>OY019134.1:12235997-12783497 GCA_955652365.1 Eristalinus aeneus
TGAACCAAATTAATCATCAGCTCAATGGAGCAGCGAGTTAATCGATGAACGAAGGCTCGTGGCACAAACAAAAAGAAAGGTGCGCCCGCAGATAAGATTTGAATTGTGGCGACAACAGATGTCACATCTGGCAGTTGGCAACTATCCGACAACATCTGTCCCACATTCGATGTTCCCCGTCCTTAACACATCATACAGGGAAAGGAAGAGATCCTCGAAATCCTGTCATCAAATGAATTGTGTGTCCTTGGAAATATTACCCCGTCACCAAACATGCTTACAACTGAAAACCCGAAAACAGCACTAAACAACCGAAGACGGAGCAGAAAAGATGAAATCTTTTAACAGTTAAAAGGGAAATTTAGTATAATAACCGGAACTGACTACTATTCTGTGCAGAATATTGCGCAATATATCCCATTTGGCCATTTAAAAGGAATAAAAATGTGAAGAAACAAAAAAAAAGGACCTTCCACAGCGCCACGGCGCACACACAGGCACACAGTGGGTTCCGTTTATGGTGAGAGCATGGCCATTGCTTACATAAACGGAAAAACTGTGAAACAACCTTGATCCCTTTTTCATGCTCATTCATTTTATTTCTTTTCTTTTTTCCTATGGTTTGTGTTATTTTTTTTTTTTCTTTTTTTCAAAACCAACCGCCAACAATCCAGTGTGTGACGACAACGGTAAGGGGATCTTGGTTGCCTTTTTTTTAGAAATACATTTTCGTCACGAAGGAGAATCGAACAACATTCGAAACAGACGCCTGGCAGCACTTGAAAGACTCCTCTTTTTTTTAAAAAACCCCCTCCATTACCAGACCACATGTGGAAAGTAATTTGTTGTGTGTGTTGTTTTGTTGTTTTTTTTCGCCTCCTCCTCCTTGCTTCTCCATGGTTTGAAAATTTATTTTTGAACCAGAAAAACACTTTGTCAAGTGGAAAGGAACCATCCTAGGAAAATATATTCAAGAGGGGTTTGCCTGCCTGCCTGCTTCCTTCTCTCAACGACGATGATGAAACCACGGGGAGAGGAATGTGTGTAGAAAAACAACAGAAAAAAACCAAAAAAAAAAAAAAAAATCGAGATGGGAAGTGGAAAAATATGAAAAACTCACCATGCACTGATTTCGAGGTGAGTACATTGAAGTAAAACACCACGGCAAATAGTCCAACAATTTGTCGCCGTTTGCTATCCATCGTAAATAATATTTTGTTTTATGTCCTCCTGGTCGTCCTGGGCTGTTGTCTATTATTTATTGTTCTTTTTTTTTTTTTGAAAATTTCAGTCCTCTTAACTTGTGTGTCCTGTATGCATAAATAAAGCGCTAACAACACTCGCGCTATCACACACACAAACACTATTCCTGATTTCTGCTCCTCTTGCTGCTGCTGCTTCTGCTGGTGGTGCTGATGACTCTTGTGGCTCTTGCTCCTGTTCCTGCTTTTGCTTCTGCTGGTGTTATTCCTCCACTTCTGATGATGTTTGTGGTGTTTTCGTAGTTTTGCATGTGTATTGTGTGTGTGAGTGTGGCACACGGGCGATATCCTTTCTTCCTTTTGTTCTTTATGTCACTTTTTCGTTGTTTCTTTCACCAACTACTCCTCCCTGTTTTTCTTTTTTTCTCGAATGAATTATTTCTTTTTTTTTCTTTACCGTTATTTTTCATAGGAGATTTTCTGAAGTTGAAAAAATAATTCACTAAACACCACCGCGCCTCGTTTTTTTTTTTTTTTGTTTTCGAAAGAATCACACTTCACTTCAGATGGGTTTTCCACAGAAAAACCAAAAATCACTTTGAATTCGTATCACACACACTCGCCGCTGCACAGCACGATATTTGTTCCCATCCCTTCGCTTCCTGTGACGGTACGGAATTTTTGTTTTATTTTCCTTTCATTTATTTTATCAAGAATTTATTGTGCTCCCGAGCAGAGGAGTAGGCAGAGTTTTCGACGTTTCATCACTTCCTCAACAAGAATCTCCTATCTGTCGACGACGACGGCAAAACGCGGGGGGAGAGAAAACAGAGAATTTTATATTGATGTTCCCAAAATTAGAATGGCAATTAAAAGATCCCGATTCAGATAGTATTTCTCGAAAAAAATCTAATTTTCGAGGCGATATATCTTCCTCGAGGAGCTCACCAAAGACCCAAGAGCGAGAACGAAAGGAACACAAGGCACTCGTCGCACGCACACACACGCTCCGCGAGATCTGATGAAAAGTTTCAGTGTTTTTTCTGATGTGTGTTTTTTTTCCTCCGAGGAAAATCCATTCGCTGTGTTCTACTTCTTGAAACGACGGACGAACGAGGCGAACCGACGACAAACGACAATTGAGATGTGGAAAACGACAAAATGCATATAAACTACAAAAGGAAAATCCGAGAAGAAAATCGAACACATACACACATCACATTCATGTCAAATGGGGAAAAATTTCCCATAGAATTTCCCTAATTTGCTCTCCCCCTCTCTTTTTTTCTCAATTTCACGCTCTCCTCTTCACTTGCGCTTTGGAGGGATATTTCGCGTTTGAAACGATGTAGAATCACAAGGAAATCGAGAAAGAAACAACAGCGACGACGATGACAATATCGCGGCTGCCTGCCAGCAGCCATTCACAAAGGAGAAAAATGAATGAAGGGAAAATAGGTGAACTCTCGAACAAGACCGTTTCCAACTCTGGATCAAGAATCGGTGAAATATGGATGGAGCTCTCTGGAGAGACAGAGGGATGGGCAAGTATGTAAACACTTGCGGTGTGGTGTGGTGATACATGTGATGGTTCCTGAACTTTGGTTATAGCCGCAGTGAGGATTTGGGGAGAAACTGTGGGATCCCACATTGTGAGGTTTTTGAGTCCAGTGGGATGGCTTATACATGCGGCCTTACTGGGGGAAACTGAAAGGCGAAGCACGAAAACATATGCTAATGCTAATAACGAGGAGATAACGAACTAGGCTCACTCGAAAAAGCCCCTAGATTATATGAGAAGATAATTTGGTTGTGGTTAGGAGAAGTCAAGAATCGGAAAGTTGTAAAATTTGACACAAGGTGATAAATGAAGGCTTTCATAATTCAAATAAAAACGTTTTCTTACTCTTACGCAGACTTCAAGGAAGTTAGAAGTTACGTCGAAAAATTTGACACGTAGTGATAGGAAAGTGAAGGCTGTCATAGTTCAAATAAGCACATTCTCTTAGTCTTACGTAGTCTTCAAGGAGGTTATATCCTGAGGCAGATAAAAGTGGAGAACAGCGTCAAACAACTTGATCTATATGATTCCAGAAAGCTAGTGAGAGGCAGGGCGGGATAGGCACATTCTAAACGAAGCTACAGAAAAGAAAAAAGCTAGCGGGATTAAACCACACCGCACACTAAGTGCTCGGAATGATACCTTTCTGACATTCGTAGTGTAATAAATGAACATGGATGGAGCTGAAATCCTAGGTTCTTTGTCAGAGAAAGCGATTGTTGTTATTCCCCGGGAAGGCCAAGAAATTACATTAAACGTAGGTTGCCGGTTGGTAGTCGTATGGATGAGTTTTCAAGTCTCAGCGCTTCAGTGCAGTGTTTCCCAACCTCCAAAATTGAAAAAAAAATCATCGGGAAGTTTCACTTTATGTTTAATGCGATCAATCGGCAATGTTTTTTATTCCTAATTCTACAATCCTTAAAGGCAGAAGAGAATGAAACTGAAATGACGGGAATCACTTTCCTAGTACAAGGAAAATAGAATCAAACGGAATTCTGCAGCGCAAAAGTAAGTCGTTCGGGCTATTGAACCATGTTTAAGGATTTTTCGAGGTAAGCAACATTTTATACACTTTGAAGACTTTACATTTTTTCCGAAAATCGAACGGCTTAACTACAAGGGTTTACAATTAGTTCTTTTTTTTTAAGTATTTTCAGCAGTGTTGGTATAGTCAAAGGTGCGAGTGCGTCTGTAACTAGAATCTACGTTTTACTTAACCATTGTCTCATTGTGGTCATAAGAAGTATAGAAGAATACACAAGTAATCGTCTTTTGGGAATCCCTGTTAAATAGACGCCAAGGCCAAAAGAAAAGTAATTCTTTCAAAGTGGAATGATAAAATTACGAGTAAGGTGAAATACGTGGATATGTTCCTGAATCCATTATCCAAGAAATAAGTAGACCAGATGCTGAAGTCCCATAACCACATTGAACACATAAACTTCAACATTTTGGCAATCAGAAACTTTAAATCCCAGGACGTTGCAGAATTAAAGGATTGTTTCGAGATTTCCCAAAATTATTACACTTTGGTAGTTAGACTGACGGATAGCTAGGGGACAGGTCTTCCTGCCCTCTCAGTATCTTGTATCCCAGTTAGTGGCTGGCGTGGGATAGTGGGTATAGTTCGACACTCACACGTAGAAGATCCCAGATTCGATTTCCGAACCTCGCACCTCGAATTTTTCTCAGTACCACATCTTTTGACCTGCTGACAACACTGAAAGAATATAAACTGTGTGAGATAGCTTCTCAACCTTCGCCGTTCGGAGCCGGAAAAGAACTGTAGGCCCTTTATGCTGCTGAAAAAACAGTAGCGCTCACATCACAAATGGTTGGTGACCAAGTAAAGTTCAAAGTTCAAACTTCTTCTTCTTCTTCGGATGGCGCTACAGTCCGGGGTGGACCTGGGCTTCAACCAACATGCCTCTCCAGCTAGCACGATCTCTTGCCAGCTGCCTAAAATTTCGCACTCCAAGTTGGTTGAAATCCTGTGTGTGTGCGTCATCTCAGTGTAGGACGTCCTCTGTTGCGTTGTCCCTGTGGTTCGGATTCGAAGACTCTTCGGGCCTGAGCAGTGCTGCCCATACAGTTCGTGGTTGAATCTTCTCCTCCAGATCATCAACGCAAACAGGACTAAAAAGTCCAACCAATCCTCTTAAAACTGAGGTTGTTCTCTTCACGAGAAGGAGGAATCTGACTGGTAATGACTCAACTGGTACTTAAAGGCGTCAATATCCAAAATATCTAGGTATTATCCTGGACAAAAAAATTTTCTGGAAAAGACACATTGAGACAAAAGCCTAAAAGGCGCTGTCAGTCTTCTGGCAATGCAAGAGAGTTTTTGGCAAAACCTGAGGTCTATCACCCAAAAGATCCGTTTGGATCTACACGGTAATGATAAGATGACTTTTCTCAAATGCATCAATCGTTTGGTAGAGCAGGTTTTTGCGCAAATACGTGACTGCTGCTTTAACCAAGCTTCAAAGAACAGTCTGCCTCGGCTGCACAGGGGCTTTCTCCAGCGCGCCTAGCTTTGCTCTTCATGCACTGATCAATCCCCCTCCCCTTGACATCATGGGATGTACACTCAAGACCATCTCTCGACTAAAAAGAGTTGGTCTTTGGTTTAACTCACACTGGAGCTTTGATGACCTCGCACACCACATCTTCTATGATGCTAGCCTCATGAACATGCCACCTGATGCGAGGTCAATAATGCAGCTGCGTCGCTTAAGCAAAGTCGACTTTCTCCATGTCCCGGACTGGCTCTGGACAGAAACTGAACCGGGAAAGGAATGTAGTCGAATTTTCACGGACGGCTCCAAGACGACGGAGGGTTCTGGAGCTAAGGTCTTCGTGGAAAACGTCAACATCAGACTTCACGCCTCCTTAGTCGGTGTTCCAGGCGGAAGCTTTCGCGATCCTCATGGGCCCAAACTAGACTGTAAAGAATAAGTGGACGGGACGAAGTATCTGCGTCTGTAGCGACAGCCAAGCTATGCTTAAGGCTTTTCTCAACTCTTTAATCACTTCCAAGATAGTCCAAGAATGCAAGTCTTCAGTTGGTTTGGCCGGCAGGCTAAATTCGCTAGGACTTGTTCCGGTCCTGGGACATCACGGGATAATGGAAAACGAGATTGCCGATGAACAAGCTAGGCTAGGTTCAGAAGAGGCATTCGTAGGGCCCGAACGCACCTTGGGACTACCTGCGTCCTTGAACAGAGCCTCCGTCGAAGGTTGGGTATCTCTAGAGCACAACCAGAGAGGGCGTGACTCTCCAGGATGCATAATGAAAAAGAGTATGCTCCCGAACGATAGCAAGAAATCCGCGTCTATCTGTTATCTCTAGACAGAAATGAGTGCAGACGACTTTTCGGCATACTAACAGGACACTTCACCTTCGCTAAACACCTAAGTCGGCTTGGGCTTAATGATGTCACCCTTTGCGACGCCTGTGGAGACGGTGAACACACTTTAGAACACTTTCTCTGTCAGTGTCCTGCTTTCGCTCATATCAGGTGGCCGATATTTGTCGCTGATGTGGTGGGAACTGAAAACCTAAGTATAGAAGCGCATCTTGGTTTTTCTTCGTAAAACCAAGAAATTACATTAAATGAAGCCTACTGCCTGGTAGTACAATGGACCAGTATTTTCGTCTGAGGGCTCCAGTGCAGTGTATTCGAACCCCCAACAAAACCAAAGAAAAAGCAAAGTCCTGGTACCCCCTGTGGACTGTTGTGGCATAGAATATGAGCATATTTCAAAAATACGCAAGTTAGCAACAACAACGTCGTTACATTAAGTGCGTGTAAAGCAGACAAGAGCCTACGAATTTTAATCCTCGCCTTCAAACATCTCTTAGGAGGAATTTTATTTTTAGGAAGGGCTTACATCAATAAGATTTGAAGATTTAGACAATTTTGAACGTCATTCATAGCTGCAGGACGTTTTGACAAATTTTTGGAATTTCGTCAGTGTTTGAATTCACTTCGATACCATTCGACGCATGAAACTAGAACCGAAAAGCAAAAGTTACGACACATTTCTCCTCATTCACAACTCTTTGCAAATCTCAAATTTTTGAAATGGAGTCTGTTCTTTTAGGAATAATTTGTAATTTTAGGCGTGTAATTATGTCTAGGTCCGATTCCCGGCTCAACAGCTCAAATTTTTTCCCCCCCACCACCTCTTTCGAGCCGCTGACAGCACTCAAAGAGCAACAACTGTCTAAGAAAGCTTCTCAAACTTCGCCGTTCGGAGTCGGAAAAAAAACTGTGGGTCCCTTCTACTCGTTCATTCTCTTTCTACTCTACTCTACTCTACTGAACAGTAGTGCGCACAGCACGAGTAGTTGATGAGCAAGCTAGACCCTGTTCCCCTGTAGACTGTGGCGCTAACCAATTATTCAGTTTAATTATTATTATTAATTGTGTCTTTAGGCCCAATTCCGTGAGGAACCTAACTACGTCCATTAATTAATATATATTTATGTATAAAATTGACACTTCAAATGTAGTTTCTACAAGAATTTTAAAAACTACTATCTGATTTCTGAGTGTACAACGCCAGTGACCGATATCACGTTCAAGTCTTCGGTTAACTCCAAGGGAATATTGAACAAAATTACTCTTCACTTATGAAATGCAGTTCTCAGCCAAAGAAAAGAATCAAAAAGAAAGAAGAATCTACAAAACTACATGAATGAACGCTATTTTTTAGAAAAAGGCAAACAATTTGTTTGCGTGGAAAAACAGTGTAACCCTTATCAGCGTCATTAGCGCAGGTATGGAACCCAAGTAAATTTTCACTTTTTACACAACAGAGTTTCGATGTAAAAAAAAATTAGTCATCTCTCATCGGGAATACCTACCGGTAGTGATAACTATCAGAAAAAGTTGTGATGCTTTACGCTGTCTAGACATATGAAGGTGGCCAAGGTATGAAATAATGGATAATGACAGAGAGAAATGTCAAGCATAAGCCCATGACATATTTTTGTGCTATTTTGGGGGTTACTAGAGAAATACTGATACTCAGTTTTCGAATCTGAGCCATTGGGACAACGCAACAGAGGACGGCCTAGGCTAAGGTGGCGCACACAAGTGGAGAAGGACCTTAACTAACTTGGAGTGCGGAACTGGAGCAGTTGGCGAAAGATCGTGCTGGCTGGAAAGGCATGTTGGTTGAGGCCCAGGTCCACCCCGGACTTTAGCACCAAAAGAAGAACATGAAGAAGAGAAATACTGAAATTCGGGATACTCAATTAAACTTTTAAACGAAAAGGATGATTTGACCCCGTGGCCTCTTTACGAAATAGAAAGTGGTTAAAAGGAACCCAGAGACTTGCTGATGATGGTGGCAGAACTATAAGTGGTCTAGTAGACCACAAAGAGTGATGTCTAAGATGATGTAGTGGGTAAGGTGACCTTAGACGAGATTTGCAATGCAATGAATGAATCTTGCAGCTCGTTCATAATGATCTTTTTTTTGCTTTCCTACTTCAATCGTTTATTGATTAAAAACACCGAAAGTGCCACCTTATGAAGGTCAATACAGCTAGCATCGTCCTCTATCCCCAGCTTGTCTCTATTTAATCAAAGACTGATCTTCTGTTGTCTTTTTTATTCACTGAAAGACTAGTTAAGGTAGATTTAAAGCGTTGCTACGAAGTATGTTGAATTATTTTCAATCGCTTAAGCTGGAAGTGTAAAAACGTTGCTTTCACTTAATGAAATTATTAAAACTTCTTGTTTTCCTGAGGATACCGTTGATGGTGACTGTCAACGCAGACACTCCAGATGATGTGACTGGATTTATGAATCACATGATTCAAAATCACATCCGTATCACTATTTATAGTGTCAACGGAATCACTGATGGAGAAAAGAACATCTGTGGCGGGATGGCGGCTAACAGACCCAGGCTTTGAGGGAACCTGACTGGTAGTGACAGCTTGACCAGAGGCTATATTCTGGTGCCACGGGAGGTCAGGAGCCCCTGGAACTTCGGTTCCAGCCTGTCCGTGCGGTAGGCCCCCTTGTGAGAGTTTCGTGGTGGCTGTGGTTTACCACCTAACATCGCGGGTAGAGTCGAGGATAGTGTACTATGCTGACTTGTCTAGTTCATTGTTTAAGCAGAACTAGGCAAGTCGGTTAGGGGACTATCCCTTCTCAGTGTGGAGTTGCATTCTCAACCGGGCGCTGCGACCCAAAGAGCGGAAGAGGTTTTAGAAAGGCTTCGCATCAAACCAAGGTGGGGTGATTGCCCCTCAAGCATGATCTCAGTTTGGTACTTGGGTAACTAAGGCGTTTAGTCTTGCGTTACTTACGACTCTTGGGAAAAAGGTTCCCCGTGATATAAGCCGTTAAGGCAGGTGATCACGTAAAACCAAATCCCACATCTGTCAACGCAGACACTTATAGATAATGTGACTTGATAACCGTAATACTTTATTAGCATGTCAACGGATACACTGAAGAAACCAGTGATCATTTGGTGCAATGGCGGCTACTAGATCTAAAATGATTTAAGAGGTAATCGGAAAAAACTTGAATGATAGTGACAGCTTGCAAAGAGGCTATATTTTGCTGGCATAGGAGGTCTGGAACTTCGCTTCCAGCCTGGCAGTAGTAATGTCGTGGTAGCTGTGGTGAAAATTTAGCGGACATTAGCGAGGTAAATTTATTGTGATGTGAAGGAGATTGTTCATCGCACTGACTTCGACGAGGCGATAAGTGAACTTTGACGGCAGAGATCTGTTCTCAAGCTGATGCTGCGACCCAAAGAGGTTTTGAAAAGAACTCCCTCCTTACTGAAGTGACTACCCCTGACGCGTGAAATAAATTTGATTGTTGATTAACTTAGGCATCTAGTCTTTCGACTCTTGAGAAAATGGATAAGCTGACAAGGCAGGTGATTACGGTAACCCGAATCCCTTATTTGTCAACAAGTAAGGGGGACTACTTCATTCGATTCCATTCATTTAGGGCTCAGACAGAGAAGAGAGGCAAGCTAATGACATTATCGATTTTTTAATGATTTAAGTTTTTGTTAATTGCCATATCCTCATCCTTACTTGAAGTAAAACACATTTACTTCACTCAAAGCTAAAAAAAACTGATTTCTAAATCTCCCTCGTGTTTTTAAAGTATTTTTAGAGTCCGAGTTTTCTTTCTGCTTTGTTTATCAGGGGAAAGTTACGGATTTAAGAGCTTTTTTCTGGTTGCTCCGAAACATATCAGCCAGTCATTAATTTGTCTTCTGAGTAAACAAACTACTGAGTCCTACCTTAAATCAGCACACTTATCTCTGCCAAATTGTCTAGCCAATCGAATATTCTCTAACCCAGGAACTGTAAGTCGAACGGCATCGACAATTAAACAACTGATACTACTAATAAATGGTCGCCGTGGCGTAGTGAGTAGAGTGCGACGCTCATACGTCGAAGGGTCTAGGTTCGATTCCCAGCTGAACACCTCGAATTTTTCACGGCACAACCTCTTTCAAGCCGCTGACAAAACTCAAAGAGTAACTGTCTAAGAAACCTTCTCAAACTTCGCCGTTCGGATTCGGTAAAATACTGTTGGTCCCTTCTACTCGTGAGAGAACTGTAGCACGCGCAACACGAGTACTTGACAAGCCAGCTAGGCCCTGGTCCTCCTGTGCACTGTCGCGCCAATTATTCTTACTAATAAGCTGTTTTTTTGGCAGTCAACTTCGACAACAAAGTATTGAGCAGAAAAATCTCTAACTGATATGAACAAGGATTGATGCAAAACAATTAAGTTACCCGAACTACATTAGTTGCAACTACCGACGTCATAAGATATTCATTCCTCTGTTGGTACTTATTCAAGGTCACATTTTACTTCAAACGATTTTTTGTTTTGTTTTAGAGAATCCGTCTATGTGAAGTAGAAGTAGAAGGTCACTCCACGAAAACGTCGGCCTACTTCTTTAATACCTCGGGAAAGTATCCAAAAATCCATTCTTACACTGAAATGACTGTAGATTGCATAGTCAAAAGTCACTTAGCTCTGGGGAGAACATAACTTGGTCTCAGCACATTTATTCATCCTATATACAGCTGTGACAAAAAAAAGAATCATTCGTGTCCTTCCAAATGCACCCACTCCTTCCACCCACAAGCATATTTCTGCTTCAAACTCAACTTATCTACAAAGACCATTGAAATTCTCCCACAACTGAAATTGCCTTCAAAAGAATGTTTACTTTTCATCTCGACTGTGAAACGAAACTAAAATTCCCGAAACTCCACGAACAATCGACCGACGACAACGGCAGGACAGCGACCAAACAAAATCCCCCCAAAAAAGACGAACAACGAAACGAGTGAAATAGAAGTCGAGAAACGAACGAACAAGGGAAACAAAATGAAAAGCAGAAAGCAAACACTCAACCACACACATATACTTCGAAATTTGTAGCCCATTAGCCAGATAGGTTTACATATGTGTTCGTGTGATGCAATCAGAAGCACGAAGCAACCAACAAAAAATAAACACACACCGAGATGCATAGACGCGGGAGCGCGACGCGCGAGCACGAAGGTGTCATAATTTATGTTTTCCACCCTTCGAACCAGAACAGACGACGGCCAGCGACGACGATGACTGCTGCAACCACCGCATGCGGGCGGGTGTGTGCTTGCACGTGTGTGTGTGGGTGGGCGTTCATATCAGTTTTTCTCTTAATGGATTTTCCTTCATTCTCTCTCGCTCTCGCTCGCTCTTTGGTTTCCTTTCACATCCTCCTCACCTTTTTGACACACAGGAAAAAAAACACAAAAACGCAAAAACCAAGGAAATTGTTTAAACAATTCTTTCACAATTCACTCGGAACACCCTTCACTTCACTTCACTTCTTTCTTCATCCCTTCGTTCGCATTTATCCCATCCGTTCACCCAGACTGCGCTCTCATTTGGCAGAAAATTGAATTTACTTTCCGACTGAGACACGAAGGTTTTCCCGAAAATCGGTTTAGGAAAATCCTTTGCACGTTTTCTGCGTGGAAAATTCTTCAAATTTTCCGCTGACTCCGCACAAAAAGGACGTCGTCACTTTGTTACATAAAAAGTCCAAAAGGAAATGAGATTCACTCTAGAACCAGTGAACGTGTGTCTGTATGTACATATGTAGTACGTGAAGGGATGCGGGGGAGAGAAGGGGGAATTGAAATGATTATTTGGAACACCAAAACGAAACCGAACCGTTCAACGCGCACATAGCAGGGCGACGAGAAGAAAGAAACTGCGGAGCACCGAACACCACCGAAAACCTCGGGCCGGAGAAGAACCTTGGAATCGGTTAAGGGATGACTGGATGTATGAGAAAAAGGGATATTTCCCGCTGGAAGGGGCTGAGAAAAGAAAGCGCAAATGTGCGCGGAGTTGCTGCTGTTAAGTGCGTCTCACTCTGACAGCGGCAGGGGAGTGCTGCTACTGCTGCTGCTGATGCACTTGGACAATGGTTAGTTTGTTTGTTTGTAACGCATTTTTATTAACACTTTACAATTCGTTAACTTAGTTGCTAGACAAAAATGCTTAAAACTAGCTTAAATATTTAATCTGTAATATTAATCTTATATCTAACTTACTGACTCTAAACAAGTACTCTAAGCTAATCTATGTTAGTTTTTTCTGCCTTTCGACATCTTTTATATTGTTATTATATCTTAAGTCTAGTACTTTCGTTTTTGTTGCCCAAGAAAATTAAAAAAAAAACTTGGACGTCCTTGAGTATGTTTTTAACTTACTTGCTAACTTAACTTACTTATCCTAAATCAAACTTAAACATACTTACAAATATCTTACAACTATATCCGTAAGCAATACGGACGCGTGCACCAGGGAGTATATGCTCTTTATATGCTTGACATATATATCGAATACTCCGTGGTGCACCTCTTTTTTTTTTTTTTTTTTTTTTTTTTTTTTTTTTTTTTTTTTTTTTTTTTATGTCTTAATCTACCTTATAGCTACCTTAAAATATGTAAGTTGGCCCTAATGAGTCAACTATCCTGGTCCTGTGTGAGAAGTTGGCGGCATCGAAGGCTGATTCTGATGCAGCCACCAGAAGAAAAGCCGTTCTTTTTCAGAGACTGCTCTATCGCGGGCAGAGATCGCTCTACTGAACCGTAAGAGGCCTTCGTGGCTGCGAGCGACGTCCGGCTCGTATTGAAGTCGCCTTTCCACTGTTCGGCGTGCGACATGGAAGATGATAGGGCAGCCTTCCCTATCTTGTATCAGGCCTTTCGTGTCCAAATAGAGGAACGCCTCAGGTGGGATAAAGCCGTTAAGACGCACCTTCTCATGGTACATTTCATTAGGGTAGTAAGCCCCAAAGATCAGACTGTTGGTTGAGGTCATGGCTCGAGCTATGTGACCCCGAATTAATTTAATAATAAAATTATCTATTCTGATCAGGTTTGCCTCATTGTACAAAACCTCGTTGGGATAGAATTTTTTGTACTGGGATTCGGGTGTACGATATAAACGGAGACAGGCCCGAAGACACTGTCTCTCGAACACCCTCATCTTTTCCATCTGGGAAGGACTCACGTTGAACCACACAGGACAACCATACACCATAATTGGCCGTATTAGGGCCATGTAGCAGATCACCTTCACTCTGGTATCAAGTTGGCTGCTGTAAAACAGCCCCCTTGCCATAGCGAAGGCTTTCTTAGCGCTGGTCAAAACTGTTGCTGCATGGATACCACCATACAGGAACTGGTCCAACCAAATGCCAAGATATCTAACCACACTTTTAACAGTTAATGGCTGCCCCTGTGGGTCCAATATGCTGAACTTGCGCCAATTTCTTTTCGTGTCCCTTGATGCTCTGGACAACGGGGTTCTAAAAAGAATAGTTTCGCACTTCCGGTAGTTGATTTTCAACTTCCAGTCGTCGCAATATTGTTGAATCAAGTCGAAATCACGTTGCAGCAGGCCATTTATGACCTCAATCTTTGCACCTGATCTGTACGCGATTAGATCATCGGCAAACGCAATTAAGTTTGGCATGGAACCTATAAGGTCACTAGTGAATATCGTGAATAGAATCGGCGAACCAACCGCCCCTTGTTGCAACCCATTTTTTATGTGAAAAACAGTGGAGGAAGTTACGTTGCCATTTTTCACAACGAACTTCCTGCCTGTTATCATGTCATAGATCATATATAGCAACGTTTTGTTCATGCCAAGCCTGACCAACTTGAGGAAGAGTCCTTCTAACCATACGGTGTCGAACGCCTTTTCCATGTCAATCAGGCAGGCACCTGTGCACTGTGTCTTGTTTCTGTTCCATTGTATGTCGGAAACCAATTTGGACGCGGCATGAATTGTGTCGTGCCCCGCCCTAAAGCCGAATTGGTTTTCCGGAATAATTTGTTTTTGCTCGACCCACTCTTTCAGAGCCTTGATGACTATTTTCTCAAAGACTTTGCTTACGCACGGAAGAAGACTTATCGACCGAAGATTTGTCGGAATGGAGGTGTCTTTGTCCCGTTTCGGGATGGGTTGTACCACTGCTGTTTTCCAATGCACTGGGTAATATGCATTACTCAACGCATTGTTAAACAAGGTTGTGTACACATCCACCGCCTCAAAGGGGAAGGGACAATGGTTAGCTGGAAGTGCATGTGCACTGGAATTAGAAAGGAAGTGTACAACTGCTTGGGATGGGATTGCTCTAACGAGATCACAACGGTGAGTGGAAATTCGGCCTAGAACCACGATCTGGAGGTGGAGCGGAAGTGCGATAAACCGTGTAAATCGTTCTATTTGTGAGAACATTGTCTTTATTGATGAACTCTCAAATGATTGTGTGAAATCATGTCGTTCGGTGAATAGGTTACCTTACATTCTCAAACTTGGGAACAGGGACAAGTTTAGAAGCCCATACCTAGCGAAGGCATCTATTGGGGTTGTTACAGGTGTCTGGCGGAAAAAAAAAAAAAGGGCTAATCGAGAGGTATCCTTCTCAATCATTAACAAAGATTACCATTACTCCTCTTCATATGTTGCCATAGGAACTAAAGAGTTTAAGTTGAAAAGAGCAGAGTCTGGTGTAACTGAACTTCTGTTAATGCTATTTGATATAAAACGTTCATTCTTTGCGGTCACACCGATGAGGGTAGTTTTCCTATTTTCGTAGATGCACATAAGCTCCAGTTTGAAGTTTGTTGGGATTTTACAACTGCTGCTCAAGGATGGAGGGTCATAGAAGCCCAAAGGCACGCAGTTTCAGTTTTGGGGAGATATCGCCCAAGGACCGGTTACGATCATTGTCAAACTGTGTGATTTAAACTTATCGATCTTGTACTTCTGGGACGGTATATTAAGAAAACTTACGCTAGCATGGGTTAAACACTTCTTCTGCTCTTTCTTCAATTACTTTTTAATGTTTTACATGTCACGCTGAAGGCCACGCAAAGGAGGGTTATTACAAATACATGTCGAAATTGGTTTTATCATCGCTAAACGAAAGGCATCGCTTTGGAACCTGACTCCTCATCTTCCCAAAAAACGTTCCTCATATGGTTGTCCTTGCCCATAGTAACTGTTTTAACTTTAACAATGTCCCTGATGATTTAATTGCCTGCCAAAAGTTTGTTCAGGAAAAAGATCTCACCATTGAGAAGACTTGTTTTCAAACCTTGCGTGCCATTTAGGGAAAAAAGAGGGGTTTTCCCCATGTGCTTGAAAGTATGGGTCTTTATATATGCCTTCTCTGAATGGTTGTGAGTTTGTCAGGCCGTCTGGCCAAGCGGGTGCGTGGAATGTCTCAAGGACGCCGAAACTTGTTGTAAACGAGGAATGTTAGCATTTCACATCCACCATTTCAGCGTGTTATGGCTTTCATCTGTTTCTTATTCTCGTCTGTTGTAGTATCTAGTCGTCTTCAGCAGGATGTAGTCCGTGCACTTTTGAAAACCCACAATAGAAACAGGGCGTGTAGTTCAATGAGCAGCAATGATTTAGAATAGTGAAAGATTGTCTTCTTCGGACCGGGTTAGCTGGAAGGGCATTGTTAGTGGAAAGGCAACAGATTTTGTCAAGCGGCAAATCTTACCTTTTTGTTCGTTAAGTCCAGTAAGAAATTCTGAGATGTCATATCCCTTAAAAATTAAAAACTATTACAACCATTTCAATATTAATCATATTTCCGTTTTGAGTTTCAGATTATTTTTCAAGGGCGGGTAAACAGCATAAGTTATAAGAGAAATGAAAGACTAAAAAGTTGGTTTCATGTTAGTCTCCCCAATTATTCAGCTTTCGAGACGGTAAAATGTATGTACATACTCGTATGTATATTCCAAATTCGTCCAAAGTATACATCATTTTATTCTCTGGCCTTGGCTGGTTCACTGACAGCCCAGATTACCGGCAAAAAAATTGTCACACCAAAAACAAAACACTCACACCCACCTCGGGGATTCGATTTCTATAATTCCAAGGCTATGTGAGAGGTCCGCAAAATATGATTCCATTTTCTTTGAATTTCTATTTAAAGTCCACCACGTCTTTTGCATTTTTCCGCGATGAACACTCCACTGACGCCCCCTCCACAATTTGTTCGAGTGAAACTCGTTTGTTGTTATTTGTTTATTGGACATTTCCCAATCAGCTGGCTTATTGTTGATGTGCAAAGAGAGGAAGATAAACAAGAATGATGTGAAAGTGAAACGGGGGCCGTGCGGAATCGGAATGACAAGTATAATTGTGGGGAATGATGATAAGGAAAAAAAACTATAAAATGTTGATGAACGGACTTAGGGTGGAAGAATTCAAGTTTTTTACTGAAATGAAAGTGACACTTTTAGTCCTGCACTGAACTGTCGGAGACTGTTACAGTAAACAAGACATAAGCTTTAAGTTAAAATTTATACAAATCAAGTATTAAAGAAACTGATTGACTGAAGGTTGTTAGTGAGTGGGAACGATTAAAACCAAAGCCTTGTTACATCTTTTGACAAGAATTGCTATATCTGTTAAAGCTAGCATTAGAACATTAAATTCAAAGAAGAAACTGCTCTTGATTATTATTTCAAGCAGGAGAAATTTTGAATGTGGCCCACATTATATCTTGAGCAGCAACTATCGCAAAATATCATGAAAGCCTTCAAAATGACACATACTAGGTAAAGAATTTGAGTCTTTGTGTTGTTTTGGCTTCATTACACCTTAAACCATATTAATGAAAATGAAATGTGCTCCACCCCGTTCTATGTCAGCCGGTCCGTTTTCCGTGACACCCGTTAATCTGTTTTCTCTCTGTCACACACGCTCTCCATTTCGCCTGCAAATCTGTCAGAAATTTTTCAGACTTCTTGTAGTTTTCATTAGTTACGGAATATCTTTGATTTCGCGGAGTGTTTTTGTGAATTTTTTCAATTTTCTTCATAACCAAGTACTAAATCAGTATATTCGCAGAAAGAACACCTTTCGAAATCACTACCACAAACGTATTCCGTCGTGAAGCTGCATCAAAAAGTTAAGAAATACCAAAAAGTTGCCCCTTGACCCGAAGAAGTAAAGAAGAAAGTGAAATCGAGCAGTGACACCATCTAATTCTAACATCTCCGTCGTGAACGTCCGACACAATGCAGCAGTAACTTAGCCACAAAAACTTCAAGTCGCAATTCTCACCGATTCTCAGACACAACCGGGATAGATGTGTGTGCAAATGTTGAGTGCTCCATGCTGCTATCGGCTCATATCAGCAGTAAACGCTGTTGTTGTCGCATTTCTTCTCGGGCTGTGATCACATTTATTTGATATTAGTTTTTATTTCGCTGGTTGTTTTGTAAGAATTTCAAAATTGCAGTAAAACTCAAAGAAAGCGCAAAGCAGAGGACGTAAAATTCGTTTTTATCTTGCGCTCAATGTGCGACGAACCAATTCCAGTAAAAGCCTACAACAATCGAATAGGGCAAAATGCTCAGAGAACTGATTACATGGGTCCTTAACACATATCTGGGCAAATATCTTGAGGATTTCAATCCAGCACAACTTTCTGTAGCATTATTGTCAGGTAAGAAACTATATTTTTTGTGTTTTTCGATGATATACTGCTTCGATTATATAATGCACAAGCGATAGTTGACATAATCCATGTGACCTACAGTGGGTTGGGTGCATTTCTCCCCGATGACGTACGTCATGGTGTAAAAAAGAAAGTCTTCTGCTCGTCTCCACATTTTCAATGCATGCCCTCGTTTCGTTTAATTTTCCAAGTGAACATTCCTCCGAAACGTGTGTCCGGTTGGATGTGTTTCTGGGAATAGCAGGGCGGCGGTTAGACAATTGGTATTCTATATTCGACCGATGAGCTGTCCCAGTTGGCTGCGAGACGTTTGGGAAAATCGAAAATATTTGCATCTGCTGGTGAACTAATAATTGTTGACATCTCGGAGGTTTGGTAGGTGCTGGCGCAGGAATTCAGTTTTTCTGCGCAGTAAGTCACAATGTCGCGGTCTTTTATTTTTGCTGTACACAGTAGCCAAGTTTGCGACGGTGCATGTCTGAGGAGGGGGAGACTGTTGTAGACAACAATGCATTTGCGCGCTCCTCGATTGTTATTCAATTTCTTCTTCATGTGTTTCTTTGAGGACGCAGATCATTGAACCTGCTTACGTGTACGTGTGCGGCGTTGTTTTCATCGTCAATTTAATGTAATGAACGGAAGTGTTTGTTCGATATCAGGTCTGATAGGTTTTTGTTAGCTCCCATGACGAATCAGTTACGAGCTGCCCAGACACTGTCCCCAGAGTGAGCGGCCCTTCTTATTACTCGGTTCAATGTCGATTTCTTTAATTGTTGCAGTGAGTGATTTAGCCTGTCGGTGTGCCTACATTCGCTTGTTGCGTGCGTATGCGGCATTTGAGAAGTGGGTTCGTGACTAATTGACTGTCGTTTAATTGATGAACGCTCCGATCACATGCTGTCATCAGTGGCTACAGATTCGTCGTGGTTGTTTGCAAAAACATTTATGTTTACATAACAGGGTTTATTGTTTTGTTTCAAACGGACGGTGTGTATGCGTGGAGTTTACAAGGCACGTAGTTCTGATTTGGAATTACTGGTATTTCTGATATCAAATGTTTCTGTAATAACATCGTGTACTGCTTTTGTGGCTAATCTGTACTCGGCGGCATCGAAATATTGAACGTTTCGGTGATTGCGAGATCGGTGAAGGTTGCTGACTAGACTGGTATCTGTGGCGATATGGCACACTTTACTCGGTTCGTTGTCGCAAGCAAGA
Source organism: Eristalinus aeneus (assembly GCA_955652365.1). Taxonomy (NCBI): domain Eukaryota; kingdom Metazoa; phylum Arthropoda; class Insecta; order Diptera; family Syrphidae; genus Eristalinus; species Eristalinus aeneus. Next base: position 12,255,051 of record OY019134.1, read on the forward strand.
ATCTTATCTAACCATGAATTGTGTTATTTTAGTGGCTGTACACAAAGTTCCTCACGATCAGAAATCACGAAATGAATATACGTTTGTTCGTCACCAATAAAACAACCTCTCCTTGCAGGTGAAGTTGAATTGGAAAATGTGCCAATACGAAAAGATGCCCTCCGCGGTCTTGGATTGCCACTGCAAGCGCTCAGCGGAAACATCGGTAAGGTAAAGCTGCAGATTCCAGTCCGTCAGTTCCGCACAGCGCCCTGGTGCATCATTATCGAACGCATTCATGCAGTGATCGGTCCAAAAGACCTCAACGACTGGGATGATGAGAAGGAGAAACAGTCAGACTATGAGTACAAACTCTCCCAGTTGGACGACGTCGAGGCGAAGTGGCGTGCCCAGAAAGGCGACAGTTCCGAGAGCTCATACTACGCCTCGTCCTACTCCAGTTGGTTGAGCTTCGGCACAGGTCTTGCGACAAATATTATTGAGAACCTGCAACTAAAGATCAACGGAGTCCACATTCGCTACGAGGATTCAATAACCATCCCGAACTTCAGTTTCGCCGCTGGCATTACAATCGATTCGCTCACAGCGCACACGTGCGACTCGAACTGGCTGCCGAGTTCGACGACTGCCTGGAATCAGGAGGTTTCTTTCAAGCTGGTCGAGCTTAAGTCATTCGCAATTTACTGGGATCGGCTAGTGTCGGAGAACACGTGCAGCGACATGTCTTCCGACGACCTGGGAAAATTGATGGAAAAGGTTTGCTCGAGCCGCAAGCATTGCTACATAATCAGCCCGATCAGTGCAAAAGCGTTGTGTAAGCATGACCGAAGTCCAATGCCATTGAGGACCAGAAATCGGCCAAGGATGTCGTGTGAGGTGACCGTGACAGAGGTGAATCTGTGCTTGAGTGATGTAAATCCACTGCTCTTATTGTCGAATCTAGAATTCAATAGATTTTCTTTATTTCAGACCCAGTACTCACAGATGGTAGACTGTGCAAAGAGTCTCCAGGACATCAGCAAGCTCCGCTCGTACCGCATCCTTCGTCCATCAAACCCAGTTCGGGGACATGCGCGGGAATGGTGGCAGTATGCTGTGCGCTGCCACGGCTTCTACTTCGAGACATACGAGCATAAGTTGAACAAAGCCAAAGAGAACATTCGATACATCAAGATATACACCAAACTATTGGTGAATCCAAACGAAAACCTTTCTCCCGATGACAAAGAGTTCAAGTCGAGAGTGGAGAAAGCCCGAGAATTGTATGACTTGCGAGCATTACGAGAGGTCTGTTTCCTTCATCTGGAATCTAGTGAATTGCAACTGAAAGGGCAGAACGGAAACCAAGGAAAGAGCATGCTGTTCCAGTGGTTCCCCAATTGGTGGGGTTGGTATGGTAACTCCGGCAATTCAAGTAACTCCGTGGCCAGTTCCCCATCGTCTGAGATGAACGGGGAAGTTGTTCCGATAGACGACACCTCACACACACTTGAGGATGAGATCCTAAACGCCCTCGAGGGGTCGGTGGAGAATAATTCACTACTGAAGCGTGATGCTGTGTTTGGGAAATTTGACTTTATTCTTGCTGGCGGCCAGTTAAATGTTTGCAGTGAAAACAAGGCCACTTTGGAGACAGTGACAAGACTTGAGATGCAATTTGACAATCTCAAGCTGAACATCGAGACCCGGCCACGTTCGGGGTCTCATCTTGTAGGGCTATCCCTTGGGTCGGTGTGTGTTAAGGACTTGTACACTCCAAACACAGAGTTTCCAGATCTCATCAAGCCGCAAACGGCGTTTAGTCGCTTTCAGAACTTCAAAGGAAAAAAGGAAGCGTCTGTCCCTAATGACAGCACAGAACCTTGGTTTCAGCTGCAATACGAAAAGAAACCGCTGACTTTCAACACTGACTATCGGCTGGCGGTGAAGACAAGGTGTCTGGATGTGGTCTACAACCTGGAAGTCCTCCGTTGGCTTACGGAGTTCTTCACGAATCCACTTCATAATGCGAACGCCAGAAAGAAACTCGAACGGATGAAGTACAGCACCAAAATGAAGTTTATCCGGAACTGGAAGAGCATTTTGGACGGTGAGATGGTAAGTTCAAAAGTGCATTCTTGTCCATACGCTTTATTTAATTTTTTTACAGGGTCAACGGAAATCCTGGTGTTTGGAGATTGACATTTCTGCGCCTCAGATTATATTCGTTGAGAACTTCGCCAGCAAGAACACCTCTATAGTCCTAGTGGACTTTGGAAGGTTTCAACTTTCAAAGAACTGCACAGAGAACCGAATTCGTCAGCAGAAGCCGACAAACGCCGAGAAGGCACGACCAGGAGTGGATCAGGTGAACGGACAAGAAACCGGTCTGGACAGTGAGGACGAGGAAGCATTTATGACACCGTGTTCCACGCCACCTGGCTCTGAGAACAGTCCATCGGACTCAGCAACTCTGTGCTCCGCCGCTCCAGATTTCTCAGACATTGTAATAAATAAGGAGACTGGCCTGGAAGACGCTTTACACGACAAGATCTACGACAAGTACGCAATCGAGATGACGGATCTGCAGGTGCTTGTGTGCAGAGGAAAAGAGATGTCCCGCCTGTTGGATAAATTTAGCATATCTCTGCAACTAGAACGACGTGTGGTGCACACTGTGGATCCAGAATACCCCTCCCTAACCCTCTTTGGAACACTGCCCAAACTAGGAGTGCATGTGAATGAACACAAGATTGCGGCCTTGATGGACATTGTGACTATAATCTCAACAGACTATACCCCGAATGGAATGAGCGAATCCCCGGTCAGCCTGTTTGAACAGGCCTCTGCATTCCCCCTAGACGACGAATCGATATGCAGTGAGGAAGACGCCCTGAATACCAGCCAGCAACAACAAACTAACTTGATAGTGCTGCAGTTTGTCATCGATCAAATGTCTCTGGAGGTTCAGTCGAGGGGTCGAAGCATCGCCGAACTGCAGGTGTCTGGAGTGCGTGCTGGTCTCAGTAAGCGTCTAGAGGATACGAATACGTCGCTATCTGTGCATGGACTTTTGTTGGCTGACGCCATACAGTCGTTTGGAGCCGACTTTGAGCTGCTTGTGGCTAGTCATCGGCATGTGGGGTAAGATTTCGAAGTCTGAAGGGATTCGAAAGAATGGAAGTAATTGTGAGTTGATTTGCAGGATGGACAGTGTCTCGGGTAGTCTTAAACAGAGTGAACCATGCTCGCCGACATCTGTGGCATCGCCAGATCCTTTGGAGAACAGGAGACCAACAAGTCCGCTGACAATCAGCAGAGCCATAAGCTCTCTGCAAAGAGGTAGGTGAAGGAATTGAAGTAAAGCGCTTCTTTTTTGTATTGAGTTAGTCCTTGATGGTTGCTCGTTAGTTGAGACAATTAACTTACTTTCTTCTCAAAATGGTTTAAGTGACCCAAAGAGCTTTGATTATTTTCTCGAAAACGAAATGAATGTCAGGACTTATAGAGTGTCACCTTTGTATGCATTAGGAGACACGTTTGAACCCTTTCAATTCTAGTTCGATAATTAACAAGAAGTCCTTCGGTAAATTGATGGGATCCCTAAGTTTCCCTCAGGCACAGTTTCGAACAACAGGTAGTGTGGAAAGAGGTTGTGGGAAGACAGAAAGTTTCCTTCTTCGAAACCTATGGACGGTATCTTCTCAGACTGCTGAAGGACTTGAACGACTTGAAATTCGAAACTATCCCGTGACCCCAGATGTAGGACAGAAACGGCACTGCAACTTAACGAGCAACTTCCTCACAACCTTTACCGAATCACTCTTAAGTTGACTTACTTTCCCTACATTTGTTATTTATTTTGTTATATTTTTGGTTCTTTTATTTTCGTATCCAACCACTTTTCGTTGCTTCTCGCTTTTGTTTTGCTTGACACCAAACCAAAATTTGAACACGAAAAGCTAACTCAGCCACTTGGTCAACTTTGGACGATCTAGATGCTCTCATCACCGCAGAGGTAATCTTCATCAACTCAACCGTCGACACAGAACCTCTGCAGATTGCGAACATCAACTTCAACAACTTGGATATCATCGGTAAGGTTGTGATGACATCCATAAAAGGCATTCTTTTTCACAGCCTTTTGAATGTCTTTCAGCAAATCAAGAGACCATCGTTGAACTGCTAGGTTTTATCAATCGAGTTCTTCCGAACAAGAAAAAGAAGAAATCAACAACAGATCGCCCGACAAGCATTGACTTGGTACCCCGCCAGCAACAGCAGCAATTGACTGATTCGCGAACCGGCATGGGAGCGAATGCGATAACTTCCATTCGCACAGAGATTACTTTCGACTTCCATCGCCTCAACGTACTGGTGCTGCGTGCATTTAAGCGAGATTCAAAACTGGTTGGACGAAAAGTCGGCACCTTGACCATGAGTGAGGCCAAAATTCATGCAACTCTGGGTCAGGAAATCTCAGTGAATGGCTCCCTCGGCGGATTGCAAATTCTAGACCTGACCCCTGAAGGCGTTAATCATCAGCGAATATTTTCTGTCGGGAAGGATCCACTCACAGAACCGCCGGACTTGCGCCAGGATCTCCTAAGTTCCCTCACCCAGGAGGTCTACGGGAGTGGTAAGGACAAGATGATCGAACAGACACAGGCATTGTCTTTTAGTGTCTCGAGGGATGTGACGGCGACGGTGAGTGTCAAGATTCGAATGGCCTCGGTGTGGTATACGCACTGTGCGCGATTTGTCCAGGAGATCAGCTGGTGTGCCAATGAGTTCAAGCACTACTTGAAGTAAGTGACATCCGCTCCAATTCAGTCTTTCAACTAAATTGCTCCTCTTTGAAGAAACTTTGCCCGGTCGATTCGAGAGAAAGCCACGGACATGGCCATTGGCTTGGTGCAGCCTCTTAACGACCCTATCGACGTGTTCCTTCCAACGCCAGTAGATGAGAAGAGGTCGCATCTCTTTAACAGCCCCCGGAAGCTAAAGTCGAAACACGGAAAGAAGGTCAAGATCAAGTAAGTTCCCCACCGAAAGGTGCCACGAAAGTCCACTCATCAACTTTCTACAGATTGGATGTACTCCTGGACACTCCAGTACTGGTGGTTCCGCGTTCTAGCTGCAGCGCACAAGTTCTTGTCGCTCACTTGGGCAAGATTACGGTCACTAACAATCAAGAGACAGTGAGCAGTCCGCAATCGTCGGCTCCAACGGAAGAGGACGACAGCTGCATGTTCACCATTGACGATTCAGAGTTCCAGCAGCCTCAGCAAAGCAACACATCTAGTATCAAGGAAATTGTGCGAGTGTGTGACAAATACTCCATCGAAGTGCGCAACATGAATTTGTTTTCCCTGGACACGAGTCGCAGAAAAGGTTTCCGCACAACTGCCCTGCCCAGAGCGGAGGAATTCTACTCCTGCCAAACAGACGCAGTTGCCATCCTCCATGACACGGTTATTCAATTGGAGGTAAGGAAGTTCATAGACGACCACAGCGTGCCGGCTGTTGAAAAATTGCAATCCCGGGATGAGGAAAATCTTTTGGTAAGACAGTCTTTGCTTGTGCTTTGCCTCCCAGCCTTCAATGTCTTGATTCCAGATCGATGGAAGTGTAACCCAGCCTCTGCAGATTTCTCTTTCACGCAAGCAATACGAGCAGGTCCTCGAAACCGTGGATAACATGTTCAAAGTGCCAGCAGATCTCATTCGCCCACCCGCCGAAGTGTCAGCGGAGTCAATACACCTCGCCGACCTGCATGACAATGACAATAACTCATCCCCATTCGATATCAACAGTCGACCAGCCAACAAAAGTGACGCCAATGACGGACAGCAGAGTACAGAAATCACACCGAAGATATCCTTTTCGTTGCCCATCTTCATCATTCAGCTGAAGAACGAACACGACAACCCGCTGATCGAGATCACGTTCCGTGAGTTTAGTGTGCAGTACGACAAGGCAAGCCAGTACGAGACAGTGGTTCAGGTGATGCTGCGTTCCATCCTCATGGAGGATCTGAAGTGTCCCATCGACTCAAAGTACCGCCAGATGGTCGTGTCATCATCTCAAGAAGAGCGGGCGAATCGACCCACTAATGGATTCTGTCCGTCCTCCTCCTGCCCTGACTTGGTGCGGATGGCAATGAAGGACGACATGCCAACCGGCTCCTTGCCAGAGAACCTAGAGTCAAGCGCCGGATTTGACAGTAACACATCGGCCGGCATCACCACCACACTAAACGCAATCAATTATCATCGCAGTCGGTTGCAAGTGGACACCGCCTACTGTCCAGGAACACCGCCACCTTCACCGCAGTCAAAAGCGCACGAAGACAACCTGGTCATCTACTCAGCCTTGCTGATTGACCCCAAATGTCCCACCTTAGCCACACACTACCAGAATCGACGGCAAACGAGCTCGATTGACTTCAACTGCCTGAATCTGATCATCTCCGTCGAGCGGTGGTTCATGCTGTTGGACTTCTTCGGCCTCGTGTCCGACAATGAATCCGAGATGGAAACGGAGGACGGCACCGAGGAACAGATCACTGAGGGTAAGTCAGTGGCAGGTTGCAAAGACTTGAGGTCCTAGCGGTTTATTATCTTTCAGTGCATCCAAATGGCAACAGTGAGTTGGAGATTACAGTGCGGTCCCTGAATCTGGTGTTTGTACGAAATGAGTCTGAGCTAGCAAAGGCCAATGTTTCGAATGCGTTCTTCGTGGTGGCAAAGTATGATTCCACGAAAACAGTCGACGGGCGGCTTGGTTCCGTGTCCCTGTACGATCTAACGAACTTCGGCAAGCTCTACCGAGAAAAATTCCTCACAAGTGGAACCGAGGCGTTGAGCTTCATCTACAAGCGGTGAGTAAAATGGAGTAATTTTGAGTTAATCTCAAATAAAATGTCCGATCTCATATATCAGGGAGGGTGACAAGCAGAACCACCGATCGTTGAACAAGGACGCCACGCTGAAGATACAGATGTCCTCCGTGCGATACGTCCACACAAAGAGGTTCGTTATGGAAATTCAGGCTTTCATCAAAGAGTTCCTTCAGCTGCAAACGGTAAGGAAGATGAAGTCAGTCTCTCTCAGCTACCACGACTCCTTTCTTTCCAGCCCGTGATGAAAAAAATAAAACTCACCGACCGCGGCCAGAATCAGCAACAACGACCCACACAGCTGGGTCTTGAGATAAGTGCCGGATCGCCGATAGTCTTGCTGCCACTCAGCTTCGAGAGCAATCGGTTAATCGTCGCCGATTTGGGTGAGTTCACGCTGACGAACAGCTTTCACCTGGCCAGCGAAGGGCACGTGATCAGTAAGAAGTCCGACGAGGCGTTAATGAACGAAATTCTGGATGTAATGCAAGTGCACTTGGTGAACACAAACCTTTTCACCGGCGACCGGATATCCAAGTGCCAGGAGCTGCAGCGCAACGAGAACGATGCAGACATCTGTCTCGACATGGGTAGTTACTGGATGCTGAAAACGGGGAAGAGCATTTTCAAGGAGAAATGCCACCTGAAGCTGCAAATCGAAAGAAACATGGACAGCGCTTGCAGCCATAACTGTCCGGACGTCAGTGTGCAGGGAACGCTGTCCCGACTAAGCGGAGTTCTAAACTTACAGCAGTATAAGCTGGTGAGAGGATTCCTCGCCTACAATCTGGGAGAGAACATCGACGACATCTACAGCAATTACTCGTTCAGCTTAGCGGAAAGTCGTCTGAATATAACTTCGATGGAGCAGGTGCAGCAGCTGACGCTCCCCGACAAGATGGTCTGGAACAACCTCTCGATTAACCTGGATCTGGAAGACGTTTCCGTTCTGCTGAACTCTCGTTCGGAAATTCGATCGCGGGACGATCAGTCACTAGCGTGCATAAACTTCATCAAATCTTGTCTTAAGATTGACTCGTTCAGCGACGGATCTCAGGATATCGACTTAGTATCGCAGGAGATCTTGATAACTGATTCCAGGTTTGAAAATACACCGCGGGAAGTTTCGAAGAACGTGTTCGCCAATATTTTGCAGCCCATTCGAACAGAAGTGGATTCCAACATCGTACAGGCTGAGGTTCACAGTCGCAAACGAAACGATCATTCGAAATACACGATTCTCCTGAACAACATGCGGGTGATGGCCATCCTCGACTGGATTGAAAACGTTAAGGACTTTCTCAGCCAAGATGCAGATCCACCATCCGGTGCGCTGTTGCGTATGAGGAATACTGGAATATCTCAGAGCTCGAGCACCTTGGACGAGGCAGAGAAGGCCCCGCTTGAGGTCATTCTGAACATCACCGACTCCGAGCTTGTTTTTGTGGAGAAAACCGACCAACATGACACAAACGCGATAATCCTCAAGAGCACCACGGTTTTCTCGTTTAAGCCGATGGATCAGATCCGTCCCATATCCGTGAATCTGAACCACTTGGAGGTGTTCTCCTGTATGCTTGGCTGCGAAAACGAAACCGCGTTGTCCATCATTGACCCCATTACCGTGAACTTAGATCTGCGAGACAACACCATCGACGTCCAGATCCAGAAACAATTATGCATCCGGTTGTCTTACCACGACGTGAAGATGTTCATCCGCATGATGGAGTCCCTCCCCAAGCAGACCAGAACCGCACAAAAGAAACGCACAGATATGCATCGAGGCTCAAGCTTCATTGCCCCCGACATGGACTTGCTGGACCCGTTGATCGCGATGGGCTTCAAGCGGGCCGACTGCATTCGCGCTCTGGAAGTGTGTAAAAATCATGTCAATGACGCAGCCCTCTGGTTGACGCAGCAACAGTCATCACAACCCCGCAGCATGGAGATCCATTCAGTAATCATAAACGCTCAATGCATCTCAGTGTGCGTCATTGACGATTGCAAGGACGCCGATGTGCCCTTGTTAGAACTGTCGCTCTCCCAGCTCCACTTTAATCAGCTCCTCTACGACAGGGTCTCCACGATCGCGAGCAGCCATCACCCGATGAGGGTTCCAGTGTTTTGCAGCGGCCGCCTGGAAGCGGTTATTGCAAGCGACTATTACAACCGGCATTTGAGTGGCTGGGAGCCGGTGATAGAACCGTGGGAGTGCACGGCCAATTGGCACTACAGCGCAGGTCAGACGAGTACAGACAGCAACCTGCTCAATCTAACAATCGAGTCTAAGCAGATGCTGAAGCTGAATGTGACAACGACACTTATTGAGCTTTGGCACCTGGTGCGAAACAATTGGACCCAGGATTACTATGAAGGCGCGAACAACGCAGTGGCCAATTCAGCTGTGAACGCTAACTTTAGCCCTACGAACTACCGACGCCGAACGCCGTTTGTTCCATTTGCACTAAAGAACGAGACCGGTGAAGTGCTGTCTTTTAAGATCCTGCTGACCCAGCCAGGTGGTATAACAAGAACTGAAGTAACCAGTCACGACATGGTCAGCGAGTGGATCCAAGTGCAGCCAAAGGAAACTGTGCCCTTCGGCTTCGGTCCGCAAACGAAACTCCGGCACTTGGACTCCCACAAGCAGAACCTCCATCAGATCCTCGTCCAAGTTAAAGGATGGGTGCAAGTCGGACCGATTTCAATTGATCGCGTCGGCATATTCTTCCGACATGCGCTGCAGGACGAGACACGGTTTGCCGACAAGGCGAGAATAGTGTTCGAAGTTTCACTTGTGGGCTCCGCACAGAAACTCATAACCGTCAGGTCGGCTCTTCGATTATTTAACAATCTGGACAACAAGGTCCTTTTAAAAATAGGCCACGAAGCGGCGAGAGTAGCACCGAATCAGTGCTACAGCGTACCTTTGAGCCACGTTTGTTTAGATATCTATTTTATGCCTATCTTTGAACTCACCCCCGAGGACGAGAGGAACGGCAACGCCCTAGAAAGGACGACAGACACGCCGAAAGACTCAAATTTCAATCATCAATTAAACGAATTCCTGCTCCAACAGGTCATGCGTCGAGACAGTGCCACAAAGGCTTCGACGTCGCAGTTTGGATTCTGTGACAGAGGTATTTCATGGGGAAAGTGCACAGAAGACATAATTCAAGAGCCCAGGACTTGTCGTGCGAACCGAAACAAGGTGTACAATGTACTGACAACCATCAAGCGGGATGGATATCCGCATCGAGAGGGAGTGCCAGGTCACACAATCAAGCTGATTCCCCCGTTAAGGATCACCAACCTATTATGCTGTGACCTCCTCTACAAGATTACTGGGCAGGTGCAGGACAAGACAACCAGCCACACGCAGGGACGCATCAACTCTTCTACCACAGCAAACATATACGAAGTCAGTCTGGAGGAGGCTATCAGCTTGAGCATTACTTTGGACAACTACAAGGTGTCTGGACAACTGAAAATCCCCATCGGGCACACAGGCATCGTAGAGCCGAAGCTAAAGCTGCTGGACATCAACAACCGCGATCTGCACTTGCGAGCTTCCATCCAAGCTATCAAGGGCAATGGTATGGAAATTTTCATCAGCGCTCCCTTCTGGCTCGTCAATCGAACGGGGTTACCATTAGTGTTCCGTCAGGAGGGCGTTTCACAGCCAGCATCCGGGCAGTTTGAGGAGCATGAGATGGCCCGGGTTGTGAGTCCACTCATGTTCTCTTTCTCGGATCCTGAAGCCTCACCGTCGCTGGAAATCCGTCTGGGCGAGCGTTATGGCAAAAATAATCAGGTAAGGAAAACCAGGTGGCATCTCCTTTGTGTATTCAATCATTTGTCCCTTCCAGTGGTGCCAAAGCTTTAGTTTGCACAAAGACATCATCTATCGTCAGCTGAAGGGAATGGAATCCAATGATAGTTTCGCGATTGGTGTCGAAGTTCGTCGCGGACGTGGACGTTACTCCCGCACGAGTGTGGTGACTTTCTCTCCCCGGTTTCAGCTCTACAACCGCAGCAGTCACAAGCTTCAGTTCGCACAGAAATGCTTTGTCACCAAACCTGTAAGTCCTCACATCACGCCAGCCCTCTTTCAATGCTCACTCTGTGGTTTTCTTCCAGATTGATCCCGCATCACGGTCCACTTACATTAACGCGGTGCCAGGTTGCCACTTTCCCTTCCACTGGCCTCGCTCCGACCAGGAACCATTGCTCTGCGTCCGAATGGCAGACATCGACTGTTGCTACTGGTCCAATGGCATTCCCATCAACGAGGCGCAGTCACTGTACATTAGCCTCCGCAACGATCTAGGAGACATGCGTTTCCTGCGTCTGGAAGTGATCCTGCAAGGCGCCACGTATTTCCTTCTTTTTGGTGACGCGCAGTCTCTGCCTCCGCCGATCCGCTTGGACAATTTCTCGGAGGTGCCCATAAAATTCTTCCAGTACGGGTGCAAGCCCGAATGGAGGACAGTCGTTCGTCCGCACTCCTCCCTGTCGTACGCTCTTGATGATCCTATTGGCCACCAATTACTGCAGATCGAGGCCCCCGGAGGAAATTCAATCGAAATGTCACTCCGGAATTTGAACTGCTCCGAAGGGCTGACGTACTCAAACTTCATCTATCTGGCCTTCAAGGGAACATTCCAGACACCGTCTGTGTCCGAGAACCTTTACCTGGGATCGGAGTTTGACATCGAGAGCCAGCACCTGGTGCTTGGGGTGAAGAACTCGAAAGTTATTCTGATGCGGAAGCAGCCTGGCGATCGATCGCAACTGTGGTTGATGAATAAACTCGGACAACTGGAGCACGAAGGGTCCTCTCCGCCCAATGAACCGGGCAGGACGTCATCTACTTCAGTCACACGAATGGTTTTGGATCTGGAGAAACCCCCGAATCCGAATGACTACACAAATCTCTGCGTGCGTGCGCCGAATCCCCAGAGGCAAACCACACAGACGTGGAAATTCGAAAATGGACGTCTCATGTGCCATGCGAACATGTGTGTGCAGGTAAGTTCTTGAAAGAGTTTCTTCCCAGTCAATTAGTAGTGTATTTGTCTTGAAGGCTCGAAATGGAGTGTTTGGTTTGCGTCCCGGTTCAGATGCTGTTCTGGGCCGAATCGAGTCGGAAACGCGGACGCGTAGTGATGGAATGGTGCCAATCGAGCAGAGTATCGAGCGACAGAAACTACGCCCTGGCTCTGGGCAGTTGGAAGTAAAAATCCGCATGGACGGTCCCATCAAGACTCTGCAAATCCGGGACGTGAAGTACCCCATGACTTCGTCCCTTACTCCAGACCCTCAGTGGAAGCATGCGTCAACTGTGAAAATCAAATCGAACCATGGCCACCGTGAGAAGGGTCAAAAATCCAGCTTCATTGACGAGTTCAATGTAAGTTTCGAAGTTTCCTTCTATTAGGCAGTCCTTAACTAAAATCTTGATTTTCAGATCAAGGTGGACTTACAGAAAGGTGTGGGAATATCTGTTATATCCAGACAACCGTGCGAGGAGCTGGCTTACATCACGTTGCAAAACATAATCCTCGAGGCGCTGGGAACTCCAGCGGTCCGGTCAGTGTACCTGCGAGTGAATGCTCTTCAAATCGACAATCAGCTGCTGGACACCCCATGTCCTATACTCTTGTACAGCATGAAGCCCAACTCGTCACCGTCCTCCTCTTCATCTTCAACCGAAGGTGGAAGCACCAACGCGCTGACTTTCAACGCAAAGCTGCTCTCCAGTCCAAACAAAAACGCTGTGATCTTCGAATACCTGATTTTCGACTTGCGGCCATGTTTGCTGATCCTCGAGGAACGGCTGATTCTGAAGACTGCCATGTTTCTCGGTTTGGGCACATCACAGGACTCTGCGGCTAGTTTGGCCGATGAATCGGAATTCGAGGCACAGCAGGTGGAGAAGCGAATTCTGGCCACAAGTTCAAAGCGATACTACTTCGAGAATCTCCACATCGACTCCACACACGTAAGACTCCGACCACTTCAGACGCCTGTCGATGACAAGCAATGATATCATTTCAGATTCGATTGAGTGTGTTTACGGCATCCAAGCTATCGCCACAGCTGAGCAGCATGAAGAAGAAGCTCGGACTCACGCTCATCAAGTTTGAGGACGCACAAATTGATTTCGATCACTTCACCGACATGCACCACTTCGACACGCTGGAAATGTATCTACGCGCCATTAAGTCTCACTATAAGAACCAAATCAAGTGGCACGCCGCCTCAATCCTGGCCAGCGTGGATTTCCTTGGAAACCCTCTGGGCTTTGCTAACGATCTATCAGAAGGAGTCTCCAGTCTCATCTTTGAGGGATCTGTGAAGAGTTTAGTGAAGAACGTAACGCACGGCCTTTCAAATTCCACCGCTAAGCTAACTGAGACTATATCCGATGGCCTAGGCCGCGTGGTTCTCGACGAGCAGGACAACGAGACTCGACAGAGGATTCTGGAAGTATCAACGGGATCAAATTCTTCCGGGGAGCACTTGGCAGCCGGTTTGAAGGGTCTTGGCTTTGGTATTTTCGGTGGCGTCACCAGCATAGTTCGCCACACGTACGAAGGCGTGCAGTCTGACGGTTTCCAGGGTTTCATAAGTGGCCTGGGTAAGGGCATCGTGGGCACTGTCACCAAACCAATCATTGGAGTTCTGGACCTGGCTTCAGAGACTGCGTCTGCTGTCAGAGAAACCAGCAAAAGTGCCCACCGTGTCCTACCAGAGCGCAAACGACCACCACGATGCGTGACAGGAGCTCCAGGTGGTCTCCTGCCGCCATATTCATACCGACAGGCAAAGGGTCAACAGTACCTATATCTAATTAATCGACGGAATTTCTCCGAACAACTGATGTCATACGAGCAGGATCTGTTCAACGACAGAGACTCAAAGCTGCGACTTCTTGTCTCCACCGAATATTTGCGAATTTTCTCACGAACCGACGACGAGCCGACTGTGATGCTGGAATGTCACCTCGGCGAAGTGCTCTCATGTCATCCGGTGACGGCGCAGAGCGCGCATAACTCCAAGGCAAAGCCGCATTACTACATTGAGATCTCAAAGAACCTAGGGCAAATACGACGACCGCGTGTTCGCTGCCAGTCGGAGGAAATGGCAGAAAAAGCTGCTAGATGTGTAAGTATCGTCATATTTTGATGAATTTGTTTTTGGACAAGGAATAGGCAACATTGAATTATTTGTTGAATATATGCCCGTGATTTTGGCATGAGGAGCGATATGAGCAATGAGTCTTTAACATCAAGAGTAAGTGACACATGCCGGGCATAAGTTTCGTGTAAGTTTTCTTGAGAGTTCAGATGTGGGTAGCACTATGGGCAATACCGTGGTTTTGACTAGGATCATATTTCACTTCCCATTGCATTATATCTGTGTTGTTCAAAGTCCTCAAATTTCTAGTTCTACTACAGGGAAACTTACCTCCTCCAACACAATTGTTTAGAAAAAAAAACAGACAGACAAAAAGATTGTAATGTATTATCTTGTTTTGTTTTCCACAGATCAATTACGCGAAGAGCGTGTACGATGAACGAGAGCACACCCTAAGCTACCAATCGTCCGTCAACGAGGCCTAAACTTAACTCCCTCAATCCACAGAATGTTGAATATATATTTTGTAACTACTGCAAAGTAGCCTTAAAGCAATACACAGACGTATATATTGTACATAAATACCTGAATAGAAAGTGATTGTATAAAAAAGACTCTGTACATAGCTGTAACTGATTAGATTGCTTTTCGTTTCTTTTTTGCTTGCAAAATATTTTTTTACATGCCCCCACATATATGTACATTTAAAAACCCATTAAAAGACGAATGAATCCTAAAAAATAAACGCGATGGACTTAGCGAGACTAGAAGAGTTCTTAACCAAAGACTGTTGTAAACAATGATGACGAAGAGGAGGACGGGAAGAAGGAATGACAGCGAGACAACCCACTGTCACTTTCCTTAATTAGAAATTAAGATTTCTTTTCAACGTTTTACTTGCATACTTGCTGAAATAGAAGCTACTAACAAAATGCACATGATTCACACACCGACCGGAGTATCAGTGACGATGAATCATTTTACTGAGAGGCCGACGGACAAGATTAAGGCGATACTTATACTTATTTGTTTTAATTTGTGATTAATGTCTAACATAGTTTAAGTTGCTCCGCATTCTACTGGGTACACTTTTGTTATTTTTTTAATTATTTATCCTAATACTTAAGATTAGGTTCGAACGTTGAGACTTTGTAGCCAGAATATTGTAATGTCACAGAGGTTCTTTTCCACACACACACATACACAATAAAACTTATTTTCAACCGAGATTTGTTATTTATTTGGACTTCAACATGAAAGTTTTGAAAATTGACTACAGTCAGTTGTGAGTTTCAAAAATCGAATCAACGCTGTTGGTGTGTTGACTGCTGCGTGAAATGTTCCTGGTTAGTCATCACAGTCCAAGGCAATGGAACTCAGCCTGTAAACCCTCGAAACCTAGCTGTGTAAATATGTTTGTAAGAACTTTAATAATTTCAACAGTATATTAATCAATTTTCGTACCATGATAGATGTGAGTTGGAAGAAAGCTTTACAAGAGAAGTTAGCGCTTTTAAGATTCAACCTTAATTCCACGATCACTGAGGTCCTGGTAAATATCTTGTTCACCATATTTGCACATAAAAACTTTCGCGATTTAAACCATAACTTTCAGAAATAGGTCTGCCTCCCTATCGCGCCGACGCTAAGGACAAACAAGGAAAGGGGAAATGGAAAAGACATAGCGGTTGAATTGGTGAAGACCCCTAAAGCCATGTCCATCTGTTTTAGGAGCCATCTGTATGGGTTTGCAGAACAGAAGCGTTTTCAACCATTTTACTGCTAAGAATGCAGGATCGTAAGCTGTTGCCGGGATATCTTTGCTTTCCCTAATTCAAAGTACAGTCAGTGTGTGGGATATATTTTCCACGCGATTATAATGTTTTCCGTGTTGCATTGAGTTACGTTTGGAATCTTTAAATAAAGAAAAAAAAATGCATTGAGCAGATTGAACCAAGAAACTGATTATCCGAAGTATTTACATCTACAGAAGGTGGCAAAACTGCGCAGCTAGATCCGTCCTACGTTTCATCGTGATTTTTTTAGGACTAGATCTGAATGATGATGAAAACCTACTGTGTATTCCCTTCTTTGATATTCTGTCTATTTTTTCATGCAGCGAAGTTTAAATCGATCAATCATTGATCATACATACTGTAGCGGGACCACATCCTAATAATAGAGCGGCATGCAACATGTTTTCACCTAAGCTAAAAGTAAGGAACACGAGGACGATAATGATCATCATTGCACACACCCATGAAGGCTCTTTTGTGACCTGAAAATCGTTGTCATGGAATCGAATGCAAATCTCAACCTAAAGGTCCTGAAAACGGAGGAAGAAAAAACCTCCAGCGTAAAAACTATCTTGGAAACTATTTGAACAGACACGTTGGAGACTTGATCTTCACGATTGGGAACAGGAAAAGTAAAAAAAGATGGGAGGGATAGACGAAAATTTGGTACAATCAGGATACTGGTAAACGGTGAAATTGACACAAATGTCGCTGACGTAAAAATCAGGTGGATCGACTGCATTTGACTGAAAGAACGTGTACGAAAATTTCGGTTTCATTTCGTATAACGGGAATTTTCTTATCTTAAAATGCATCTTCGCTTATCTTGTTTTTTGCATTTTATTACTGATACCCAACAGATGTCCTACAATAAATATCGTGTCTTTACATGAGCATGGAGAAAAGTAATTAGCATCCAAAGTGCAGACCTCAACGTGGTGCTATTTTTTTGCACAGAGCTGTAAGTATGAGTCTGGTTCTAACTTTGACATACATTTTGTCTCATATATCCTTCTCTCTAGGTATTCTAGAAGTAAACCTCCACAATAATGTACCTAAAACGATTCTGGGTGAACGCAGATGGATTGCCTAAGATAATTTATTTGTGTACCGTGTGTTTGCCTATGACTCGCGTTTGTACTTATATTCTCTTAGTGAAGTGCTGCTTTTAGAACTTTCTTGAGTTTTCCGTTGTGGAAATATTGTGTACTTTCCAAAAGAGGAATAAAAGGCAAAAATAATTTTCCTGTATATATTGCATGGCTTGTAATTGTGTCATCCCCAAAAAATAACTCCAAGGAGAAAAAACAACCCAATTTTGCAGTAAGCTGTTGTTTGAATCATCCATGGCATGATATCGACAGCGCAGCCGATCGACCTAACGGCTGTCATGAACGCACGTCACTCCACACCAAAAAACACCTCCTAAACAAACAAAGTTAAGAGACGAGCACATGCATCATAAAATGGACTTGTGCAAAACAGCAAGAAGGAGCATGAGCAGCGAGAAATGTCTACGTTCTAGTATTATACAGTCAGCAGAATAAACGGAAGAACAACAGACCCCGATTCAGCGGAATTAGTTTTTGTGTGTTGTTCCCACGTCGTATTTTCAATTATTTTCCCATGTCATAGTCTGCAGATATAAATAATAAAAACAGGTATTGACTCGAAACAAGTTGGAGTTGAAAATTGTAAGTTGCAATAGCAACATCGCGAAACCAATTATACACTCTGTTAACTATATTTTCCTTGTTATTAATAAATAATTATTTAGTACAATCAATATTTGTTGTCTGTGTGTCGCTCTTGTCCGCTTATAAAAGTTTTGGTGATCATCGGTGAATAGTGGTGCGTCGCTGTGTAATTAATGATTGTCGAATCGTGGTAATTCGTAATACACCTGACATCATCATCATCGGTATTTCCTTCCTTCAAGAATTTCCGACTTTAACGCCAGTAGTTGAGAACCCGACTTTACACTTGCTCGACGAGGGACTTTGTTTTCCTTTTTATTTTATGCCCTGCATCCCAGGCATAGCACTAGAAATGAGCACGTGCAGAGCAACAACGGCGAGCCGACCCTTTTGTGCGGCGCGAAGAAGATTCAACGAAAGGAGACGAGCAAAACAACCGATCATCCCATACACGCCAGCGCGGTAACCCAGCGGGACTGATTAACGGTACATTTTGTGTGTGCATCACGTTAGGAAATCTAATTTCCTCACTCCAGATTTTTGCGTAATATTATTTCGTGCAGTATTTTTCGTGTTATACAGTCCACAAATTTTATTCTCGAAGGAGGAAAAATAAACAAGAAGACAAACGTCCGCTTGAATATTCTTTTATTGATTCAAACTGCTGTTGCTAGGCTAAGTGAAAAACTAAAAGTGACACACACAATACGGAGTTCCCAAGGAACTCACTGACCAGGATAAGCGCAGTTTGTTAAAAGTTATGCCCTAGAAAAGGACGGTGACAAGTTCTAAATCAGCAAAAAAGCTACAGGAATTCACCGGAAAGGAAATAAGTGGGTGAAAGTCAGTCTATTCAAAGAAAGGGAAAGCTAAGTTTCGCCAAAAAATACAAGAATTGATCCCTATATAGCTGGGGCGAGGAAATACGGTTTGACGAAACAAAAATCAGCTGATTCTGTACAGCCGGAAGATCAAGGGACTGGAAAAAACAAGGCAAATCATTTAAAACGCACCATGTAAAACAAACATAGTATTATGGGGCTGCATGAGTTCCTTTGGTATTGGAAATTCGCACCTAATATATTTGTTCAACACATATACTTTAACATTTTTAGATTACCCGCAGTTAATAACATGGTCCATCCTCTCTGTGATGCTGTTTTTCAACATGATAGGGGCCCAAAGCACATAACTAGGAAAGTCCAGGAATGGCTTTAAGCGCAGGCATTTGATTTGCTTCATAAGTCAGCTCGAAGCCCAGATCTTAACCCAACCCGAACGTTTTTGGACCCATATCAAGACTGGGTTTGTCAAGGACTACAAGAAGGCACCATTATTCCTAACTTTGCTATGGGAAAGAGCGGAAGAAAAATAGAAGAAAATCAAAGCAGTCTATTGTAACTGACTGTTCAACAGTGTGACAAGTGATTTCTGCACCTAACTCTATGTTGTCATCACAGAAGCATTTACAACACACGGTGTTTCAGAAGCCCTTACGATTCCCTCTCCCTGATCTCAAGATACAATTAAATAACATATCGCACCTTACCTCATGCTGTTCAGACATAGTGCTTTTGTTTTTTTTTTTTTTTTTCAAACGAAAAATAAGACGACGAAGAAAAATCCGATTTCTCGAAATCTTGTCTTAAAATATTCTTAAAATTTATTGCAATACTTTGTACAGAAATCCATATTTCTTAGCAGACACACACTCAGACCGACACGTCATCCCATGCAATGAACTACGCGGAATCCTCATCGGGCATATAGATCGTCTTCCAGTGCTTGAGCTGCTCCCAAAATGTCAGATTAAGCATTGTGTGCGGCGCAATGCGGAAGTAGTTGGGAAGAAAGCCCTTGTACAGGCCGCGCATGCCTTCTATCCGGAACGTTTTTATGAAGCAGTCAAAGATATTCTTGTAGGTGAGGCCATTTCCATTCTTGTCCACTCCTGTAAATCAGTCACAATGAGCAATAAGTTCCTGTAAACGAGCTCAGAGCAAACCTTGATTGAAGAGTCTAGTTGCGACGACATCGAACGGTGTCATGCACACGCAGGAGAAGAACCCGCTGACCATGCTCGCGCCCAGCGCGGTAAGGATCACGGATTGCTGAAAGACCTGAGAAGAAAACAACGCATTCAGAAAGTGTTCAAAAGTGTCATGTACGTTCTTACCTCATATTGAGTGAGAATGTCCTTGCAGGAAGTGAACGTTCCAAGCTGCGCTGACGAACCTACAGCCGTGCGTGGCACGATTCCCGAGAAACCACGCCACAGCCCTCGGAATCCCTGTTCCTTCGCAATGCTGATCAATGCCGTAATGGTGTTCTTGTGATTGTGCTGATAACCAACTGCGTACTTCCCCACAGACTGCGCTTGCAGCTGTGTCTTGACCATGTAGAAAGGGCAGCCAAGAGCGGAGCCAAGAATGCCCGAGACTCCGCCCCAGAATATGCAAAGCACTGGCGAGCGAAAGTCGTTGTCTTTGCTGAACTTCGTCCACTGCAGGTTGTCCACGGTCTGAAAGAATCCCAGCCGGGAACTGTTCATCACGAACTGAAAGGTCAGTGCTGGTCCGAGACCCTTCTGCAGACCCCACAGGCCTTCGGCTTTGACTATAGAACGAACCGACTTCATCACACCCCCGTAGGGCTGTGATTTTGAAATCGTCACGCTTTCTAGCTCTCCCTGTAGCTGTTGTCGGGTTTTTATCACCTGGAAATAAGGAGGAAATATTGAATAAAGGTTTTAGAGATGATCTGCCGGAAGTTGTTTCAATGGTTTGTCTCTTTGCTGCTCTACTTTCTATTGTAAGCCTAACTCTACAGAATTACTTTCTGCCGATTTTATTAATCTTGAACTTGCTTTGGTATATTGAGAGTTCAATGAAAGCACATGGCTTCGTACCTAGGAAATGACTTTCTACTAGTGCAAGGTGCGAATACACAAACAAAACTTCCTCTAGCCTGCCAAAGTCTGTTGAGTTGAAACTCAACAGAGGACGACCTAGACTAAAGTGGCGCCCCCAAGTGGAGAAGGACCTCAACCAACTTGGAGTGCGTAACTGGAGACAGCTGGCGAAAGATCGTGCTGGCTGGAGAGGCATGTTAGTTGAGGCCCAGGTCCACTCCGAACTGTAGCGCCATAAGAAGAAGAAGAAGAAACCTACCAAACAAGACAGGAGAAACCAGATCCTTGGTTACCATAATAAGCAAGAATCATTTCTGCATTGGTTTTATGTCTAGCCCATGATGGACATCGGTTTCAGCCAACCGAAATTACCGTCTCGCTGCTAATATCTTTTCTTATGGGTCATCTCATTCGAGTACCTCTGCTGGTGCGCTGTCCTTGATTTAGAGACTCCTTAGTCCGGAGGGTTTTTGTCTTTACTACACATAATGTACAACAGAATCCTCAAATGTTGTGCATTTTTTCCTTTACCTCCAATTCTTTGCATTAAAGGGGCAGTCCCTCCACACAACGTCATCAGTATACCCCGCCGTGCGTCTCCATCTGGCGGTCTCTTAAAAAATTCTTTCTTCAAAGTTGATCTGTGAGCTTTCTTCGTCAGGATATGATGTTAGACCACGAATGTCATACTACAAGATTACGCTCTCCCCAAATCGGCCATGTTTTCCAACTATCTGTCAAATTTTCAACTATTCAGCCTTTAAAAACAGCCAATCCTTCATCCCGAGATATCAGGATGCAATCTAAGGCCAGGAAGGAAATGATCACCACCCTTCTAAAAGACGAATCACCAGTTGCTGAGCCTGAGGTCGATACAGACGTGAGTCCTGAAGTGGGGTTTTGTTCAAATAACGAAACTCCTTCACTCGAAAATGACCTAATTCCTGATCATGAAAATATGAAGGAATTAAAAGGAATGATTGAACTGCTGAAACAGGACACGTGAGCATATTTCTTAAGACATTTCAATAAATTAATATTAAAACCTTATATTCTTACAGTGAAAACGTAAAGAAAAATAACTGCATTATAGTGGAAAGAGAAAAGGGCTATCAAAAAGAAATTCTTTCACATCAAAGAAAGCTGGCAAAATCAGAATTTGAAAGGCTGAATATGGAGAAACACCTGAAAGGAATATTTGCATCAGGTAAGTAATTGATAAATTATTGTAGTATGTAAAATGCATGTGTGTTCATCAAAAAATTAGGGCAAGTAAATAAAATAAAGAACGACATGAAACTAGTGCAATGGTCTGAAGCTGATATTGCGCAGAGTATCACGCTCTATTCCACAAGCGCAAAGGCTTATAAACTTTTGCGAAAAAAAACTTTCCTCTTCCGGGCGTGCGCACATTGCAAACATGGGCGCACAGATTGGAGATTTCGGCTGGATTCATTGAACCCGTAATGAGGATCTTGACGGCAGCAACACAACTCGACGAGGCTCAGAAAGTTTGTGTACTGAGTTTCGATGAGATGAAAGTAAGAAAAGCTTTTTGCTACGATAGACCCACAGGCGCCACATTAGCTCCCGCTAATTATGTACAGGTGGCAATGTTACGAGGTAAACATACTTAGCACTTATTTGTTATAACATGATAACATAAGAAATCTTATATCTTTTATTCCTCTAGGATTGATGGCTAAATGGAAGCAACCTGCTGAATAACTGAATAAGGACATTTTGGAGCAATTTTTCTATCGATGGGCGGTGGACAACTGACACGTTGCCAGAATCGAAGAAAGACATTGGATGTGAACTCATGTGGAGTCATAATGTGGTCGAACGGGTGGGTAGAGCGGGCTGGTGGGCGTGCTGTCGTACTGGGTGGCTATCAGTTGCGGTTGAGCGAAGTCGAGGATATTTTGGGAAAGTTTGTGACTATGGAACTTCTTTAAAAGTAATTTCAACGGAATGAGAAGGGGTCAACATTGAAGAGGCGACAGAAACAGAGTTCAGCGGATGACATCATTGTGTGAGCTTCGGTGTGATGCGAGAACTTTGCAGTGACCTTGAATTGAAACTTCCAGCGTGGCTGTCTGTGCGGTTTTGTTGCATTATTGGTTTTCCAGTGAAGCCTCAAGTTGAGAGGAAGGGACACATTTTTATCCGGAATATTAGGAATCATTATCCCTGGCAATTAAGTTGCTATATTAGAGGAGATCTGAATTGCGACCAAATGTATTCCGCAAAACATCAATAAAAGATAAGATAAGATGAAAGTGGTTCTGTAGTTATCCAGGCAGGTCCATCAACTTAACTTGATTCCTTTCTTGGATCTGAGCTACTCGGATAGTGAATGAACCCCTTTAACATCTCCTTATCTTTATCCGCAGTACTCATTCTATTATCCGTAGTCTCTGGGATTGAATTTTAGTGGTTCTAGAGTTTATCCGCAATTTATTCTTTAACATTTGTGTTCTATGTTGTACTGAAAGACGTCGAGCACTTATCCGGCGACATCTGTTTTTCTGTTTTGGCATTATCCATCGCCTTTTTTTCCTTTGCTTATTACTTACTAGATCTATTTACGTGCTCCTATAGAGCACCAAAATAGGAGAAAAAGAAAATTCAATAAAATAATACATGAAAACAAAAAGCTTTGTTTTATTTCACTTTCATATTCATTTAGATTTTCACATGTTCGCAATACTTTGAATGGTATTATTTTCAAACGACGCCAATTTGATACAATGCTTTGTTTAAGCTCATTAACACTTTCGTATTGCCTGTTTTCAGCATAAACAGCCCTGGCAGGGAGACCCTAACAGTTTTCAATAATATTTATATCTGGCGATCGTGCTGGCCAATTTAAAACATCAACGTCGTTATCTGAAATACATTTTTTAACAATTTTCGCCGTATTCACCGCAACATTGTCTTGCTGAAAAATAAGCGGCAACTCCGTAATTTCACCAGTTGATTCTCATTCTCAAATACAGGTACTTTTTGCTGTCCATTCTTTGTGGTACGAACTTAATATCAGTTTTTCCATGGTATCCTATTCCAGCCCATATCATAACAGTTACTCCACCATGTTGCCAACGACTCAATATTGTTTCTTTTTTTCTTAAGTCGTGATTGTAATATGCCAGGCCATCGGGACCGCCGAGATTAAACTTCTTCTCGTCTGTCAATCCATCGTTTTTCCAATGAATATGCTCCATGGTGAATTTTACCCTTTCATCCTTGTGTTTTGCCGTAAGTGGTGGTTTCTTCTTATTTTTTTTTACGCTGAATAACTGGAGACTCCTTCAATAGTATTTGGAAGTTTTTTACATTGGTCGTGACACCTGCTTGTTCAGCGATTTTGCGAGCCGTTAAGTCCGAATTCGATGCAACTCTAAGAATTGCGCGTCTATCCCTGTCACTGATAGCCGTTGGACGCCCTGGGCTACACTTCTTTCCGTAATTTTCAGGGTCTTTGAGGAAATTGAAATCACTTTTCGGCTTCTTTCCAGTTTTTAGGCAATATACGCAATTTTAAAATTTTCTTGGTGAAGTTTTGTAATAACCTTTATTTCGGCACTAGTTAATTTTTTCGTCTAACCATTTTACAACTTTTGGCACTCTCAAAAGAATAAAATCACAGAATGGTCCTTTTTCTTTGATTTCCTTCACAGTTGTTTGCGCAAAGATCACCAAAACGCGAATAAAATTCCTTTTTTGTGAAAATGTGCTATCTTTTTTACGGGGTATTATCTACAGTTTTTTCTTATAATTAATGATTTTCTAGAACCTTCTTCAGGCATCCAGTACAAACCCACTGTTTTATTGGGGCGCAGAGAGATATAAGAAAAGAAGGATATAGATCATTAACCATTATCGTATTAAAACTAATTGTGAAATTACATGTCGTTCAATATTTTTTTAGCAGACTGTATATTATGGATGGCAGTTCATAGTTCACAGACTGATCAGGACCTACCTTGCTCATCAACTACTCGTGTTGTGCGCGCTTCTGTTCTCTTACGAGTAGAAGGGACCTATACTTTTTTGCCGACTCTGTTACGCGAAGTTTGACAAGCTGTTTTCTTAGACAGTAGATACTCTAAGAGTCTACATCTCGAAATAGGTGGTGAAGTGGGAAATTCGGCGTGTTCAGCCGGGAATCGAACCTGGTCTTTCGGCGTGTGAGTGTCACACTCTTCTACTCTAAGGCCCCAAAGACATCCTGTTTCAAATCTCCTTTAGTACTAAAAATTTCATTAAGTTCCTGATTAGGTCTACATCCTCATTGTAAACAAGCTAACAAGTTTGGGGGCAGTTAGAAAATTAAACATGCCATATAGACTGATGTGGCCGCCGTGTCGTAGTGGGTAGAGTGCGACGCTCACACTCCGAAGGGTCTAGGTTCGTTCCCTGCTAAACACCTCAAATTTTCACGGCACCACCTCTTTCGAGCTGCTGACAACACTCAAGGAGTTATAACTGTCTAAGAAAGATTTTCAAACTTCGCCGTTGGGAGTCGGCAAAAAACTGTAGGTCATTTCTACTCGTGAGAGAACTGTAGCGCGCACAACACGAGTAGTTTATGAGCAAGCAAGGCCCTGGTCCCCTGTGGACTGTCGCGCCAACAATTATTACTATTACATATAGACAGGCCATTTAATGCACTTCAGCCTTTTGCAGGAACTATCTCAATGTCCAATATGAGTGCAAGTGAACTTTCCAGACTGAAAGCCACATTCGCAAGAACTCCTCAAATTCTGGATAAATAGTTCAGTCGACCTTTTAGAAGGACGACTGAAATCTTCGCTGTCTCATGGCATGTGGAAGGAAATGTCCGGCTATGGAGTTACAACCCCACTCAACTAAGTTGAAGCAATGGAACATAGTGCTAATGTCCAATGATGTTATCAAATTCTGGATAAATAGTTCAGTCGACCTTTTAGAAGGGGACGGTCTCGGGTATTTCTTTAAATGGAAAAATAACAAAGTTCCATCCACTGAGCATACTCCTTGACGTCATAAACAAAAACGACACTCATGTCCAGCTTGCTCCTTCATTGAACAAGATGTGCGGATCAAGTGAAAGTGTCAATGTAGTCGGATTTGTTGAAGATCTTACATTAATGGAATGCTTGTGCCCTACTTGTTAAAGTGTAAGATTAAAGAAACCGCTTCACATTTCTATGGTTCGTGTATTGTAATTGTTTCGAGAGCCTCTAGTATCAGCTTAACACGGAGCAGTTGAGTAAATTTTTGCAGGTTTCTGTTTAGTTTGAGGCGATTTTCTACCTCGTCCCTACTGCTTTATAGTTTTATTCTCAGTGCCCACTTCTGAGGCTGACTTTCGTTAAAGTAGTCCGAAAATTGTGAAATTTTTTTTCCAAGGAAACTGGTTTTTTGGCCATTGTTAAAGGAAGGCATTCTAACATCTCAAGCCGTTCAATGCAACGTTGCATTGTAGACCGTCTGTGCAGCCAGCTAACTTCTGAATCGTTTTTTTTTCAGAGCTTTTCAGTTTGTGCTGTTTGTGCGTTATCGACATCTAACCTTGTTGTTCCCTCTAGATTATATTGATTACTCGATATTCGGGATCCAGTTTGTAAAGAATTAATTACTTTTCCAGCAATTCCTCTCCTCAAAAGATGTTTTTTCTTTCATCACATAGTTCTCAACTGAACACCTCCTTTAAGTACACAAACTGTCAACGGTTTGAATGCGCGGTTTGTCCTATGATCTAGCTCAAACTTAATCTAAGGCAATCGCCATACCTAACCAGAATTGGCATCATTCGATAATATTCAAAGATAACATCATTGGACATTAGCACCATTTTCCATTGCTTTAACTTGGTTGAGTGGAGTTGTAACTCCATACCCGGACATTTTCTTCCACATGCAATGAGACAGCGGGGATTCAGTCATAGCCGCCAACAATAAGCCCCTGGAACCACACGATCGCACATCGAGCGACGCCTCCAGCAGAGCAGACAGTCCAAGACTTTGGGCGTCCTGGTCCTAGCTGTGTCTCCAGCTCTCCAGTTACAATACAAATGATTTCTCGAGTCGGTTCCTTGTTGCTCATGCAAACTGGATGTTCTTCCCCCTCTAGATAAACGAAACTAACTTTTGTCATGACAACAACTTCGAAGGAGATTACATATATGTACATAGTTCGTGATGATATCCCCAGAATTATACTTCCTCGTATACAGAGCCAGCGATTCTCAGTTGAACTCTAATCTAATGCGGCTAGGAGTTCAGAAAAGAAAGGATATGGTTTGTTAATTTTTTTAACATCTAAAATATCAGAAAAGACAGGGTATGGTTCGTAAATGTTTTAACATCGAAATTATCGAAGAAAATTAGGAACATGATCGCAACCAGATTGATTAGGTTGACTTTGAATTGAGCAAGGGCCACGTTCTTTTTTGTTTATTCCATTATAGGAACTCCTTGCTTACTACAGAGAGGTTCCAACTAAACCAGAATCCATCCATATCCGGGTGTGGTTTCGTGAAAGCAGTGCGTTTTGACATCTCTAACAAAATTATCTTTCTCAACCTGCTGTGTCTTGAGGTACGTATCTTATTCCTCAAAGACAATAAAAGCCATCTTCCATCTCTCGTACATCCCATCGCTTAAAACAAATATTGGCGTGACGCCTTAACAAAGTTATTTTTTTTCCCCGTAAGCTTTTATGTCAGTGGTCGCCGTGGCGTAGTGGGTAGAGTGCGACGCTCACACGCCGAAGGGTCTAGGTTCGACTCCCAGTTCAACACCAGTTTTTCTAATATTTCACGGCACCACCTCTTTCGAGCTGCTGACAACACTCAAAGAGTAATAACTGTCTAAGAAAGCTTCTCAAATTTCGCCGTTCGGAGTCGGCAAAAAACTGTAGGTCCCTTCTACTCGTGAGAGAATAGTAGCGCGCACAACACTAGTAGTTGATGAGCAAGCTAGGCCCTGGTCCCCCTTTGGACTGTAGTGCCAACAATTATTACAATTATTAAGCTTTTATGTCAGAATAGGAAAAACAGACCTCTTTAATTGATACGGTTTTGAGTGTGATATATCCGGTTTTGAAAATATATAAAGAAGATTTTCCACTTTGTAAAGGATCCGTCTGTCACGTCTCTCACTATTCAAGGACTTTCAAATTATTTGTTTTAATTAAGTCAGTTCAGTGATCTTCATTCCGTTTCTTTTTTTGACTGAAGCAACGATCCTGAACGGACCTAGACTCTACTCTACTCTACTCTACTCGGCATGTCCTCTATGCTAAGATCTGTTTTCACTAGTGCTTTTAAATCCCGCACACCAGGGTGCTTGGGTTTCTTCTCGAGTTGTGTGCGCCATCTTGATGCGTTCTTGCAACAAAACATATTTTGAGGCACTTGCTGCTACAGCTGTGGTCTCCACTAGGTCTTAAGCTCAAGGTTCAAAGTCTCAAGGCTCAAGAAATTAGTCTTAGTTGCTTCCCGGCATACGGATCATAGATTTCGTAATAGAATCTTCTTTTGTCAGCGCCAGACACGCAAGCAGAACTTTAAATCACTTCCAGAACTTGCAAAAACATACTGGCAATTCATTCGTAGGTCATCAGTCACCCGAATACTTAGAGTTTTATGGAGTTCTTCATCCCAATTTAATTTTCCTGACAATGGCCCGGGCCAAGATGACAATGTCTCGAATTCATGAAGGCATTCTTGTCTGTCGAGGTACCATATATAGTTGTGTACAAGAAGTTCTTCATAAATCTGCAGCCTCATTTTATGGGGGAAAGTGGTCTATATACATGGACATTGAACTGAATCTTCAAACGTTCAGATTATAAAGGTTATTATCGTTGATATAAATGTTTTTAAAACCGCAAACAATCACTTCATTTCATTTAGGAGAATGATTTCTTTTAGCACCTACACAAGTTGTCTTCAATAAATCAAACTAAACACATAACCTAATATTCCAACAATCAAAAAGCAAACAAATCTCTCCCTTATCATTCTCAGACAGCGCGAGAACAGATAACCACGTAAGTTTCCGCGTGCGTATAACAAATCCAACTTAATTACTCGACAACGCTACGTACATCAAAAGGATTGCTAAAGAATCCAGCGAACATTGCAGCGGTTCCTCCCAACAGATAATCCATCTCGCCCCACCAAAGTCCGGCAATGCAGCAAAAGAAACACCACAGAAAGCTCCAACTATTTACAAACAAAAAATTCCACTTCAGCTGCGCACTGGCCACTGCAGTCGCGCATCACCCGCACGCCGACTAGTCACTAAGCCACAATTCGTCACCGAAATAGAATCGAAATCACGACAACGTGCTAAATCCCGTCTAAATTTAGGATCCGCAATACATGGGCTTGTAAACAAAATCAGTCGGCGATGCACTTGTACAGATGAATTTTGCACTTTCTCGATGGATACGGAATTACGTAAGCAGCGGAAAATTCTTCTCACTCGAAATTTGAATCACTTATCACAAAGGCAACAATCGCCGTGCGTATTAAAATCACTTTCGCGAAACAGCGCAGGGGGTGAATGAGTTTGCAGAAATAATACAGAAAAACACAGAAACTAACCAAACCGGTGCGGTGAGGAGCTCCGCGATATGTGTGCGATCGCTCTAAAATTTCAATTCGTACTGAATTGAATTAGAACTGACCTATCCACTTTTTGTGTGGCAGAAGAAGATATTTTGGCAACTTGGGCACTAGTACGTCATCGGTGCTGTTTGCAGATCACCCACTTAAGCGGCGGTGTTCACACGTCCGTGAGCTTCCTAATGAGATCGCGTGACGGTAGCGGCGCGATATGACTGTGCCGATGATTTGTCTATGCGTTTTTATTTTTTCAATGAAAAGCTCTGCGCATGGACTTTGTATTTATTGACTTGAGGTCGCTTGTGGTTCTGTATTATTTGCAATTGCTATGAATTGGCAAATTAAATTCACGAAATTACACTCACAGGGCACGAATGTACACTAGGACTAGGACTAGAATTCAAGAAGCGTGAGTTCGCCTCAATTTCACAATTAATGTTAGCATTTGGTATGGTGATCTCAGCGTATGAGTATGAATGGCAAGAATTTAGTTTCGCGTCAACTGTGACCCCACGCCATGTGAGATTTATTTCATCCACAGAGATTCATGTAAATGCTTGAGATGTAAAATAGTTTAGGTGAATATTATTAAATTATTATACAAGTGAATAAGGGACATGGGAATGGGCCACACCGAACGTTTCTGGTTCGCCTGGTCAAGCCTCTTTGGATACAACACTTATATAGAGTAATATTGTACGTGCAATCGATTTCAGGGCTAGTCCTTTTGTTCAATTAAAGTAACATAATGTCTAAACAGACATTTGAAAGATCAGTATCAATGGTGCTAATTTGTAAGTTGTGTACAAACAGTTCAAGAGTGATGTTGAAAGAGTCATAACGACTTTCTTTGTCAAAAACCCTTTTTAGCATTGTGGTTTTGAAAGAGTTTCTTACTGTCATTTGAGTTATATATATTGTGACGAACTAGGTAGAAACTGAGGAACTACGAACGGCATCACCAAGAAGACTATGCACGTCTACGCACCCTCGTCATTCAAGTCCAAGCCAGCAATTAGCATAACATGCAATTTTTTTTATAAATTTTCTAAACACAAAATATAGACATGTGCAACGTAGAACAAGCGTCCCTTAGCTACCACGTATTGGATGTGTTTTTGTGTGGATGCCTTTCTGGACCTATGACAAATAAAAGCCCGACTTAGCAACGGTTAAGGCATCAGTATAACCTTCTCGATAGCTAACGTCTTTGCCGCGTTCCGAAAAACTATAGCTACCCTCTTTGTTAAACTCAAACAACTTTTGCACATCTTGGGTATTCTACATGCATTACTAAGAGTAACTTGTGGGAACCAGATAGAGCTTCAATTTCGGGTTGTGTAATTTTTGAAATTCCAGAGTTTCGCCCATTTTAAGACTTGTCATTTCTTTATTTTGGCCCTTTCTAAAATAAAAACACTTCACAATTTTTGTTCTCCCAAACCTGGAAGGGATTAATAGCAAAATTTGCACGCGGAACAGTATTATTGAACGTATACTTTAAATGTTGCCAGCAGCTTCCTCTTTCTTCTTCTTTGTATGACGCTACAAACTAGCAACATTTTTCTCCAGCTATTTCCAGTTGCGCACTCCAAGTTGGTTGAGGTCCTTCTCCACTTGTGTGCGTCACCTCAGACTAGGCCATCGCCTGTTGCGTGGCAACAGTTCGGATTCCAAGACTTGCTGTGCTGTCCATACGCTCTACATGTCCTAGCCGTATTGAACAAAAGGACTAGCTATATAATCGCTGTTTCTTTGCGCTTATACGAAATATCTAGCTAACACCCTCGTTCCTTTCAGATGGAATATTTTGTGTTCTCTTTCCGATGTCTGTGTTGGTAGCACTTAAAGCATTTATTTATCGAGTCAGAACCTGTAGTCGATACGTCAGCTTCTTTATTTTACATAAAAAATCACAATTAAAAAGAATACTTCGAAGTCATTTTCAGATTCAGGTTCACGTCACTGCTTCTGAATTCTTTATTGCTTAAGATATTCCCATCCACATCATCTCACTTCTAGGCAATTGGTGTCTTCTGCACCTTCGCCAATTCCACTTTGAACCTTCCAATAGTTTCCCGTGCCATTTTCAGCTTTTCCTTCAGTTGTGCAATTTCAGCTTTCACTTTGCCCTTCACCTCGATTATGTTCTCCAGTGTTTTCACTTTTTTGCTTTCAACTAAAAAGACTAAGACCTTTAGATCGCTGTCTAAGCACACAAATCCATCACTTACAATCAGTATCGTGAACATATGGCTCATTTGTGATTGGAGTCACATTCGTAAGGTAGTGCTGCATCAATTGTGTTGGTTCCTGAAACACGATCTCCTCGTACTGCTCCGAAACAAGACCCTTCGAGCTGTCGATTGTCGACGATGATATCTCCCCATCGACAATAGGCGATTGAAATAGCTTCAGAATATGATAACATGTGACGGGACGTTCCGTGGGATCATGGAAGTATATTTTTATGACCACTTCAAATTCTCCCCAGCCAGTTTCGGTAACCTCGTACGGTGGCTTGGTCACGATGCGATTTGGGTTTGCATAGCTTTCGTGCAGCTTGAAATGTACTTTCTTCACATAGACGGACATGTCCTCGTTGAGATATGGTTTTACATAGACCTTCCACTGATGTGTGTGTCCATCTTCTTCTCGTTTCTTTCCAAACGAACGGGCTACATTGCCGTAGACGATTGCTTTCACAATTGTGAGACCCTGGAGGAGAACAATGCGGACATTGATGAGAACAGAAATTTTGGAGAAAGGAGGAACTATGCGGGTACAGGGGAAAACTTACCTTCACTCTTCCGCCTGAATCCGGGCCAAAATCTGTAGGAATATTTAGGCTATTCATGATAAATGCAAAAGAATTGTAAACAAATTTGCCCTCAACGCTGACTGTCAACTGTCCGTGTCAATATACCATTAAATGGTTTTCTTATACTGAAGGTGATGAAGTTAATAGTTCCTCAATTTGAGGTGTTCATGGCATACTTTTAGGTGAATTGTCTAATGCATATAGGCAGTGCACAAACAGGCCTAGTTTGAATTTTTGTGATTGCTTCGTGCGTTCCACGGCGGATCTGCCAACACTTCGATATTAACATTAAAAGACGGCCTTTTCGAATGACCAATTTAAAGGGCATGTGTACATATATTCACTTGGCAGTACCTTACAATCAAGACATTGTTTTGCATCTGGACACAGTAAGTAGAAAACAATTTCTTATCACAATCTCTTCAACCTATGCTCCGAAGCCAAGACATCTTTCTACAAGAAATGCAAAGCAATAATCTTATCACTCCGCGCGCAAATTGCCCATAGCAGCACAACACATGCAATTAAATGTCGTGTTAATGATAACATAGATTCACCTTAGCGAGCATGATGGATTCGGCACTCGAAGAACTTAAAAATATCCACGCCCAGCGGACATCAGACCATGAAAATAAAACATCGAGGTCAAGTGCGATAACGGCGTGTCAAGTCAATCAAGTCTTCAGCAGTCCCTGCAGACACAACAACACCATTCCAAGGCAAATGGTGGGAGGTGTGAATCTTTCTGTATAAAAACCACGGCAGTCAGTGGTCCAGACAGTTGACATTGGCTTTCGGGACTGAGCAACACCGCGAACGGACCACCATATTGCAAAGTAACAGAAGTACAAGTGAAAATGAAACTGACCCTGGTTGTCTTAGCCTGCATGGCCCTTGCGGGTCTCTCTGCGGCCTATGTTTCTAAGAACACAATACCCGGTAAGTTAAAAATTAATTTCACTTCTTTCACTTAGGACATTTCTGATGAAATCTCTTCAGTGGAGAACAAAAGCCTCGTGGCTAGGCAGTTGTTCCTGTTTCAGGTAGTGTTCGGTTTGGATAGACCCACGCAGTTCGAGGAAATCATCAAAATGGGCAAGGAACTCATCACCGACAAAACCCACTATATGGTGAGTATGCGCCGCTGGTCCATCATGAGGCCAAACCTAATCCCGTTCATCCCTGCAGGAATACGACGAGACCATGGTGTATTTCTACAACTGCTACAAGATGGGCGGACTCCTGCCACAGAACGAGTTCTTCAGCGCCATCCAGCAGAAGCACATCAAACAGGCATTGGGACTTTTCAACTTCTTCTACTACGCCAAGGACTGGGAGACATTCGTGCACAATGTCGCCTGGGCCCGTATAAATGTCAACGAAGGAATGTTCATCTACGCCCTTACCCTGGCTGTCATCCATCGTCAAGATATGCAAGGACTGACACTTCCCCCCATCTACGAGATCAACCCACGCGCCTTCTACTACGGCGAGTTCATCGATCACGCTGAAACCTTCGACTTGGACGTCTTCAACCGAAAAATGTTGCTCAGCAAGGAACTGGGACCCGTCTACGAGCACAAGTATGCCACGCACGTGTTCAAGGATCGCTTCTTCTTGAAGGACTGGAAAGTTTGGCAGTGGTGGAAACTAATGGGCTTGGACGAGGACTGGCATTTGGAGGATAAGTGCATCCAGAGGAACAACATCGACGTCTTGTTTAACGACCCTAAATTCAAGGCTGTGTGGGATGGCGTTCAAACCTACTGGATGCCTGTGGACTATACCCGTGATGTTGGCATCTTCAACAAGGAAAGCAAGCTGAGCTACTTCACCGAGGATGTCGGCCTCAACGCATACTGGTACTACCTGAACATGTACTACCCCAACATCTTGGGTGGCAAGACTTTCCACATGGACACCGAGCGCCGCGGAGAATTCTGGATGTTCAACGTGCAGCAACTTCTGGCCCGCTACTACGCCGAACGCCTCTCCGTCGGACTGGGCGGAATTGGTGACCTCTCCTTCTACGGAATCGTTAAGGACGGCTACGACCCACAACTGATCGCATACAACGGAAACGGATACACATACAGAAAGAACTACTTCGAACTTTACTCCTACGAGAACGTGCAGGTCCTCAACAAGCTCACCGCCATCACCCGCAGAATCACCGACGTCATCGATTCCGGCAAATACGTTACCAAGGACGGCAAGGTGATCGACCTGATGAGCCCTGAGGCGATCGAGATTGTTGGCAACTTGCTGCAAGGCAACATGGACATCATCGACAAGACGTTCTTCGGCTACTGGTACCCCATCGCCTGCCTGTACCTCAGCGGCGGAGACTTTGACTCCCTGATCGTCCAGCCCAATGTGCTCCAGAACTTCGAGACCATGCTCCGCGACCCCATCATGTACAAGCTGTTCAAGAAGATCGACTACTTCTACTACAAGTTCATGGAACACCAGCCAGCCTACCTGCCCGAGCAAGTCCAGATGACAAACCTCAAGATCGTCGACGCCGAGTGCACCAAGT
The DNA here is from genome assembly GCA_955652365.1 of Eristalinus aeneus. Classification (NCBI taxonomy): domain Eukaryota; kingdom Metazoa; phylum Arthropoda; class Insecta; order Diptera; family Syrphidae; genus Eristalinus; species Eristalinus aeneus. Next base: position 12,289,461 of record OY019134.1, read on the forward strand.
TCCAGACCTACTTCGATGTCGTCGACATGGACGCCACCACTTTGCTCCACGACAAGATGATCTTCCACGATGGCCAGTACGTGTGGGACAAGACCCTCCTGGCCCGCCAGATGCGCCTCAACCACGAACCATTCAAGTTCCAGATCAAGGTCAAGTCCGACGTCGCCCAGAAGGTCGTTGTACGCATCTTCCTCACTCCGGTCTTCGACGAATTCGGCCAACACATCGACCTCTTCACCAACACCGAGAACTTCATGCTCCTGGACAAGTTCGTTTACGAACTGACCGCCGGCGAGAACACAGTTGTCCGCAAGTCCGAGGACTTCTACTACACAGTTGGCGACTACACCACCTACACCGAACTGTACAAGTACGTTATGCTGGCCTACGAAGGCAAACAGGACTTCCCCAAGGATGTCTTGCAACGCCACTGCGGATTCCCCGACAGGCTTGTGTTGCCACGCGGCTGGGTCGAGGGCATGCCAATGAAACTGATCTACTTCATCTCGCCATACAATGGCCAAACCGTCGACACCTTCCAACACGAGTACCTTGGCTGCACCATCGGCTACGGCGACCGCTTCATCGACAACCTTCCATTCGGCTATCCATTCGACAGGAAGATCGAGAACATCTACGAGTTCTTCGGCCCCAACATGATTGTGAAGGACGTCAAGATCTACCACACCGAGAAGTACGAGAAGTACTACCCCCACAAGTACGAGAACTTCGGCACCTTCGACTACAGCTTCTAGAGCGGGCACCCGACGGACCTGGCAACGACTCACGACCCCCTCTTCGCAAATGTGATGTGACTTATTCTTGTCAGATAGCCCTAAGCAGTGGCACTAAGCCGCTCTTTCTCTTCTTGTTTCTTTACTTTGTGTGTGTTGTCCACTTGTCCGGCCGGCGACTCCCTGTGGAGCACCGTGTGCATGGACTGGAACTTGCAATCAAATAAATTGTCACGAACAATTATAAGAAAATGTCGTTTTTTAGTGGAAGCTCATGACAGTGATTTCCGTCCAGAACTGGTCCAGAACTGAGTGACTGGGAAACTGACCGGACAGTTTTGCATATTTGCTTGAATTTTTTTTACAACTTGGGTACTTTAGGAAAGAATGAATAAAAATGGGTGTTTCTAGCTCTAAGGAAACAGGGGCCTGTCCACAAGAGCCGTTGAAGTGAATTGCGCTCAACAAGGCGAGCTACCAACACTATCCTCGCTGGTGCACAGGTTTAGTTGTCGTACAGGCTTCTCTTGGCGGCCCTATGGATAACCATCGCAACAACCGTGTTTTGGGGAGCCAAGATATGCTTAAGTAAGGTAAGTTTTGAATGTCAGTTCCCTCAGCAGACCGCGTGCAGCCGAAGAACTTGCGGAGGCCTTGGGCTGCTATAAAGCAGACATCACAGCGAACCAGGAATTTCGATTGGATGGGCCGTGCAAAAGGACGATAAGGAACCACGTTAACCGAAGGCAGCGCTTATTTGGATGCAGTGTTTTGTTCGAGAAAAAGTTAAGCAAAAAGTCAAAGTTTAGATCCCGTAATGGAAGGCCTCACGCTAGTCTGCATCAAGCTTAAAAACGGGAACATCAGCCTGATCTGCGCTTACGCCCCAACAAACGATAACGATGACAACATCGAAAATGACAATATCGAGAGTGACTTCTGTGATCGATGTCCCAGTTATGACACTAAGATCGTTCTAGGAGGCTCCGACGTTCAGTTAGGAAAGGCGTGCATCTTTGCTGAAGTCATCGATAGACACAGCCTGCACGAAAACACACTCGGAAACGGACTCATGCTGTTGGACGTCGCTTGGGGGCAGAACTACTTTGTGTCTAGTAAGCGGTTTCCAAACCTCAACATCATTAGGAATCTGGCGATCGGCGGATCAGTCAACCGTCAATCAGTCGCTCCTTGAGCATTGTGCGAACCTTCCGAGTTTCCAACATTAACTCGGATCATTTAATTGTTGAATTTAAGGCAGGAACCTGGATATCGAAAGAGCAACGGCTTGACGACGGAAAACTACAATTGTCGGGAAGTCCTGTCCCTTCAAAATTCGTCCGAGTCGTTCTACGAGAACGCCCACTCAGGCGTTTCTGAAGCGCCCCTATTCTCTAAATTTAAAACCTTGGCAAATGCTTGAAGAAAAGGAATTAACGAAACCAGCATGTACAACGATTACAAAACAAGGATCTGCAAAAGACAATGAGAGAAGAGGAGGCATCTCTGGCATTGACTGGTAAGCCGAGACTCTTTTGAGCTGAGCTGGCATAGGCGTTGCAGTCTTGGCAAAAGCCTAATAAGCTTTGATGTCCTTGTGCACAGCATCGCCTATGTCTTACGAATATGCCGGCCGATGTCGATAATTAAGTTACGCCGTTAGCACAAGGTCGGCTTTCTCTGTGTCCAGAACTGGCTCTGGACAGGACAAGGGTCGGACAGAGATTATACACGGATTTCAGCGGACGGTTTCAAGACGATGGAGGGATCCTTCAACAACATTTGACTTTACAACTTTTAAGGTCACTTTGCGTCAGTCTTCCAAGCAGAAACTTTTGCAATTCTTATGTCCTTAAGCTATATTAGGAAGAACAGAAGAAGCAAATAGGGTATCTGCGTCTGTACCGACAACCAAGCTGTGTTAATAGCCTTACCCAATCCTTTTGAAACTTCCAAGATGAAACAGAAATGCACGTCTTCTCGTAAATTGATCGGTTGACTAAATTTCTAATTTGTTAAAACTTATCTGCGTCCCGTGGCAATACGGCAACATTCGAATTAGAGAAGCTTTGTCAATGACAAGCATTTTTTTTTATAATTGACGCGTGCAAAAGGAGTTGCGAGTACCCTTAAGTGACCGGATCAAGTCACAGCACGGGCCGAAGGTTTGAAATGCCTGTGGATTGTAATGAAGAGGAAAAATCGAGCTGGGAAGAGCATTCCAGATTCGTGTAGTGCGGCTAAAGAACGAGTCTCTGAATTTGACTGTACGTCCGAAAGAGGGCTTGAGGGTGAATTGGTGGGCATTCCCAGCGAGGCGTGTATTGCGGGTGAATTCTTGAAGGGGAGGAATGCAACTGGCTAATTCATCTGAGCATTTCTTGTTAAAATAGCGATAAAAGAGTGACAACGACGCAACATTACGTCGGTGTTCTAACGAGTCAATCGACTTCGCAATATGACTGTCACCTATAAGTTTTATCGCTCGCTTTTGAATTCTATCCAGCAGATGCAGGGAGGTTTTAGAAGCACCTGACCAAATAGGAGCGTTATACTCTAGTTTTGGGCGTATGTAGGCCTTGTATGTTGTAGCCAGATCAGAGGGGGTGAAGTACTTCTTGCATCGTTTAAGGAAGCCTAGACATTTCGCAGCATTTTTGGCGACCTCAAATATGTGATCGTTCCAACTAATTGTTGGGTTGATACACATACCGAGGATGGAAAGTCTTTCGGTTTCAACAACGCAAGTGCCATTCGTGGATAGCGGCTGATTATTTTGTGATCGCTTTAACGACAGTAGACAGCACTGGGTTTCGGAAGCATTAAATTCCACTCTATTCTTGTTTCCCCAATCGATTATGCTGTCCAGGTCGGAGTTAAATGTGCTTAACATAGGCTGCCGTTCCGAGTCTATGGCCGAAGTGGAGGGACGTGAGCCAAGGAACGAATATGGGAATCTGAGGGTACTATCTTCAGAGAAGAAATGAATAGGATTAGATGTAGCAGACAAGGGGTCATTTATAAAAATAAGGAAGAGTGCCGGAGACAAAACAGAGCCCTGGGGAACACCAGCATTAATATGGTGAATACCAGACTTGAACATATCCAATACAACTTGTATTGAACGGTTCGAAAGGTAATTTCTAATCCATTGAAGAAGAGACTCATCGATCCCAAAAGCACGCATTTTCTACAAGGGAACCTGATGCCAGACCCTGTCAAATGCCTTTGAAATATCAAGCGCAACAATCTTGGTTTCTCCTACATTGTGCACAGATTGGTTCCACTTTTCAGTGAGATAAGCCATCAGATCACCAGTGGAACGGTTGCTTCGGAAGCCGTACTGCCGGTCATTAAGAAGCTTCCGGGACTCAAGATTCATAAACTGACGGTTTATCAGCGTTTCCATGACCTTGGAGAGAAGGGACGTTAGTGCTATGGATCGGTAGGAGGTGGGTGACGAAGATTCGCCCTTTTTAGGGACGGGCTGGACAAATGCAGTTTTCCACTTACTCGGAAAGAGCGCTGAAGAGTAGAACAGGTGGAAAAACTTACGCAGTGGTTTTTCCAGCGTAGAAGAACACCTCTTCAGAAGAACAGGGGGTATACCATCCGAGCTAGCGGATTTGTGTATGTTTAGATCTTTAAGTACTCTTGCTACTGTACGAGTGCGAAAGTGGAGTTGCCCCATAGAGAAATTTACGCTCTCAAGTACAGGCGGGGACAAAGTGCTATCTGGCAGCGTTGAGCTAGCTCCAAAGTGTGCAGCAAGCAGATTAGCTTTGTCCAAAGAGCTGACAGCTGGAATGTCATTACAAATGAGCGTTGGGATCGAAGACGAGGAGGAATTCTTTATGTTTTTTACAAATGACCAAACGTTTTTGCTGCCCTTGGGACAATGCGTGCTGCATTGCCCAACTTTTGATCATAAGAGAATTTAACACGGCTTATTAACGCATTGCAATCATTTCGGACCCTTTTGAATTGCTTCCGGTTTTCCTCAGAAGGGTTGGCTTTGAAAGTTCTGAAGCTTATTTCTCTCAACCTGATAGCCTCTTTGCAGCTCGAGTCGTACCACGCCTTTGCCTTAGGCACTCTGTGAGGAATGAAGGACCTCATGCCCAGCGAAATAATGTTTGTGATCGCATCAGTAGCGGCATCCACGTCACTATCGAAGAAGAATAGTGACCAGTTACAATTCCTAAAGAAGTTGTTAAGTCCGCTCCAGTTGACTTTCTCGTAGAGCCATACTGTTCTTTTCGGAATTTGTTCTCTAACTGTGTGGGAGGAGTACGAGAATTTGACTGACACGACACAGTGGTCGGACGAGCCTAGAGGTGACAATATATCAGTTGAAGATTTTTCATTATGAGAGGTGAGAAACAGATCCAAGGTGTTGGCGGTATGATCTGCAATGTCAGGTATTCGTGTTGGCTCATTCACAAGCTGGGTTAAATTATTTACCCCAGCCAAAATTTCATGTCAATTTAAATAGGTTGTGACTGGAAAAAGATGACAGGTTTCCAGCCCAGGAATAGAAAGTGGGACCTTCGGCATATGAGTGCCTTATTGTTTTCTTATGTGGAGAAGAAGAAAATGTTCACCCAGCCATTCATTAGGTGTGTTCCGATACTCGGAACAAACAACGCAAAACAGTGTAACTAACACAAAGGTGTTCCCGTATACCGAAAAAATGCGTTTTACGTCAAATGATCGCTCTCTCGAGAGAGTTAAATACTTCCCCACCCTGTCCAATTTTACACAAGAAATGTTTGTGGGTAGGTTGTTGGCTTTCTGTCAAATTAATTGGTGTGCGTACATAAATCATATTATCTCTGTGTACGTGTCTCAAATTTTGTTGTTGTTTCTGTTTTTTCTATTGAAAAAGTGAGTTTGACGTTTCTTAATGACGTACATTGCACATTTGATTTAGATTCGTTCCTGTAATTTGCCTCTTTTTGAGAGGGATTTACCCCCACTCCTTAACGAATGACATACTTCAGAATTTGGTACAGAAAGTACTGGAACATACCTATTTACATATCCAATGCATAATAAATTTATTAGTCACCTTTAGGCACCTTCAACGCTTGCACCTTCAACGCTTGTGCCTTCGACGCTTGCGCCATCGACGCTTGTGCCTTCGATGCTTGCACCTTCAACGCTTGTGCCTTCGATGCTTGCGCCTTCGACGCTTGCGCCTTCGACGCTTGCGCCTTCGACGCTTGCACCTTCGACGCTTGCGCCTTCGACGCTTGCGCCATCGACCATTTTCACGATCTTTTTGCGCCGCGCGGTGGCAGCCTTCCTTCTTCCCCTATTCCTTTGGTTCTTAGTCAGGGCCCTCAGGGTGCCGGATCTTTTAGGGCTCGTTCCTCCTTTTCGGATTTCCGCGACGCACCATCAGAAGTGGCACATTGGCAAGCTTCCTGACCCTGAGCCAGGAGATTAGGTGTATCAGGCTGAGCCTCTTTGCCGTTTTCTCCAGTTTTCCAACTCATTCTACTGAGGGTATCGTAGAGGGAGTGGTAAGAATCATTATTGAGTTGATGGTGTATTGAGTATGGTGGTTGGGGCCTCCAGAATTCTTGCCCCGGCCAATGTCGAAAAGACAACGGGTGGATTATCGCAATCGCGAGCACCACCTGGAGTAGTCAAATCCTTAGGGTTTGCCTCCATACAGTCGTTATTTAAAACGTCCAAAAACAAGACGTTTCTGAACTCTAGTTCGACACCTCACCTGGGATCTTTAGAACTGAGGTTCACTGACTTTTAAGCCCTTCCGCCATGACAAGGCTTCCAGAAAGGAAGGGAAAGGTCGTCTTGGACAGCCCAAAAAGTTTGTAGATTGGAAATTGGTGGCCTTAGTAGTTGAAGTTTGAAGTAAACTCGCAGAATCGTTGGCAGTGACTAAGCAAACAATTTCTGTTCTGTTAAAGAGATTTAGATTTATTCAAAAGCAAAGAATTAGGGTGCCGTACGACTTGTTGAAAGGCGATTTTTTTGCTTCGGAACTGTTTCTTGAACGAAATTGTTGAGCCTAATCGTGAATGAAGATGAAAAGTGAATGTAATGCGATAACCCCAAAAAGAACAATTACAATCCAAGCTCTGGTGAATCCATTCTATTGCCATCTATATCAAAGAAAACCACTCGCGCCTTCCGACGGCCAGTACTTACAGTGATGTCCTTTTTACAGAAACGGAATGGAATTTGTACTTGCAATAGCTTGTGAACAAAAAGAAATAAATTGGACATGGCTCGACATATTGATTGTTACGACAGCTACATCTAAGGAGCAACATTGATTGGGGAGCCATTCATTCATTCGAGAATAAAGTTCAGTTGGCATTGGCATTGGAAATTTGGCAAGAATGATAAGCTTTAATGTTCTCGCGCGTATCATCTTTTATGACACCAGCTCTTACCCTTCAAATATTATGGCCTGTTGACAAATTAACAGGCCTTCATAAATGATAATAATAATAACTGGTTGGCGCGACAGTCCTCAGGGGAACAAGGACCTAGCTTTGCTCATCAACTACTTTTGTTTTGAGCGCTACTGTAGAAGAAGAGACCTACAGAATTATTTTCACAAATTTTAACACTTAATTGGCTCCATTTAAAAGGCTCCTATCCTTCATCTTTTGGTTTGATCGCTCAAAGGATGAAATAAAGCAAAAGGTGAAGAATGGCAATCTGGATTGACAAATCATAGTTTCGACAAAGGTGCTTAGTTTTTTAAAGTCACGTCCTGATTATCTCTCTCTCTCTCTCTCTCTCTGGCATCAGTCCCGCCGTCGCCACTTATGTTGACTTTTTCAATCACCTTAATGACAGCCAGTTGTTCCTGGAGGGCAACTGAACGGACTAGAAAAGACGTGTCTCTGTTTTTAACTTCTGAAAAGCACACGATCTTCTCAAGAATGATGTGCAAAATTCATGCCCATAGCAGCACAACACATGCAATTAAGTGTCGTGTTAATGATAACATAGATTCACCTTAGCAAGCATGATAGATTCGCCACGCTCAGCGGACATCAGACCATGAAAATAAAACATCGAGGTCAAGTGCGATAACGGCGTGTCAAGTCAATCAAGTCTTCAGCAGTCCCTGCAGACACAACAACAGCACTCAAAGGCAAATGGTGGGAGGTGTGAATCTTTCTGTATAAAAACCACGCCAGCCAGTGGTCCAGACAGTTGACATTGGCTTTCGGGACTGAGCAACACCGCGAACGGACCACCATATTGCAAAGTAACAGAAGTACAAGTGAAAATGAAACTGACCCTGGTTGTCTTAGCCTGCATGGCCCTTGCGGGTCTCTCTGCGGCCTATGTTTCTAAGAACACAATACCCGGTAAGTTAAAAATTAATTTCACTTCTTCCACTTAGGACATTTCTGATGAATTCTCTTCAGTGGAGAACAAAAGCCTCGTGGCTAGGCAGTTGTTCCTGTTTCAGGTAGTGTTTGGTTTGGATAGACCCACGCAGTTCGAGGAAATCATCAAAATGGGAAAGGAACTCATCACCGACAAAACCCACTATGTGGTGAGTATGCGCCGCTGGCCCATCATGAGGCCAAACCTAATCCCGTTTATCCCTGCAGGAATACGACGAGACCATGGTGTATTTCTACAACTGCTACAAGATGGGCGGACTCCTGCCACAGAACGAGTTCTTCAGCGCCATCCAGCAGAAGCACATCAAACAGGCATTGGGACTTTTCAACTTCTTCTACTACGCCAAGGACTGGGAGACATTCGTGCGCAATGTCGCCTGGGCCCGTATAAATGTCAACGAAGGAATGTTCATCTACGCCCTTACCCTGGCTGTCATCCATCGTCAAGATATGCAAGGACTGACACTTCCCCCCATCTACGAGATCAACCCACGCGCCTTCTACTACGGCGAGTTCATCGATCACGCTGAAACCTTCGACTTGGACGTCATCAACCGACAAATGTTGCTCAGCAAGGAACTGGGACCCGTCTACGAGCACAAGTATGCCACGCACGTGTTCAAGGATCGCTTCTTCTTGAAGGACTGGAAAGTTTGGCAGTGGTGGAAACTAATGGGCTTGGACGAGGACTGGCATTTGGAGGATAAGTGCATCCAGAGGAACAACATCGACGTCTTGTTTAACGACCCTAAATTCAAGGCTGTGTGGGATGGCGTTCAAACCTACTGGATGCCTGTGGACTATACCCGTGATGTTGGCATCTTCAACAAGGAAAGCAAGCTGAGCTACTTCACCGAGGATGTCGGCCTCAACGCATACTGGTACTACCTGAACATGTACTACCCCAACATCTTGGGTGGCAAGACTTTCCACATGGACACCGAGCGCCGCGGAGAATTCTGGATGTTCAACGTGCAGCAACTTCTGGCCCGCTACTACGCCGAACGCCTCTCCGTCGGACTGGGCGGAATTGGTGACCTCTCCTTCTACGGAATCGTTAAGGACGGCTACGACCCACAACTGATCGCATACAACGGAAACGGATACACATACAGAAAGAACTACTTCGAACTTTACTCCTACGAGAACGTGCAGGTCCTCAACAAGCTCACCGCCATCACCCGCAGAATCACCGACGTCATCGACTCCGGCAAATACGTCACCAAGGACGGCAAGGTGATCGACCTGATGCGCCCTGAGGCGATCGAGATCGTTGGCAACTTGCTGCAAGGCAATATGGACATCATCGACAAGACGTTCTTCGGCTACTGGTACCCCATCGCCTGCCTGTACCTCAGCGGCGGAGACTTTGACTCCCTGATCGTCCAGCCCAATGTGCTCCAGAACTTCGAGACCATGCTCCGCGACCCCATCATGTACAAGCTGTTCAAGAAGATCGACTACTTCTACTACAAGTTCATGGAACACCAGCCAGCCTACCTGCCCGAGCAAGTCCAGATGACAAACCTCAAGATCGTCGACGCCGAGTGCACCAAGTTCCAGACCTACTTCGATGTCGTCGACATGGACGCCACCACTTTGCTCCACGACAAGATGATCTTCCACGATGGCCAGTACGTGTGGGACAAGACCCTCCTGGCCCGCCAGATGCGCCTCAACCACGAACCGTTCAAGTTCCAGATCAAGGTCAAGTCCGACGTCGCCCAAAAGGTCGTTGTACGCATCTTCCTCACCCCGGTCTTCGACGAATTCGGCCAACACATCGACCTCTTCACCAACACCGAGAACTTCATGCTCCTGGACAAGTTCGTTTACGAACTGACCGCCGGCGAGAACACAGTTGTCCGCAAGTCCGAGGACTTCTACTACACAGTTGGCGACTACACCACCTACACCGAACTGTACAAGTACGTTATGCTGGCCTACGAAGGCAAACAGGACTTCCCCAAGGATGTCTTGCAACGCCACTGCGGATTCCCCGACAGGCTTGTGTTGCCACGCGGCTGGGTCGAGGGCATGCCAATGAAACTGATCTACTTCATCTCGCCATACAATGGCCAAACCGTCGACACCTTCCAACACGAGTACCTTGGCTGCACCATCGGCTACGGCGACCGCTTCATCGACAACCTTCCATTCGGCTATCCATTCGACAGGAAGATCGAGAACATCTACGAGTTCTTCGGCCCCAACATGATTGTGAAGGACGTCAAGATCTACCACACCGAGAAGTACGAGAAGTACTACCCCCACAAGTACGAGAACTTCGGCACCTTCGACTACAGCTTCTAGAGCGGACACCCGACGGACCTGGCAACGACTCACGACCCCCTCTTCGCAAATGTGATGTGACTTATTCTTGTCAGATAGCCCTAAGCAGTGGCACTAAGCCGCTCTCTCTCTTCTTGTTTCTTTACTTTGTGTGTGTTGTCCACTTGTCCGGCCGGCGACTCCCTGTGGAGCACCGTGTGCATGGACTGGAGCTTGCAATCAAATAAATTGTCACGAACAATTATAAGAAAATGTCGTTTTTTAGTGGAAGCTCATGACAGTGATTTCCGTCCAGAACTGGTCCAGAACTGAGTGACTGGGAAACTGACCGGACAGTTTTGCATATTTGCTCGATTTTTTTACAACTGGGGTACTTTAGGAAATAAAGAATAAAAAAAAGCGTTTTTAGGGCTAAGGAAACAGGGAGCATGGGCCTGTCCACAAGAGGCGTTGAAGTAAATCGCGCTCAACAAGGCGGGCTGCGAACGCTGTCCTCGCTGGTGCACAGGTTAAGTTGGTGTACAGCCTTCTCGCGGCGGCCCTATAGATAACCATCACAACAACCGTCGTTTGGTGAACCAAGGTATGCAACGTCTCTGAGTTCTGCGTGAGTGTGACTCACTACGTAGAAAAGTTCCGCTTCAGAGATAACAACATGCCTCGAAAAGGAGAGGATCAATTTTTGGAACCTTATCGATTTAAGGACAATCATTTAAAGTTTTGCAGTTTCCAATGTCAGGTCATGTGACTTCTTTAACATCATCCTCGAGAAGATCGTGCGTAACACACAAGTCAACACCAGAGGCACGATCTTCCAGAAGTTAGTTCAATTGCTAGCATACGCTGATGACATTGACGTGTTTGGACGAACACAGCGAGCCGTCAATGAAGCGTTTGCTTTCATTGAAGCGGAAGCGGCTAAAATGGGTCTGGCGGTAAATGAGGGCAAAGCGAAGTACATGCTGTCATCAAGGAAGGACACACAATATGGACGTCTCGGACGGAGCATCACAGTAGGCAGCAGAAACTTCGAGGTAGTCAAGGACTTCGTCTACCTCGGCTCCGCGGTAAATAGGGACAACAACATCAGTACCGAAATCAGACGCAGAATCACTCTTGCCAATCGCTGTTTCTTTGCTCAAGAGGCAATTGAGTAATAAAGTCCCATCTCGAAGGACTAAGCTTGCTTTATATAACAGCTTGATCATCCCCGTTAGACTTTATGGCGCGGAATCGTGGACGTTAGCAAAGGCGGATGAGGAAGCCCTTAGTCTCTTCGAAAGAAAAGTTTTGAGTGCGATTTTTGGTCCTGTTTGCGTTGATGGCAGGAGGAGGAGAAGATTTAATGACGAACTCTATGGGCTGTACAGCGACATGCGCCTGGTCAACCGTCTACGGATACAACGCTTAAGATGGCTAGGCCATGTAGAGCGTATAGACACCACTGCTCCGGCCCGAAAAGTCTTTGAATCCGTGCCATTGGGACAACGCAACAGAGGATGACCTAGACTAAAGTGGCGCACACAAATGGAGAAGGACCTCAACCAACTTGGAGTGCGTAACTGGAGACAGCTGGCGAATGATCGTGCTGGCTGGAGAGGCATGTTGGTTGAAGCCCAGGTCCACCCCGGACTTTAGCGCCACAACAAGAAGAAGAAGAATGTCAGGTCCTTTAACAGACGATGTGCAATTGAAGGACGTGCAGAGGCCTTGGACTGCTTCAAAGCAGACTTCACCGCCATCTAGGAATTACAATTTGATGGGCCGAGCATATACTAGAAGGAGCGCTAGTTTGGATGCAGAGTTGTTATTCATGGCAGAATCAGGTAAAAAGTCTTAAGCTTAGACTCCGCAATCGAACGCTTCATGACAACTCGCATAGATTTGGGAACATTAGGTTAATTTGCGCCCAAGTCTTGACATGGGAGAAGGACGGCAACATTAAGGACAACTTCTATGATCTAATAAAATGAATATACGATCGATGTCCCCACTCCAAAAGGCTTAAACGCTCAGCTTGGAAAGGAGGGCATCTTTGTTGAAGCCAAACAAAAACAAATTGCACAACAACACATAAAGAAATTGACACAGCCTGTTGCACATCACTGTGGCTAGCACATATCAACATCCATAGAGAACCTGGTAATCCCCTGATCACTTTGGAATTAACACCAGACACTCCGTCAGTATTCTCAAGGCTTTAACCTCCCGAAGAGCCAACATAGTCAGATCAACACGGCTTGACGAAAGTCATGTCCATTTCAAATTCGTCGCAGTACACAGGGTTATGCGAAATCAGCTCAGTCTGCGTTTTTTCAGGCTTTAATTTGGGAGACTAGCAGGAACTTCAAAGTACAAAATCCTGAATTGCTCTTATTCTCGGTGTTAAGAATATTGACACATTTTTTTTTAGAAAAAGCAATTGGATACACAGCAATTATAAATATTTATCTGCAAGGGACGAAAAGAGAGAAAAGGGACATATATTATACATTGCATTGACACTGGAAACACGGTGATAATCTAAGAGGGTCTCACGCTCAAAATCCCCTGTGACAGAAGTCTCCCAGGAGTCCGTCTGATGAGAAGACACCGAAAATCCAGCAGACTGGTTATACAAGGTCGGCTTTCTCTGTGTCCAGAACTGGGTTTGTCCAAAAGAAGAGTTATATTATATTTTGAGAAACAGGTAGAGGGGGCGAGACCCAGAGAGTCTCTAACCATTTCGAAGATAGTACAGCAATGCAAATTTTTCCTTAAACTTTTCGACTTGTCAAGGGACACCACGGGATCAAGGAAAAGGAAATTAATGAACTTGCTTAACAAGGATCAAAAGAGGGATTCAAAGATTCCGAATCCACCTTAGGATTATTAACGTCCCCGGTCAGGGCTTTCACTGACAGTGGGCTCTAAACAACTTGGGACTAAAGCGTCCGTCGACTTTTGGGGCTTCCCATAACACAACCGAGGTGGCATTTCTCTCCAGGATGCAAACAGCAGAAATCCATGACATTTCTCCTATCCGTAGACACAGAAGACCTCAGACGGCTTGTTGTCGGGACACGTTACGTTCGCTAAGCACGCTTAGTTTGCATGTACTTAGTTATGAAGTTCTCTTCAACACCTCTAGAGAAGTTAGACACCCTGCAGAGCGCACTTTTTTCATTGTCCCGTCTTTACTCGGATAAGGTGGGAGCGCTTGTTGGCATTTCCCCAGAAGGTCAAGACGTTCAATTTAATGTAGCTCACTGCCTGCTGATACAATTGACCAGTTTCCGCGCTGAGTACACAAGTGAACTGTTCAAGACAAATTTCAATGGCGCTGATGATTATTATTTTGCGGCCTGTGTTTTTTCAAACGTTATATTCTGTAAAGTAAAGGTTTTGTGTGTGATTTTTGGTTCTGTTTGCGTTGATGGCATCGGTAGGAGAAGGTAATATGACGAGCTCTATGGTCTGTGCAGCGACATGCGCGTAGTCAAGCGTCTTCAGAAACAACGCTTAAAATGGCAAGGCCATGTTGACCACTGCTCAAGCCCAAAAAGTTTTCGAATAAGAGCCATTGGGACAACGTATCAGACCAAATTTCTGCCAAATTTTAAAGATATACAGTTCCTTTTTAATAACTCTTTACTGGTTGACATTTCCCTTGTACCTCTTTTAACTTTTTTTTTCCAACACTGCTAACTGACACGATCACCACACGATGGATTCAGACGCTAGGTCAACACCTCGTCCCTGGTATTTCATCTTTTGCTCCACTAATTTTGTTGTGTGCAAAAGTATCGTAAATCTAGCATGCCGGACAATATATTTGATGGCACAACAGTTCACAAGGGGGTCAGTGCCTAGCTTCTTTAAGCACTACCTTATCATTGTGCTATCATTGACAAACACCACTGTTTGAGTTATGTTAGAAGTTTTTGATGCTTTTAAAATTGATGTTGTATTATGTTGAGAAAAAGAAAATATTCGTCCAGCCAAGCATTTGTATTTACACTATATAACAAAGTAATTGAGGCTATTTAGAATCCAATATTTTAAGACGATTGGAGTATGCTGGATTCAGAACAGGAAACCTTCAATGTAGTAGTTCTCTGTAGATTCCGTTTTATAATTGTTTAGATCGAAACGGAGATAATATTGTTACTATTTTAAACATTTAAACACGATTACAGTTGCGGTAAATTTAATTTGTATAATACATATTGTATTCATAAATTTCATAGTTCACTGCGGACTTGTGATACTATGTTTTGTAGGGTACTTATTGATTGCATTTGTATTTAAGATTAAACGTCTAACTGCGAAACGATCATCACAGCATTGTGCATCGGAATGGCAGGGAAGTTTTTTTCGAGCTGGCGCAGTATTCATATACAGTCCTATTTTATAAAACTATTTTATAAAACAGCCCACTGGAAGGCGTTTTACCACAGTACCGAAAAGTCAGCAGGCGTTTTAGATCAACAGACACAACCATCGAAAGAAACACTTTAGAAGCAAGAGCTTAAGTCTGCTAATCTTAGAAGCAGACGTGCAGATGTGGGATTTGGTTTTATGTGACCAGCTGCCGTAACAGCTTATATCACGGGGTTCCTTTTTCCCAAGAGTCGCAGATAATGCAAGAGTAAACGCCTTTGTTACCCAAGTACCAAATTGAGATCATGCTTGAGGGGATCTCACCTCACCTTGGTTTTTTAAAAACTGGCGCAGCATTCCTATACAGTCCTATTTTATAGAACTGTTCTCTCAGGTATAAAAGATTCTAAATGCATGTTACTTGTTGTCGGTCATGCTGTTCAATATCGAAAATTCAACTTTGACAGCAAGGTGCTTGAGTGACTTTCAAAGGGCTGTCAAAATATTACAAAAAGCTGAAACATCATTCATGTTTGAGTGATGAGGATTTAAGAACAAACAAATCTGTTAAAGTAAGTGGAAGTGATCTCACTTTTTTGGGGGTGAAGTCGAGTCGCTTATAAAATATAGCGTCGCTCGTAAGTTTTAAGCAACCTTGGAATCGATTACTTAATTCATAGGAAAGGTGATATTTGTCAGCAAAATTTATTATGCATCAGCGTGTGTTTTAGAAGACGACACTGTTTTTTACCCCCTTAAAAATATGCGGACTTATCCTAAATAAACCGCAGTTGTGGGAAGTTTTATTTCATTGGATGAAAAATGTCTATTTCCTCAAGATGGTATTCAAAAAAAAATTATCAGAAAGATGTGGAAAGATTTGGTTTCCGGCAGAAAATATTTTGAGTGATGTCTTTAATACAAAAGCGGAATGGAATTTGTACATCCAACAGTTTGCGGACAAAACGAAATACAACTGGACAGGGGCCAACATATTAGTTCTATATGCTCAGAAGTTTTCCCTAGAAATATTGTGATCTGGATAAAACCAGCTCTGGCGTTGCCCCTTCCCTTTCCGTAAGTTTACAGAATGAACTAATCCAATTAAATTTCCTAAATCATAGATTTTGGGAAAAGGTGAAAGAAAGATTACGAGTTTTGAATATCACTCAGTCTCTCTGGCAACCAACTTTAAATTTAAACCTGTAGGTCACCCATTGACAGTTCGTTGTGCTTGAACGGACTTTAAGAAAATCGTATATCTGGTCTTAACTTATGAAGTGTGCACAGTCTTCTTAAGAATGACGTGGAAGAATTCATAGAATAATGTGTCTCGTAGAGTTTCTTGACATTCAAGGTCAGAACTTTTCCCAAGACCAAGATTAAGATCCGTAGGTGTTTACAAGACTAAAATTTTATAAAAACGCGAGTTCTCGTGCAGCAGAACTTTCTTATCAGCTCCACTTCTAAATTCATCACTCCGATTAGACCGAAGGCCTCTAAGACCTTGAGTTGCATCAAAAACTAACCGCACCAAAGCGCATGATAACACCTCTCAACGAACGTTTCGAATCAATCAAAAAAATCCACGTCCAACAAACATACGGATCAAGTTGAGGTCACGCGCGATAACTCAGAGTCAAGTGAATCAAAATTTCCGTCTCGGCAGACAAAAGAGAGAAAAAAACAAAAATCCGACCGATAGGTGAGAATCTGTCCCATATAAAAACCAAGACGTTTCGTCTGTTATTCATCACTGGTTGACATTCGGGGCTG
Source organism: Eristalinus aeneus (assembly GCA_955652365.1). NCBI lineage: Eukaryota > Metazoa > Arthropoda > Insecta > Diptera > Syrphidae > Eristalinus > Eristalinus aeneus. The sequence continues at coordinate 12,306,028 of OY019134.1, forward strand.
AACGCTGTTGCATCGCACTGCTTTTGAGCGTCTCCCACTGTCCCAATCCTAGGCAACATGACAATCCTTTTGATTTACATGCAAAACAAGCAGAATAAGTGACGTTTGGGAAAAAGGGACAGATTTCCATGTTGGTGCAAAAACAAATCAACTTGATTCCCTGAGAGTCGTTTTGATAATCATCCTCTAGCATTTGAGTCTTCAGACTTTTTGCTTTACTGTCATTGTGATCGCACCAAGTGTGTGTGTGTCCTTTTCTTCACTGAACTTGAATAATGAGGTTTTCTATCAGAAAACTGAGAGTTTTAAAGGAAATTAGAGCAACAAGAGAGTTTGTACTCAAAGGACTTACCGTCATGTTCCTTGCGGAGTCCTCTCTATCCACTCTGTTTCTGGTAGATTTTGTGCCACAGTTAAAGACACGTTATTGTATAGATTTTATTCTCCAGATAAAGACTGTTTGTTTCGAGGGTCAGATTTCCCGTACCAACTGTCATAGAATTGAAATGTCTATTGCGCCAGGTGAAAATTCAAAGAAAAGCACCTATAAACTGAGAGTTTGGTTCATCTTTCTGTATGGCTTCTATGGTGGGCTATATTTCCTTTCAATGATCGGCAGCCTTTTAAGTTGCCAGCTTAGAAATGACTTCTATGCACGATTTAATTCTGTTTCAAAGGAGCTAATGTGAATCATCTTAATTGAAGTAAAGTGGTCTCCGGAATTATTCATTGTTCGTTCTTCTTTCTGTCTATTCCGAAGCATTCTTTGTCACATTAACCAAAACTTCCAAATTGTTTAAATCGCAGCCTACTGGCTCTTCAAAGATATGTTTTGACTTACGCGTCCTGTCACACTCAATCTAAACTTTGAAATTTGGGAGCTTATCCTCCAAGAACCATACATAAAATAGAATCCACATTGCAAAAGTAATGATTTTTACCTCCTAAGCAAAATCTATTCGTGAGAGAACAGTAGCGTGCACAACACGAGCAGTTGATGAGCAAGCTAGGCTCTGGTCCCCCTTTTTACTGTAGCGCCAACAATTAATTAATTAAGCAAAATCTACTATTGACAATAGTTGGTGTGCCTTCAGAGGATATCTTTCACGGCTCTAAGCTTAGAGATTCGCCGTCCATGTCCAACTGTCGGCTTTACAAATTTACTTGAGCATTAAACTATTTTACGATCAAATAAAAAAAGACTCAACTCAACTCAGTCTCATGGCCTGCACTTATGTCACACATTTACTCCTCTTTTTCCACATCAATTCATGCATTTGAAGATTGTAACACTCCTCTTTGGGAATCAACTGGTGTTCGCGAACAATAAAAGCTTAAAATGAAAGGCAGCTGTTGTTAATTATGGATGTTCAGAAGCAACAGCTGCATAGAAGTATCCAGAGCCTAGGAAAAAGACATTCTCAGCAGAGAAATCTCTTAAGCCAACAGATCTTAGGGGCAACCACTAGACGCAAAGCCACTGGAAGACATTTAAGCACAGTAGCGAAAAGTCAGCGGACTTTTAAGATCGACAGACACAACCATCTAAAGAAACAGTCTAGAAGCAAGAGCTTAAGCCTGCTAACCTAAGAAGCAGACCTGCAAATGTGGATTTTTTTTTAACGGCTTATATCACGGGTTCCTTTTTCCCAAGAGTCGCAGATGACGCAAGACTAAACGCCTTTGTTACCCAAGTACCAAATTCAGATCATACTTGAGGAGCAATCACCCCACCTTGACTTGATGCGAAGCCTTTCTAAAGCCTCTCTGAGTCGCAGCGTCCGGTTGAGAATGCAACTCTACACTGAGCTGGAATAGTCCCCTAACCGCCTTGCCTAGCCATGGGCTTAGCAAGTACCTAGACAAGTCGGCACACTATTCTCGACTCTACCCGTGATGTTAGGTAGTAACCCACAGCCACTACGATATTCCCCCAAGAGGGCCGCACGGTCAGGCTAGAACTGAAGTTCCAGGGGATCCTGACCATCCGTGGCACTAGAATATAGTCTCTACTCAATCCCGCCACAGATGGTCTTTTCTCCATCAGTGTTTCCGTTGTCGCTATAAATTGTGATACGGATGTGATTTTTGAATCATGTGATTCATAAAATCCAGTCACATCACCCGGAAGCAGACCTGCAGTTACAACAAGAACTTTAGTCGAAGCAGGTGATGGAGCATTAGCCACTATGCACCAACGTTACTACAATAGCATCTAGCACTTAGGCCAACAGAGTTCAAGGAGCCATAGCCATCACCACCAAAAGACATACAGTACGAAGCGAAGCTTCTTCTTCTTGTGGCGCTACAGTCCGGAGTGGACCTGGGCCTCAACCAACATGCCTCTCCAGCCAGCACGATCTTTCGCTAGCTGTCTCCAGTGGGGCACTCCAAGTTGGTTGAGGTCCTTCTCCATTTGTGTGCGCCACTTTAGTCTAGGTCGTCCTCTGTGGCGTTGTCCCAATGGCACGGATTCAAAGACTTTTCGGGCCGGGGCAATGGTGTCCATACGCTCTACATGGCCTAGCCATCTTAAGCGTTGTATCTGTAGACGCTTGACCAGGCGCATGTCGCTGTGCAACCCATAGAGTTCGTTATTAAATCTTCTCCTCCAAATGCCATCAACGCAAACAGGACCAAAAATCGCACGCAAAACTTTTCTCTCGAAGAGACTAAAGGCTTCCTCATCTGCCTTTGCTAACGCCCAAGATTCCGCGCCATAAAGTAGGACGGGGATAATCAAGCTGTTATATAAAGTGAGCTTAGTCTTTCGAGATGGGACTTTATTACTCAATTGCCTCTTGAGCTCAAAGAAACAGCGATTGGCAAGAGTGATTCTGCGTTTGATTTCGGTACTGGTGTTGTTGTCTCTATTTACCGCGGAGCCGAGGTAGACGAAGTCCTTGACTACCTCGAAGTTTCTGCTGCCTAGTATGACGCTCCGTCCGAGACGTCGATGTTGTGTGTCCTTCCTTGATGACAGCATGTACTTAGTTTTGCCCTCATTTACCGCCAGACCCATTTTCGAGGCTTCCGCTTCAATGCTAGCAAACGCCTCATTGACGGCTTGCTGTGTCCCTCCAATCTCGTCAATGTCATCAGCGTATGCTAGCAGTTGAACTGACTTCTGGAAGATCGTGCCTCTGGTGTTGACTTGTGAGTTTCGCACGATCTTCTCGAGGATAATGTTAAAGAATTCACATGACAGTCCATCGCCTTGTCTTAAACCTTTTTTGACATTAAAGGTCTCGGTGAGTTCGGTACCGACCTTGACAATGCAGCGAGGGTTCTCCATCGTCAACCTACACAATCTGACGAATTTGGTAGGAATGCCAAAACTAGACATGCCCCTGTATAGCTCGTTCCTATGCATACTGTCATATGCGGCCTTGAGATCGACGAATATGTGGTGAGTGTCGATTTGCATTTCTTGGGTCTTTTCCTGGATCTGCCGTAATGTGAAGATCTGGTCTATTACGGACTTCCCTGGTCTGAAACCACACTGATAGGGACCTATCAGGTCATGGACAAACGGTTTCAGACGCTCACACAATACGGCAGAGGAGATCTTGTATTCGATGTTGAGGAGATTAATCCCTTGGCAGTTGGCACAGTCAAAGGGTTCTTCTTTCCTGTGAACCGGGCAAACGAAGCTGAGACGAGCGAAGCTAGAGCCCATTAATGCTTAAAAGCAAAAAACTTGACAATACGCGACAATCACACAATATTTGCTCAAAACAGACACGCAGTGGAAGCCGCTTATGCTAAGAAGCAACAGAACTGCAGTTATAACCAGCCCGTGAAAGAGATATAGCCACTAGCAACAATACCGCTGTTTCAGCAAGCATTTAAGCCAAGAGCTATTCTCGCTTTTACCAACAGCGACGCAGTGGAGGCCGCTTATACTAAGAAGCAACAGAACTGCACTTATAACCAGCCCGTGAAAGAGATATAGCCACTTGCAACAATACCGCTGTTTCAGCAAGCATTTAAGTTAACAGTAGTACGCAGTGGAAGCCGGATCTGAAGGCTAATAATGCTGAAGAGCGACAGACCTGCTGTCGACGAACGACACTCAACACAAGAGCGAAGGAACATTAGCCACTATCATCTGCAGACACTCAATAACGACAATAACTCAGGCGCAATATTGGCTCACAACAAACAGACAACAGTCCCTATACCACCAGGCACTCAGCATCCAGGTTTATCAAACTTAACACACAGACTACACAAAAGCCACAAGACAAAGAGTGTAGCTGCTAGTCACCACATACCACAGCCATTTAAAGACAGCTCATCTTCCCTGAAGCCTCCTTGTACGTTGTCGGACCACAGTCGCACACAAATCTGACTTCAAATATCTTTCCGACCTTGAACGCGGCTAAGCACCCCAAACGGAGTCCACCTTCCAATCACCGCCACCGCTGCCGAAGCACTTATGCTCCCACCAAATCGACAGCAGATAACCGCCTCATTGCAGGTTAGCAACCATCCTCGTATCTGGTGCAAATATTCGCAAGTTTCACAGCGTGTTCTATTCTAAATATAAAAGCATACTTCGTCTATCGCACTGCATAGCACTACGTGGCCCGATGCATGTTGTTCTTTAGAATCATTAAGCATGGGACCACGATAACCTAGCGGCTTACCGCAGATATGGTTTTGCGCCGGAGGCGCATTGTTATGCGCGACAATGAAATGCGAAAGCAGTCTTGTTACGTTGTATGGAATGTGCGCCATAGATGCTTGAAGGTCATGGATTGTCTGAAAAATCCAGAAGCAAGAAAAGACATTGTATAGGGTCTCACATCGGGCTGTAATCTAAAAGACGGTACTCAGGCTATAGATGTAACTATTCATCTCTTGATTAGAAACTTTAAGTGTATTAAAGTTTTTTTGGGCAGTCAGTTCAGTGATCCGCTGGGCTTTCCTGTTTCTTCGACGCTTTTTCTCTGGTTAGCATGTTTCAATCCAATGCAGCCCTTCGTCTGGCAACAGCAGCCTCAACTTTCCTTTCTCAATAAAGGATTTCCTCTTCAGTCGTAGAACGGATGAAACTTCGACTTTGGCAGTATTCTTTAATAATTAGTCTTGCACAACTCAATGCTTAACTTATGATCCAATTAAGGAGAAGTAAAAATACTGAGAGTTTTGCTCAGTATGGCGCTACAGCCCGGGCTGGACCTGGGCCTCAACCAACATGCCTCTCCAGCCAGCACAATCTTTCTCCAGCTGCCTCCAAGTTGGTTGAGGTCCTTCTCCACTTGTGTGCGCCGATTTAGTCTAGGCCGTCCTCTGTTGCGTTTTCCCAATAGCACGGATTCAAAGACTAAGTTTTGCTAACCAGGTCTTTACCTCTAAGTTTTGTTTCGTGGAAAACAAATAAGTTCTTCTTGTATACTTCCAATCGGACAACTTTCGGAAGAAGCTCAAGAAGCAAGAAACAAGGAAAGTAGAAAGTTTACTGAACTGTTTACCAGGAAAATTTCGCGTATAGATACGAACACTGACCTCCTTAGCAGACTGCTTTTGATCTCTGATCCATTTTTAGCAAGTCTCCTTCCCAAAAGAAAAAAAAAGTGTTTTTGAACATGAAGTCTTGCAACTTTTAATTATTTTTATTGTTGGCCCTACAGTCCACAGGGGGACCAGGGCCTAGCTTGCTTATCAACTACTCGTGTTGTGTGCGCTACTGTTCTCTCACGACTAGAAGGACCTACAGTTTTTTGCCGACTCCGAACGGCGAAATTTGAGAAGCTCTGAGAAACTTATTACTCTTTGAGAAGTTATTACTCTTTGACTCTTTGACAGCAGCTCGAAAGAGGTGGTGCCGTGAAAAATTCTAAAAATTGGTGTTGAGCTGGGAATTGAATTTATGGTAGACCCTTCGGCGTGTGAGTGTCGCACTCTACCCATTACTCCACGGCGACCAACAACTTTTGGTTATACCAAAAGACCAAGAAAGCTGAAAATTGCGTGTGTTTATGTACTATTTTGTGTCGAAATTTATGCTCATATGTTCAAATCATTTATTGCTATGAACAATTTCAATAAAAAAACAACAACCATACAACATTTATTTTTGAGCGCTATTGATTTGATCCCGCTAAATCAGCGATTCGCCACACTGTGCTTCGTTGAGTTCTATCCCATTTACTTTAAAGTGGCCTCGAAAAATTCACTTGCAATACATGCTTATCTGAATGTGACCATGCGTTGCATCCGACATGTTTAAGGGCTATTGATGTAGATTTCAGCTTGGTATCTTGACCACTCCACCAGGAACTTATACGTCCCGTCTACTTGTATTTTCTCCCTTAGCAACGTGCATAGTTACCTCCTCCTACTCTTCACTTCCTCAACACTTTCGTCTCATGCTGTATTCAATCATTTGAGTAATACAGCAATAGCTGAAATTTATGTTCATACATAAGTTAAAATTTGGTGGAAGTGGCTGGAGAGTGTTGCACAAAAAGCAGAAACGAAACCGTAAAAACGTGTTCACACTCTTGCAATTACCGTGTAACGGTTCCACGGTGCTAGACTGGGGTGAAAATTTCGTGTAAAATGTGAATTGATAGAAAATTTTAATTCACAGTGAACTTAAAATTACTGCTGTTGCTGTTTTGGAGACAATTACTTTTTAAAAATTGAAATTTTCCATTTGTGTGTTTTCATGTTAGCCGTTCTAGCAAAGCGCTTATTTCCCATCTCAGCTGACTTATCTGAGAAAACCTGAGACCTCAGAAAAATATTCCAAAGATCCGATTTTAAATAAACTAGGCGACCAGTGTATCGAACTTGAACAAACCCATTGTTTTAGACGGGACAATAAACTCGATTTTCAGTCGTACATTTTCTTCTTCTCCGTGTGGCGCTACTGTCGGGGTGAACCGTGGCCTCAACCAACATGTTAATCCAGTCAGCACGATCTTTCACCAACTGCCTCCAATTGCGCACTCCAAGTTGGTTGAGTTCCTTTTCCACTTGTGTGCCCCACCTAAGCTTAGTCCGTCCTCTGTTGCTTTGTCTCCATGGCTCAGATTCGAAGTCTTTTCGGGCAGGCACAGTGGTGTTCATGGGCTCTACATGGCCTAGCCATCTTAAGCGTGGTATCCGAACAAGCTTTACCAGGCTCATACCGCTGTACAGTCCACGGAGGTCGTCGTTAAATCTTCTCCTACAGATGCCATCCCTCGAAAAGACTAAAGGCACCAGAAAGAGAGTCCATAGTCTGTTCATATGTCGCGGTAATGATTACGATTCACAGTAACATTTTGATTGGTCTAATTGCCGAAAAAATGTGATCCAATGACTCCGTCAGTCTTTGAATCCGTGCCATTGGGACAACGCAACAGAGGACGATCTAGTCGAAAGTGGCGCACACAAGTGGAAAAGGAGCTCAACCAACTTGGAGTGCGCAACTGGAGACAGCTGGCGAAAGATCGTGCTGGCTGGAGAGGTATGTTGGTTGAGGTCCAGGTCCACCCCGGACTGTAGCGCCACAAGAAGAAGAAGGAGAATGACTCCACCAGCCCATAAATCAAAACATACCATTATATCTACTGGATACACAGGAACCTTTCTCTACTTAATGTACCAGTTTGATCATGGCAGCGTACAGATATGGGATCTATTGAAAGCCGATGAAGAGGCTCCTGCAAATACAATTTACGCGTAACCGGTGGCTCTGTTTGCGGTGAGGACGCTTGGAGGAGAAGATTCAAGTGCAAACTATAAAGGCTATACAGTGTCGGACTGAACGCTTGAGACTTGGTCATGTAGATCAAATGAACACAAGAGCTATAGTCTGAACAGTTTCCGAAACTTAGGGAAAACATTATAGAGGACGTCCTCGGAAGAAAGTCGGCATGGTCGGATGCTGATGCCGCTGCTGTTGCCGCTGCTGATGCCGCTGCTGTTGCCGCTGCTGTTGCCGCTGCTGTTGCCGCTGCTGTTGCCGCTGCTGTTGCTGCTCCTGATGCCGCTGCTGTTGCCGCTCCTGATGCCGCTGCTGTTGCCGCTGCTGTTGCCGCTGCTGATGCCACTGCTGATGCCGCTGCTGATGCCGCTCCTGGTGCCGCTTTTGATGCCGCTGTTAGTGCCGCTGTTGATGCCCTTGCTGATGCCACAATATGACAAGCGGTGCAGAGCTTGTCGCCAATAGTGTTTGAAGATGCCCTTGCCGAGCTAAAGACAACGTCTTTATGCGGAAAATGGTGAATGACCTTAACTAACTTGATTTTCGCAACTAGAGGTTGCTACTGGAATATCATTTTATTGGAAAAGCTAATTGGTTGAGTCCCAGATCCACGCCGTACTGTAGCGCTGAACAAAAAGCAGCTCAAGGTAGTTTTCGAGCTGCGCTGAACGTATTCTGAATACAATTTCAACGTAAGACACTAGATTTACGTTAAGTTTTGCCAGAACTTATTTCCTGGACATATAACCCAAATTTACGTCGTCTAGTCTTAACTTTGCGCACAAGCTAAATTTGTAGATGATTTAACCTTCACAATATTTCCAGCTGTGGAATACGCCAAACCAAGGTATTAAGAACGACGAAGAATTCGTCACTATCCTTGTGTACCACTTCAGCTTCAGCTTCCTAATCACCTCTACAAGTATATGTGGTCTATAGCCCATTAGCGAAATTTCAACTCACGCTCAACTGCCTAACCCAACACAATTCAGACTTTTGTTTAATTGGCATTTTGTTCTCGTCTTTTATAGCCTTCCTAGTACTGTGTACTCTTTTTAAGAGCTTCCTGGCAATAAGGGCATTCAGAAGAACTGGACGAACAAGTGTTTGGGTCTTGAGGTCAACAAGTTCTCTAAGAGAAGAGACTGTCAGCAGGAGGGAGGCAGTTGAAACAATCGTGCTTAGGTTTAATCTTTTTTGGCTTTTTTTCCGATTAATCTTAGTCCATTCGGTTGTGGCAGCCGTGGCGTAGTGGGTAGAGTGCGATGCTCACACGACCAAGGGTCTTGGTTCGATTCTCGGCTGAACACCTCGAATTTTTCACGGCACCACCTCTTTCGAGCTGCTGACAACACTCAAAGAATAATAACTGTCTAAGAAAGCCTCTCAAACTTCGCCGTTCGAAGTCGGCAAAAAACTGTAGGTCCCTTCCAGTCGTGAGTGAACAGTAGCGGTTACAATACGAGTAGTTGAAGAGCAAGCTAGGGGCCTTGGTCCCACTGTGGACTGTCGCACCTACAATTATTATTATTCGGCTTGGGCACCGAAATGTGGTCGTCGGGGATTTTTAACGAAGTACTAAGCCATTATGTTTACGGGTGTCATAGATAAATGCCGAATGCGGTCGATGGTCTATCCTGGGATCGATCTCACGGCTTCTCACAATACATGATCGTCTACATGTCGAAACCTGTCGAAAAAATACGTTCCGTAGATTGATATTCATCTGAAATGCAAGTCGTGGAAAAGTTCGAAGTTCAAAATATCTATCAAACCGGCACCATTGGCATGGATTCGGTCAGACATACATTTCCCTAAGACAGGCCTCATTCTTTGAAGGTCTTTGAGGTTCAATATTCTGTCCATCTCCTTCCACAGATAAGCCTCCTCCACCTATTCACTTTTCACTAAAATAAGAACACAGTGAATGATAAAAATCAAAACCCCAATTTTTTTTTCAAATTACTAAAAATGTGGTTTTGGATTTGATTTTTATCAAAACAATCCACGAAACTATCCCATTTCGTTCACACTGCGCATCGCCACAATCTCCGACGCCATCATGTCTACAGCAGCCGACGCATTTTGCTAGTTTTCCACCATCCAGCACTAGTTTCGGTGACCGAGCTCAAGTTTATCTCCTCCACTGACCCCATGCCCAACATTACCACACCTCCTCTTGGCGAACCAATCTGCATCAGTTGACCCACAATCGCAACGGCACACGTCAATCTTACATAACCGACTCACCTCATCAAACCTTGTTTACATCCGCGTCCAAAAGGCACGTCCCCCGATCTCCAGCAGCCAGATTACGAGTGCTTCGGCAAACTCGAACAACAATTGCAGCCCAAATATGGCGATAACGCGATAGGATGCCTTGAAAATAGAACCGCCACTGCTAGCTAAGCAAGGTCACCTGCAGCCGGCGCACGCGATAAGCCGGTGTGGAGCGATGCTGATGCCGCTGTCAAAAAATGACACGCGGTGCAAAGCTTATCGCCGTCCGGTGGTGTTTGAAGGTGCGCCCGCCGAGCTATAAGTACTCCCGGCCGGACCGGCAAACAGCAGTAGACTCCAGGATTCGACGCCGAGCATCCAATCCGAACCAGAGAAGAAGTACAAGATCGAGTAGCTATGAAGTGGACCGTTGTCTTCGCCGCGTGCCTGGCCCTCGTGGCTGTGCAAGCAGTTAGCGTTCAAAATGACCTCAAAGAAAGTAAGTCCTGCAGCCGAAGTTAACCAACCGATGCTATTTAGATTTTCCTCATGCAGACATGTCCTTGATGATGGTGAACAAGTATGTCTTCGAGATGTTGCATCGTGTGGACCATCCCCTTCAGTTCGAGGAGTTGATCAAGCTGGCCGGCGAGATGATTCACGAGAAAATTATTTTTGACAAGACCCTATTCACGGTAAGAGGGATAAAGAGAGAGTGGCCGTCAAATGCTAATCCTTCTTTTCGGTCTAGGTCTATGACCAAGATATGCAGACATTTGTCGACCTGTACATGGCCCACCAGCTTCCGCCAGTGGACGGGTTCTTCACACCCATGCAGCACTGCCAATCCGGCCTGATGAAGGGCCTGTTCAAGTTCTTCTACTACGCGAAGGACTATGGCACCATGATGAAGATCGCCGCTTGGGCCCGCATGAACGTCAACCCCGCAATGTTCGTTCACGCACTGACCATGGCCGTCAACCTTCGCCATGACATGGAGGGCATCATTCTGCCCCAGATCTACGAAATCTTCCCCCAAATGTTCGTCAGCAGCAAGTACATTGTTGCCGCCGAGAAGTTTGACTATGCTCAATGGAACCGCATGATCATGCTCGAGAAGGAGCTTAAGGGCATCTATGCGAAGGAGTACCCCACTCATCTGTACGGCAAGCAGTTCTTCCAGATGGACTTCAAGGCCTGGCAATGGTGGAAATTGATGGGTTTGGATTACGGCTGGCACCTTGAGGGCAAGTGCATGCTGCGTGAGAACTACCAGGCACTTCTGAAGAACCCAATGTGGGTGTCCATCCACAGCCAAATGCAGATGATCTGGATGCCAATTGACTACAGCCGCGACGTCGGCATCATGAACGAGGAGGCCAAGCTCGTGTACCTCACTGAGGACGTGGCCTGGAACGCCTACTGGTACTACCTCAACCAGGAGTACTCCATCTTGCTGGAAGGAATCGAACTCGGCATCGACATGAGTCGCCACAGCGAGTGGTGGATCTACAATGTGCAACAGCTCTTCGCCCGCTACACCATGGACCGCTTCGCTCAAGAACTCGGCCCCGTTAAGGCTATTCCCTGGTACGGCATCGTTAAGGCCGGCTACGATCCTCAGCTCATTGATTACAACGGAAACGGCTTCACCATGCGCAAGAATTACGCTCCCATCCAAACCCTCGGCAGCCCATCGCTCCTCCACAACATCATCGGTCTGCAGACCAAGATCCAGGAGATCTTAATGGACGGCCAATACATGATGAAGAACGGCACCCTGATCGACTTTGCCCTGCCCTACGGAAAGGAGTTCATCGGCGAATTGCTGCAAGGAAACGAAGAACTCATCGGCATGCAATCCTGGTTCCCAATGGTCGCTTCCTATCTCGGCGGTGTAGACTATTACCAGTGCGTAGCTACTCCCAACGTCATGCTTAACTACGAGACCATGCTCCGAGATCCACTCACTTACAAGATGTTCAAGACCATCCTCGACTTGGAGGGCATCTTCTACAAGCACCAAGTTGTCCCATACACCAAGCAAGAGCTTCTCCTGCCCGGAGTCAAGATCCAAAATGTCGACGTCAGCCCATTGAAGACCTACTATGATTTTGTGGACCTGGATATGACAACCCTTCTCAACGACAAGATGGTCTTCCATGATGGCAAGTTCGTACTGGACAAGGTTCTGCTCGGCCGTCAGGCTCGCCTCAACCACGAACCATTCAAATTCGAAATCGAAGTCGCCGCCGACGTTGCCCAGAAGGTTGTAGTCCGCGTCTTCCTCGGACCCGAGTTCGACCAATACGGCCAGAAGATCAACATGGCCAGCCACCCAGAGTATTACATGGAGATGGACGAATTCATGTACGAGTTGGCCGTCGGTCAGAACACGATCGTGCGCAGCTCAGAGGACTTCGCCTGGACCAGCAGCGACCCCTACACCTACTCAGAGCTCTACAACTACCTGATGATGGCTGTCGAGGGCAAGTACAAGTTCGATCCAGAGTTCGTCGAGTCGAAATCACTCTTCCCCGACCGCCTGGTGTTGCCACATGGCTGGGTAGAGGGCATGCCCATGGGCTTCTTCTTCATGATCAGCCCATACCACCCATCTACCGTCGGCAATGTAGGCCTTGGCAAGCGTCACATCGACAACATGCCCTACGGCTACCCACTAAACCGACCGATCCCCAACATGAGCCAGTTCATCGTGCCCAACATGTACTACAAGACCGTGATGATCTACCACGAGGAAAAATTCTCAAAATACTACCCCATGATGTACGAGCACTTCGGCGTCTTCGACGAGAGCTACTAAGGCCGCTGTCGATGGTGAGCGAGGAACAACAACGCAGATGTGACCCAACTTGGCTTTGCTTAGACGTAAGGTGGCGCCCTTACTCGGGTGTGCAGTTTTTCTGTCGATTACCGTTAATTTTAATTTTGTTGTTCGTTGTTTGGGACCCGGCTTCGGGACCGTAGCTTACAAAGCTGGCATTTAAATAAATTGTTACGCACAATTTAAATGAGCATTTTTTATTTGGGATAGGGGGTGGGAAGGAATAAATACCTGGAATGAGGATACTGAAGAAGATGAACATGTGAGTTACAGACACACGTTGATGGTTTCGTTCTCTTGATACATGCAACAACAGGTAAAAAGGGATTTGGATGGAACATGTAAATAAAATACAGCCACAGGCGGAAGGATCCATGTTGGATTTCTGGAATTAACAAACCGCGTATTTTCTCGGCACCAACTTATTCGACTTTGTAGTCACACTCAAGGAATTTTGTTTCTCTATGAAAAGTTTTTTTTCACATTTCGCGGTTCGAAGTCGACTGCAGACCTTTTCTATTCGTGAAGGAACAATATCACGGCCAACATGCAAAAGTTATGTCCTGTTCCTCTTGTGGACTGCTTTTGCATCAAATTTTTATGTGATAACAGATCGGCGACAAATTAAATTTAAGATCAAGAGCAGAGACGTATATTTCTTAATTGCGAAATATTGTGATCCACAGAATATATAACATTCAAATTTCAATAGAGAACAATGCTTTGAAGTTTTAGATCGGCTTACTTCGATTGCCATTTGTTCTAAATTTCATGTCAAAACAATTCGAGTGTTCGAGATACGCATTCTTTTTAAGCAACGTAGTCAGGTTCAACTTGCACCGCTTTCATTTTAATGCAGAGTGTAGATTTGTCATCCGAATATTTTGAGTATCCGAGGGATAGTGTCCATTTTGTTAAAGACATCATTTTGAAGACCGCGCATATCACCAAGTGTCGGATAAGCAGATCTCAGACGAATAAATATGGCAGCACCAAAAGGGAATGGATTCTCGTGCAACAACTCATACTTTGTGCGCAGTTGCCTCCAAAGTGCTAAAGAGGACCTGAAGTTTTTTGACAGTAAATGAAGACGGGCGCAGAAATGATCCTGTGAGATATAGCCTTATAGAATCCGTGGCCGCCGTGGCGTAGTGGACAGAGTGCGACACTCGCACGCCGAAAGTCCAGGTTCAATTCCCGGCTGAACACCTCGAAATTTTTGCGGCCACCACCTCTTTCGTGCTGCTGACAATGTTTAAAGAGTAATAACTGTCTTAGAAAAAGCTTCTCAAACTTTGCCGTTCGAAGTCGGCAAAAATTGTAGGTCCTTTCTACTTGTGAGAGAACAGTAGAGCGCAGAACGCGAGTATGGTAGGTGATGGACATGCTAGGCCCTGCCCCCCCGTTGACTGCGGCGTCTTCCAATAATTGTTATTAGAATCCCATTACACGAAATTCTATCCCAACGAGGTCTTGCACAACAAGGCAAACCTGATAAGGACTGATAATTTCATAATAAAACTGATTCGAAGGCACGTTGCACTGGCGTTGGCTTCTAACAACAGCCTGATCTTCGGGGCTTACCAATGTTTTGTATTTTGTGAAGGTACCACGAAGTGGCTTTGTTTCAGCCGAGGCATTCCTACATCTAGATATAAGGTGCCTAATTGAGGAAAGGGAGGGATGCCCTATAATCTTCCACGTCGCACGCCGGACAGTGCACCGGCGACTCCTTTATGAACCGAACGTCAGTAGCAGCCGCGAGGATCTGCCTGGGTTCAGTAGAGCGATCTCCGTTCGAGACAGGAGAGAGTCTGGGAAGGAACTGCATCTGTTCTGGTGACTGCGTTAAGCTCGGTCTCTGCCGCCATTTACTTGTGGACAGTTATGGTGCAAGGCTGCCCGGTGTGATTTGAACAGATGGAAAGGATGAAGGTCTTCGAGAAGCAATTTCTTCGGGTTTGCCTTAAGATGTACAGAACCCCAGAATCTGAGTACAAGAAGTTCTATGCTAATAAAACTTTGTCCACTGCAGCAAACGTGAATAGGCTGGATAATTTTATTATAAAGCTGATTCGAAGACATGTTGCACGAGGAATGACCTCGGAAAACGAGCTGATATTCGGAGCTTACTACCCCAACGACGCGTATCATAAGAACGCACGCCTAAGTGGATTCATTCCGCCGGAAGCGTTCTTGTATCTGGACCGTCCGGATGCAGAGGGATGTCCACTTCTCTACCACTTCGTAAGACGGACATGACGACTTACTGGCAAACAATGTCATCGCCGATGACGGAAGTAATTCCATCCTTATTTCAAGAGATGAACTCCAGGGTGTCTTCAACTTACTAAAGAAGAAGAAGTCAGTGGGAATTGATGGGATACCGAATATTGTTCTGCGTCATCTCTCCTTTGAGGCGGTGGATGTGTACACAACCTTGTTTAACAATGCGTTGAGTAATGCATATTACCCAGCAGTGGTACAGCCCATCCCGAAACGGGACAAAGATACCTCCATTCCGACAAATCTTCGGTCGATAAGTTTTCTTCCGTGCACAATCAAAGTCTTTGAGAAAATAGTCATCAAGACCCTGAAAGATTGGGTCGAGCAAAAACAAATTATTGCGGAAAACCAATTCGGCTTTAGGGCGGGGCACGACACAATTCATACCGCGTCCAAACTGGTTTCCGACATACAATGGAACAGAAACAAGACACAGTGCACAGGTGCCTGCCTGATCGACATGGAAAAGGCGTTCGACACCGTGTGTTCAGAAGGACTCTTCCTCAAGTTGGTCAGGCTTGGCATGAACAAATCGTTGCTATATATGATCTGTGACATGATAACAGGCAGGAAGTTCGTTGTGAAAAATGGCAACGTAACTTCCTCCACTGTTTTTCACATAAAAAATTAGTTGCAACAAGGGGCGGTTGGTTCGCCGATTCTATTCACTATATTCACTAGTGACCTTATAGGTTCCATGCCAAACTTAATTGCAAAACTTAATAGCGAGCCGTCAATGAGGCGTTTGCTGGCATTGAAGCGAAAGCGGCTAAAATGAGTCTAGTGGTAAATGAGGGCAAAACGAAATACATGCTGTCATCAAGGAAGGACGCACAATATCGACGTCTCGGACGGAGCGTCACACTAGGCAGCAGAAACTTCGAGGTAGTTAAGGACTTCGTCTACCTCGGCTCCGCGGTAAACAGGAACAACAACATCAGTACCGAAATCAAACACAGAATCACTCTTGCCAATCGCTGTTTCTTTGGGCTCAGAGCCAATTGAGTAATAAAGCCCTCTCTCGAAGGGCTAACTCGCTTTATATAACAGCTTGATCATCCCCGTTAGACTTTATGGCGCGGAATCGTGGACGTTAGCAAAGGCGGATGAGGAAGCTCTTAGTCTCTTCGAAAGAAAAGTTTTGCGTACGATTTTTGGTCCTGTTGCGTTGATTTCATCTGGAGAAGAAGATTTAATGACACACTCTATGGGCTGTACAGCGACATGCGCCTGGTCAAGCGTCTACGGATACAACGCTTAAGATGGCTAGGCCATGTAGAGCGTATGGATACCACTGCTCCGGCCCGAAAAGTCTTTGAATCCGAGCCATTGGGACAACGCAACAGAGGACGACCTAGACTGAAGTGGCGCACACAAGTGGAGAAGGACCTCAACCAACTTGGAGTGCGCAACTGGAGACAGCTGGCGAAAGATCGTGCTTTCTGGAGAGGTATGTTGGTTGAGGCCCAGGTCCACCCCGGACTGTAGCGCCACAAGAAGAAGAAGAAACTACCAATAAATTTTAAAACTTCAAGGGGTGAAATAGTCTGAAGGACAAAACTACTGTTGAGCGAGGATTCAGAATGCTCATAAAAGGATACACATAAACAACAATTTGAAGATACATTACTTGGCTGCAAACTGTTAGCAATATTAGTTAAATAGGAATTAACCCATTAGTGACCAAACCAAAAGTATCTTTATTTTCTCTTCGAGCTAAGAATAGACAAACACAATATACATGAAAAAAACAAAAAAAAGTATTTTTTTACGAAACTATAGGGGTGTGCTCAAATATGAGGACACTGGCCACTTAAGTGTGGAAATTTTCGAAGCACGCCTTTTCGACACAAAGTGTTTTTAAGCACTTCTTACAATGCCAACGCACTCTTGAATGGCAAAGAACACACCGCAGCTGTTTTTCAATTTTAGCGGGATAGTGTCCAGCTCCATATTGAAGAAGGCCTTCAACTAACGACGCAGGCTGGCGTGATTTTTTTTGTTCACCATTGCGTAAATAGTATCTTGCAATGGGACGGCGGAACATGAGTTGATCCATACAATCTTCGTTACTCATTACATGTAAGCGCCAAGCATTTGCAATAGCAATATCTACCATGTAAGTAAATAATCTTGATGGCTTCGTCAATAGGCAGAATTGGCGCATTTGGGCTGAGGAAAATCCTCGAGTGATTCTCGAGAAGCAAATGCATCCTCAACGTGTCACTGTGTGGTGTGGATTTTGGGCTGAAGGAACTATTGGAGGTTTTTTATGAAAGTGAGTCAGGTCAAGCGCAAACAGTCAATGGAGCTCGGTATCGTGAAAGATAACCAATTTTTTCGTGCCTAGAATTGAAGAAATGAATGTGGAGGGGATGTGCATTCAACACGACAGCACCACATCTCATACAGCCAGATAAACAATTCAATTGCTGCATCAGTCATTTAAATCTTGCGTTCTTGTTGGGACACCCTTTACAACAAGTTCACTAAAAAACAGACATGTAGGAGAAAAGTTTGGGCGGCTGGTAGACATTTTTTAGAAGCTTTTACTTAAGACAGCAAGAAATGAAAATATTCAAGCCAATGATAGAGGACTGTCTTCAATCTTCTAAGTAACAGTTTCTTCACAATGAAATGAAATGAATGTGAATGAAATTCTTCTTCTTCTTCGGATGACCCTACAGTCCGGGGTGGACCTGGGCCTTAACCACGATCTCTTGCCAGCTGCCTCCAATTGCGTACTCCAAGTTGATTGAGGTCCTTTTCCACTTGTGTGCGCCATCTCAGTCTAGGACGTCCTCTGTTGCGTTGTCCCTGTGGTTCGGATTCGAAGACTCTTCGGGCCGGAGCAGTGGTGTCCATACGCTCTACATAGCCTAGCCACCTTAAGCGTTGTATCCGTAGACGCTTGACTAGTCTCATGCCGCCGTACAGCCCATACAGTTCGTGGTTGAATCTTCTCCTCCAGATGCCATCAACGCAAACAGGACCAAAAATCGCACGCAGGACTATTCTCTCGAAGAGAGTCAGGGCTTCCTCATCCGCTTTCAGTAGCGTCCAGGTTTCCGCGCCGTCAAGCAGGACTGGGATGATCAAGTTGTTGTACAAAGTCACTTTGGTCGTTCGGGAGGGGGCTTTATTACTCAATTGCCTCTTAAGCCCAAAGAAACAGTGGTTGACAAGATTTGTTTGATGATGATTCTGCGCTTGATTTCGGTACTGATGTTGTTGTCCCTATTCACCGCGGAGCCGAGATAGAGGAAGTCCTTGACTACTTCGAAGTATCTGCTGCCTAGTGTGATGCTCAGTCCGAGACGTCGATGATCTGCGTCCTTCTTCGATGGCAGCATATACTTCGTTTTGCCTCGTTTGCCACTAGTCCCACTTTAGCCGCTCCCGCTGCGATACTAGCAACCGCCTCATTGACGACCACGTCAAGCAGCAGTTGAATAGCAGTTGAACGGACTTGTGGAAGATCGTGCCTCTGACGTTGACGTGTGAGTTTCGCACGATCCCCTCAAGAATGATGTTAAAGAAGTCGCATGATAGTGCGTCGCCTTGTTTAAAACCTTTTTTGATATTGAAGGTCTCGGTAAATTCGCTATCGACCTTGACGGAGAAGCGAGAGTTCTCCATTGTAATCCTACATAATCTGATGAGTTTGGTAGGAATGCCATGGCACTGTATACCTCGTCTCTATGCACACTGTCATACGAGGCCTTGAAATCGACGAATGGATAATGGGTGTCGATTTGTACTTCTTGGGACTTCTCCAGGATCTGCCGTAGTGTAGTCTATTGTGGACTTCCCTGGCCTGAAACCACACTGATAGGGACATATCAGGTCATGGATAAACGGCTTCAGACGCTCACACAATACGGCAGAGAGGATCTTGTATGCGATGTTTAGAAGACTTATCCCTCTGTAGTTGGCGCAGTCAAAGGGGTCTCCTTTCTTGTGGACCGGGCAAACGACGCTGAGATTCCACTCATCGGGCATGCTGGTAGTTTACCCAATACTAAATCAAATGATAGTATATCGAATTTTGTAATTAAAAAGATTGCTTACTTCTTAGTTGGTGTCTTAGCTTTTATTTATAATCGATGTGTGTTGGATGGTGTTTTCCCTGATGAGCTTAAATTCCCCTACATAAAAAAGGTTCTACTTCTGAAATTGGAAATTACAGACCCATCTCGATCCTTTCGATATTTAGCAACATTTTTGAAAAGCTAATGATATAGTATTATGAATTTCTTAGAAAAAAATAGTTTCTTTAATAAGGCACATTTTGTTTTTTTAAAAGGTAAACGACGGAAGATGCTCTCTTGAAGTTTTGCACTCAATTCATTGCACACATTGATTGCAAAAAATGTACTACTGGATTATTTATTGACCTAACTAAAGCATTTGACATGGTTAACCACAATATTCTTTTGAGAAATCTAGAAAAAGCAGGATTCCTTGGCTTTATTCTAGAATGGTTAACTTTCTATCTCATAAACAGATCCCAAAGAGTTAAGTTAGATGATATAAGAAGTGAAATTGAATACTATAACCTAGGTGTCCCTCAAGGTTCGGTGTTAGGGCCAATTTTATGATGAAAAAATATATGAGTAATATAACCCAAATATTTTCCTTAATCCTTGAGAACAAAGTAAAAGTAATGAAACAGTTCTGTTAGCGACTTATCAGTAAAAAAACAATTTATTCAAAGTAATTATACACTGCGCTTCTTGCGACTTGCTCTCTCTACACTTGGAAATAGACTGTTTTGATCATTTGCCAAAGTCCGTACACACACATATGTACTGCGTGATCCTTCACACATATTGTCTGTTTTTTATTTATTCCTGATTTTATTCCTGATTTATATCAATTCACTTCTTGCTCTACCTTTTAAGGGTGCACCGACTGCTTTGCCTGATGACATTGGCTTTGCATATGGCCTGAATAATCCCTTAGACTTGGTATGTGACATAAATTTGGACCCTTATCTACTGCGACTATGGTTTTCCGAACACAACTTAATAATAAGCTCTAAAACTAAAATAACGTTCTTCAGTCTATCTTCCTCATAGCTGTCTGATGCTAATTTTTATTTCCTAGCTATTCAAAACTGCATTTGTTCATCTTGATCCTTGTCTCCCTCCTATTGTCATAATCAAGTCTGTAGTGCTAAATGTTTTTTAATTGAGAGTGTTTCTGAATTTAAATATTTGGCTATAATTATTGACTCTAAACTCAGTTTTACAAATCACATTAATGTGTTGAAAACTTATTTCCGTTGTACCCTTCTCCATTTTTATTATCTGAGCAAAGTTTGTTCCACCAAACTTTTAAAGGCATTTAATTATATCTTTCAATCTAATTTACAATATGGTATTGCCTGTTGGGGAGGTGTGTATCGGAATAGAATTCAACCGCTGATGATTATACAAAAGTATGTCATACGAAAGATATGTCGTAAAACTTATAGACATCCGAGTTATCCATTATTCTGTTTATTGAAAACTCTTCCTGTTCGTCATATGTATTGCTTTGAAGTGTTAAAATTGTTCTTTCATTTTCTTCCTTTAAATAAACAAAAAATCTCTCAGTTCGATTCCCAATGTTTGTTTCTTTAAAAAAAGAAGACAATATTATCCTATTACCTTTCATTCAAATTATAAGTATTTAAGAGAATCTTATTTATGCATTTTAAATAGTTCCCAGATGTGGGAGCAATAATTGAAAAATTCCAATATTCATTGACTTGCAATATTTAGCAAGTCAATGAAACGACCTTATCGACACCACAGCCACTAATCATATGCTCGCTTTGCGAATCTCGACTTTTGCATAGAGATGGTTGCGACCTTTGCTTAAAATGGCATTGAATAGAGATTTAAGCGTTTTAATCCGCGCCTCTACTTACCGACGTGTTTTTTTGGATTGTGTTAACACTTAAGACTTCTTTTAAAATGGATCCACTTTCATGGGCGTAACAGGTTCGGATTAGACCACGTCGCTTTGGACTCCTGGAAAACATTACAAACAATCTTCGGAAAGAAATAGAATAGTTTTATTCGTCAATCAGACACTTTCGCATCCGCCGGAATTTGAAAAGCCCTGCGGGAGTCTGAGGTTATTTTGGGGTTGACTTGAATGCGGAGTTTGGTTTTTTCTATTCTATGCCATTCTATTCGTTTCTTTTGTCTACGTGCTACAACAACAGAACAAGAAAGAACCTCAACAATGTCATTATTCCTTCACTCTTGTCGACTGAGCAGCAAGCGACGGCTTAGCTTCCTATGACTCACATGCCAATTACAGATCATCCCTGCAGCGTCAATTGGAAGACACGAAGACCCCTCGAACCACTGTCAGGAATTGCGATTTCAAATCAATTTGTGCTGACGACAAACACAGCGTCTATTGGGATCTGGGACACTCACTCCCCTGGCACAGAGTCCCTTACTCACTGCGAAAAAGGGAAATAGCCACCATTCAGGGACAGATACGTAATAAATATGCGGCACATCTAAATAATTTTCCACCCTCTACTGACCCACTTCATAGCAGTTGCTAGCGCAACGTGGCGTGCTCGATGCCGGCATTGTGCGAGGGGATCATGCTTTCCGCGTCCCCACCCACTGGCCAAACTGAATTTCCAGTTGACGCCCGCACCGATGACATCAGAAGAGCGTACCGCGTCGGTCCCATTCCGCCGCCGCGCCGCGCTGGAAGCTGGAATCTGGAATCTATGTGCTGAGGGATAGCACATTTTTTGCTCTTGTTTGCCATCTTCCGTCTTCGTCCCCCTTCCCGGAGTTCACTTCCTGGACGACACAAAATAAGTTTCGAATCCACAACTGCGCTTCAGAGTCTGATGCGATTGGGGGCGGAACGGCGATGTACATAACTCCCACCGGCGGGATTTGTTTTCAATTCACTGCACCCTCAACCATGCCCCGTTGCATCATCACCGCCACTTCCCCATCGCCATAGCCGTCGTCATCGCCGTTGTCGTTACGAACAACTCTCCGACGTTGCCGGTGCGCCCGCTTTCGACTTCAGTTTCCCTTTCTACCACTGTCTGGAGCTGGGATTCGTGTTTTTTCCCTTTGTTGGCGTTGCTGCTGCTGGTGCTGCCGTGTCCTCCTGCCGTTTGCTTTCTGTTGCTGCTGGTTGGCAGTGGATGCATTTACATGCCCACTCCCTCCTGCGGTGGCAGCCTGAAGAGTACTGTTGAAATGCGATGCTACCGGAGTGGAGTGCCTGCGCCAGGATCAATGACCTGAATTTCAGTGAGACAGTTTTCAATCGATAAACCCGCTCTATGTGCACATATGCATGCCGCAGCCCTCCTGCTCCTGCTCCTACTCCAGCTCCGGTTTCTAGTGCTGTTTCTATTGCACTCTCTGCAGTGGTGATGGCGTGGTGTGAGGGGGCTGTGTGGGGATAGTTTCAATGGCATGCCCATAATCCCAACTGGAGATGGGTTGAATGTGTCTGCATTCTTTGTGCGAAACAAGCTCGTTATTGTGTAGTTTCCAGAATGTTCCAGGTCTTTCTGCGGATGGGGTTGGCGTGGTCTTATTGGATTTGCCGCTGCCAATGTGGGCAAAAGGGTTTTTGTGTTTTTCCCTCTTCGAACAACTTGTTCATGCGGAGCGCTGTGAATTGGGAGAGAGTGAGTCGAGTTTGGTGTAGTGGGTAAATAGTTCGTTCCATCGTCGAGGCTGGCTGGATCCCTTTTGATGCTTATTGACCACAACAGCTTTCAATTTCTGATGAGAATAGGTGTCAATGCATTGAGAACTAATTTCATTCTGAACAAATGGCCCACGGGCGTGGATGTAGTCTGCTGACTGATTTTGTTTTGTAGCGGAACTACAATTTGAATCAAAGGGTGTGGCCTCTCCTTGAAGTTTTTCTGGGTGATTGAAATTGAAATTTATAAAATGAAAGCATTTGTCACACTTTTTTGTAAGACTTTGAAATTTTCTAAATCTTTCTCATTGCTTCTGCAAATGAATGGAAGTCATGTGAATTGAAGGAAATTTTACTTCCGTCATTGAATTGAAAAAGTAATACCAGATCCATTGCTAAGACTGTATATTTTATTCGAGACTTTAGCTTGAATATTAATTGATTTTGCTATAACATCTTTCATGGCACAGCCTTGCCGACGCCGACTTCAAACATTTATTAGTAAACACGAAAGAAAGAAATAAGGGAATATTTCTTGAATACGGCCTTACCGACGGGCACTGATGCAAACTGGGTTTCAGCAGCACGTAACTTACCTTTTGCACCAAGCACGACCTGACGAAGTGGATCGTATATTAATTCATTGAAATATAATTAACCATCATTCTGCATTAGTGAATGGGACCTCCTAGATAAGCATTCGTGCCTAGCACAAAAACGTTGCTCAGACTTTTGCGGTGAACAAAATGCTAAAAGTCAATGGTTACATCGTTTGCATTCTTCTTGTGACGCTACAGTTCGGGGTGGACCTGGGCCTTCACATAGTTTGCATAAACGACTTTAATTCTACCGGAGGGTGTTTTACTTACCTGAACCTGGACATAAACTGCCTCGCCTAAGGCTCCAGAGCTCACCCAGGGTGATCAATGTGATCGCTTTTCCTCTTACTTTTATGTCTTCTCATAACCTTTAAGTCCAAGTTCAAGTGACGATACTACAGTCCGGGATGTGTCTGGGCATAACACACCATTTTAACTATCCTATTTGATTGAGGTCTTTCTACTCATATCAGAACAGCTTGTCCTCTAAATTGGTTAAGGTCTTCCTCTACTCGTTCGTGCCATATCAAAACGGGTCGTCTTTTATTGCATTTTTGAGACTATATACTCGGAAACTGCTGACAACACTCAAAGAGTAATAACTGTCTAAGAAAAAGCTTCTCAAACTTTGCCGTTCGGAGTCGATAAGGAACTGTAGGTCCCTTCTACTCGTGAGAGAAAAGTAGCGCGCACAGCACGAGTAGTTGATGAGTAAGCTAGGCTCTGGACCTCTTTTGGACTGTAACGCGGGAACTTAGAGAGTCCTGGCGCAGTGCCCCTTTTTTGTCCTCTATAACTGTGCTTCCAATAAATTCCAAGTTCAACTAGAAGATGCATTGTTGAAGGATGTCAACAAATAGAAATCCTGTCTTCTGTCTTCTGTCCCCTATCTTCAGTCTCCTGTCTTCTGTCTTCTGTCTTCTATAATCTGTCTTCTGTCATTTGTCTTCTGACTTTTGTTTTCTGTCTCCTGTCTCCTTTCTTCTGTCTTCTGTCTCCTGTCTTCTGTCTCCTTTCTTCTGTCTTCTGTCTTCTGTCTTCTGTCTTCTGTCTTCTGTCTTCTGTCTTCTGTCTTCCGTCTTCTGTCTTCTGTCTTCTGTCTTCTGTCTTCTGTCTTCTGTCTTCTGTCTTCTGTCTTCTGTCTTCTGTCTTCTGTCTTCTGCCTTCTGCCTTCTGTCTTCTGTCTTCTGTCTTCTGTCTTCTATCTTCTGTCTTCTGTCTTCTGTCTTCTGTCTTCTGTCTTCTGTCTTCTGTCTTCTGTCTTCTGTCTTCTGCCTTCTGTCTTCTGTCTTCTGTCTTCTGTCTTCTGCCTTCTGTCTTCTGTCTTCTGTCTTCTGTCTTCTGCCTTCTGCCTTCTGTCTTCTGTCTTCTGTCTTCTGTCTTCTGCCTTCTGCCTTCTGCTTTCTGTCTTCTGTCTTCTGTCTTCTGTCTTCTGTCTTCTGTCTTCTGCCTTCTGCCTTCTGTCTTCTGTCTTCTGTCTTCTGTCTTCTGCCTTCTGTCTTCTGTCTTCTGTCTTCTGTCTTCTGCCTTCTGCCTTCTGTCTTCTGTCTTCTGTCTTCTGTCTTCTGTCTTCTGTCTTCTGCCTTCTGTCTTCTGTCTTCTGTCTTCTGCCTTCTGTCTTCTGTCTTCTGTCTTCTGTCTTCTGCCTTCTGTCTTCTGTCTTCTGTCTTCTGTCTTCTGTCTTCTGTCTTCTGTCTTCTGTCTTCTGTCTTCTGTCTTCTGTCTTCTGTCTTCTGTCTTCTGTCTTCTGTCTTCTGTCTTCTGTCTTCTGTCTTCTGTCTTCTGTCTTCTGTCTTCTGTCTTCTGTCTTCTGTCTTCTGTCTTCTGTCTTCTGTCTTCTGTCTTCTGTCTTCTGTCTTCTGTTTTCTGTCTTCTGTCTTCTGTCTTCTGTCTTCTGTCTTCTGTCTTCTGTCTTCTGTCTTCTGTCTTCTGTCTTCTGTCTTCTGTTTTCTGTCTTCTGTCTTCTGTCTTCTGTCTTCTGTCTTCTGTCTTCTGTCTTCTGTCTTCTGTCTTCTGTCTTCTGTCTTCTGTCTTCTGTCTTCTGTCTTCTGTCTTCTGTCTTCTGTCTTCTGTCTTCTGTCTTCTGTCTTCTGTCTTCTGTCTTCTGTCTTCTGTCTTCTGTCTTCTGTCTTCTGTCTTCTGTCTTCTGTCTTCTGTCTTCTGTCTTCTGTCTTCTGTCTTCTGTCTTCTGTCTTCTGTCTTCTGTCTTCTGTCTTCTGTCTTCTGTCTTCTGTCTTCTGCCTTCTGTCTTCTGTCTTTTGTCTTCTGTCTTCTGTCTTCTGTCTTCTGTCTTCTGTCTTCTGTCTTCTGTCTTCTGTCTTCTGTCTTCTGTCTTCTGTCTTCTGTCTTCTGTCTTCTGTCTTCTGCCTTCTGTCTTCTGTCTTCTGTCTTCTGTCTTCTGTCTTCTGTCTTCTGTCTTCTGTCTTCTGTCTTCTGTCTTCTGTCTTCTGTCTTCTGTCTTCTGTCTTCTGTCTTCTGTCTTCTGTCTTCTGTCCTCTGTCTTCTGTCTTCTGTCTTCTGTCTTTTGTCTTCTGTCTTCTGTCTTCTGTCTTCTGTGTTTTGCCTTCTGTCTTCTGCATCCTGTCTTCAGTTTTCTGTTTCCTGTCTTCCTCTCGACTTAAATTCTTCCTGCCCATTATGGCGTTCTATCTGCGACGTTGATTTGCTGCGTCATTTTTATGTGACGACTTGAAGCAGGTGGCACTCCTCTGTTTTTCCAAATTGATACTCGACTTCCACGTCTCAGTGATGGTAAAAATGGTTTCATATGTTAACCAGTAATCCTATGCTCGTTTTGTTTCGACGTCGACTTTCCATAGAGATGGTTGTGACCTTTGCTTATTCCTATCCGCATTCCTACTTACCGACGTGATTTTTTGATTTTGCTAACATTGAAGTCACTTGCTTTCATAGGCGTAGGAAGCTCATATGTGAAGTCTTCTTGGACCCTCATTTCTTCTAATGTCTCCTATTTGTGTTGTACCTCTCGTCTGTGGCCTAAGTTTGCTTGCACCATTTATAGAAGAATCCTCTTAGAAAAGGAAAGGAAAATCTTTGCCCTATGCTATTCTTAATATTCACTAAGGTATTTGGTATACAAGCGTGTGGTAGGACCGGGCAGTTGATGACTGTTTTTATTCCTTCGTCATTAATAAGGACTCCTTTCATTTAGTTGTTATACCCGCAAACTGGCCTAGAGAGGTGCAGGATGCCCTCAAATCATGAATGCATTGAAATGTTTTTCTTTGCTGTTTTTATTTACTTTAGAGATTTTTGAAATTTGCCTCCTATTGACTTTATCACAAGTGGAAGTGAAACCTGGGCCTAGTTGCTTTCACGCATATTTAAGTTGTGCCTTTTTCTGCTCCGCCCTTAATAGGGGCGATATTATGTTTCAAAATCTTTGAGTGATCATAAAATTCAAAGGTGGTGAGCAAGAAGAACGAAAGTCCAGACCTGGAATCAAATATTGATCTTTGCTGTTTTTGTGGTAGAACTCACAAGCTCTTTACTAAAGTCGGCAGACTATCCTTGTTCCCACTCTGCCTAGGCTAAAGGAACGCCTTGGATAGCATGTTATGAATTCCCCTCCTTCCCACCATCTAAAAAAAAAAATTAATCGTAAAATCCAAAGCCACCCAAAGCAACTCCTCAATATACTTCAGATTCCTGCAACACACTTCAGCCCGTCTCGACTTTGTCTTTTCAGTTATCCATCAATCGCCTGCTCAGTGTCCGTTTCGCCACTGCAGGGCTTAGACTTCCCCCATCCCACAAGTTCAAGTTCATGACCTCATGTGTATATCCATTTATCCTGTGGGCATTCTAACACCCCACTCCACTCGGATTCCTTTCCCTGCATGCAGAGACTTCAGTCGGAGCCTTCTGCAGTGACAAGAGACAAGCCGTCCCGTCATTACAAATGCAAAAGGGGCCCTGTGTGCACAATCCAAAGGACTCACTTCAGACACGCTTTAAATTTCACCACCAGACACCGCCGACTCAGCTTCGCCCCAAAGGGAAAAACAGAGCCTCGCGCAAGCAGCACCTGCTCACCGCTGCACCACTGTGTGCACCGCCCAAGTCAAATTTCCAATGCACCGGTGACAGCAAAGCCGCCTCAGCAAAAAATGGAAGTGCAACTTGCAACCAGCCACCAAACAGACAACACCCGCCCGCCCAACTGTTGGCGAACAGACAATGAAGAGCACCAGAACAGAACGCATTTCGGTTAGTAAAGAGGGAAAGCACGGGTGAAAGCGCACTCCTGGTGTCGTACCTACTTTGCGAATCCAAGCCAAGGTTGTTGTACTCGTTCTACATAGACACACATGGCACCGCTCACCCGGCGCACTCCCGCATGCACCATTCCCCATCGTGCTGGTGCATTCAATTGCCGTCTAATGGGGATCGTTGTGTGCAGAAAAAAACACACAAGTGGGGGTGAATCTCATGAAAATAAAATGAGCCCGTGCTAGACGGCATTGATTATACAATACGAGCAAACTCACACAAACCAGCCCGTGGAGAGAGTGAGAGAGACTGCGGGGCATGGAGACAGAAAGCGCGCTGCTGGTGTGAGTGGCTGCAATTATCCGCTTTGTTGCATTCACACACACGAATGCACACAGCTGCAGTTACACACATACGTCCCCCGGCGGACGGAGTTGTGGGTTGTTGAGGTGAAAATTGTGAGCCCTGGCGAGAGCTTGCTCCACACTGAAAGAATTTTTCGCCGAGACAGGATTCAAACTGAACTTGGATGGAGCGTGGATATTGCTGCTTAGAGCCTAAACGACATCAGAACTGTTTTTCTGTGGAGGAGCGGCTTTAGGAACAGATTGACAGTCCGGCTAGAAGCCAGGCTCTGTCTTAAAATTTTTTAGGGTCTTAACTGCTCATTGAACACACTTAGGGAATGAAGAAGTTCTGATGAGTGATCTGGTCAAAACGGAATTTTGTTGATTTCACTCATCCTGTGAAATTGGAATGCAAAGGCCGGATGAGTGCTTAAGAAGAAGCCTCCTCCGTTCTTAAGTGGTGAAAATGGGATGCCGCGTTATGCAGTCCATTCGCCAGTTCGGCAAATTGAATTTTCTAGCTTTGGCATATGTTAGCGTCCTTCATGCTGTTTCGAAAGACACGCAATTTTTAAAAGAACAGAAGACAGAGGACGGATTCCTTTTCGTTGTTACACAACTCAGGGTTTTAATTATAACGCCTGGATGCGGATACCCGCAGGACAGGCTGATGTCTAAGTCGGTATCGGGCGCGGGGTGTATATTAAGCCGACTTTCACACGCGTGAAAGGCAACAGCTCACACGACGCAATTTTAGACGATAGATTACATGACGTTTTCGGTCCATTGCCCTATTCCATTTGAATTCATTTCAGAGATCATTGAAAAAGCCCTTGTTGCATCGGATTCCTAGTGCGATCTTTCATTGGATGGCTGACTGATTAATTGTGGGGAAACGTTGACCTATTGAACGACTCACGATCACCTTTTGTAAAGTCAGCCTTCTAATAAATCACAACAACAAAGAAGAATGGCTTAAGTACTTAAAAATGTAAAGAGTCGTGTGTTTGAATATCCTGCAACTATATACGAACTCAATCAGAAAAGTGGACTCTGCCAAAAGGAGACGAGTGTCTTTTGGAGGTTCTGAGAAGAAAATCTCTTGGTGATGGAGAAGGTTTAAGAATAAAGTGTTCAAACTGTTCAGTGTCGATTGTTAAGGCCAAGTGTAAAGGGTAGACGCCAATGATCCGGTTTAGAAAGTCTCCAGATTTACCCTATCTAGCAAGGGCTCATCAATGTAGGTTCGGGTCTCAGGTGGTGCACTTAAGTGACATCAACAGAATTGCACCAACAGTGCATACGATAATGGAGGCAGCTGCCGATAGAACGACTATAAAACACTTTAAGCAAATAATCTACAGTGAAGAAAGTTTAGACAAGGCGGCGTCATGTGTCTTCTTCAACATCATCCTCGAGAAGATCTTGCGTAACTCTCAAGGCAACACCAGAGGCACGATCTTCCAGAAGTCAGTTCAACTGCTAGCATACGCTGATGACATTGACGTGATTGGGCGAACACAGCGAGACGTCAATGAGGCGTTTGCTAGCATTGAAGCGGAAGCCCCGAAAATGGGTCTGGCCGTAAATGAGGGCAAAACGAAGTACATGCTGTCGTCAAAGAAGGACACACAACATTGACGTCTCAGACGGAGCATCACACTAGGCAGCAGAAACTTCGAGGTAGTCAAAGAGATCGTCTACCTCGACTCCGTGGTAAACAGGGACAGCATGAGTACCGAAATCAAACGCAGAATCACTCTTGCCAATCGCTGTTTCTTTGGGCTCAAGAGGCAATTGAGTAATAAAGCCCTCTCTCGAAGGGCTAAGCTCGCTTTATACAACAGCTTGATCATCCCCGTCCTACTTTATGGCGCGGAATCTTGGACGTCAGCAAAGGCGGATGAGGATGCCCTTAGTTTCTTCGAGAGAAAAGTTTTGCGAGCTATTTTTGGTCCTGTTTGCATTGATGGCATCTGGAGGAGAAGATTTAATGACAAACTCTATGGGCTGTACAGCGACGTTTTTTTTTTTTTTTATAATTGACGCGTGCAAAAGGGGTTGCGAGTACCCTTAAGTGACCGGATCAAGTCACAGCACGGGCCGAAGGTTTGAAATGCCTGTGGATTGTAATGAGGAGGAAAAATCAAGCTGGGCAGAGCATTCCAGATTCGTGTAGTGCGGCTAAAGAACGAGTCTCTGAATTTTACTGTACGTCCGAAAGAGGGCTTGAGGGTGAATTGGTGGGCATTCCCAGCGAGGCGTGTATTGCGGGTGAATTCTTGAAAAGCAACTGGCTAATTCATCTGAGCATTTCTTGTTAAAATAGCGATAAAAGAGTGACAACGACGCGACATTACGTCGGTGTTCTAACGAGTCAATCGACTTCGCAATGTTACTGTCACCTATAAGTTTTATCGCTCGCTTTTGAATTCTATCCAGCAGGTGCAGGGAGGTCTTAGGAGCACCTGACCAAATAGGAGCGTTATACTCAAGTTTTGGGCGTATGTAGGCCTTGTATGTTGAAGCCAGATCAGAGGGGGTGAAGTACTTCTTGCATCGTTTAAGGAAGCCTAGACATTTCGCAGCATTTTTGGCGACCTCAACGTGCGACGTGCCTTTAGTCAAGCGTCTGCGGATATAAGGCTTAAGATGTCTAGGACATGTAGAGTGTATAGACACTACTGTTCCGGCCCGCAAAGTCTTCGAATCTGAGCCATTGGGACAACGCAACATCTAGACTTAGATGACCAACACAATTGGAGAAGGACCTCAACCAACTTGAAGTGCGCAATTGGAGGCAGCTAGCGAAAGATCGTGCTGGCTGGAGAGTCATATTGGTTGAGTCCCAGGTCCACCCCGGACTGTAGCGCCGCAAGAAGAAGATGAAAACTTTGTTTAATAAATGTGTCGTTATCGATCATCATTGAAAGGAAGTTGAATTACATGAAACCATTATATAGCATGTGTTTAGGTGTCGGCTAGGTGTAGGTTTGGTTTTGGTTTTTTGACTACTCTGTCGTGGTACCTGAGCCTATAAGGAAAAGAGCGAACTATTATATATTACAATTGAATTATAAATTTATTAAGGATTTGTTAATTTATAATAAATTAAATTTACATGTTTGCTTTTGGGGTGTCGCGTGCAAAACCTTCGTACTAGTCAGCTGCAGGAAAAAAAAGACCTCAAAAACCAGAACGTCAAATCAAAGTGATAGCTTCTTAAGCTTCCGTTGAGATCTGTTTGATTTCATATTTAATACATTACACGCACCATAAAGCATTGAGAGCAGGAAAATCCGAAAGTTGTGCATTTACGGGGATCATTTACACTTATTGTATTTAACAATCACTACCGAAGAGCAAGATGTATTTGTAAGGAATCAAACTTTCCCTCTGCGTTAAGATTACATTTCGTAGGGCTTTTTAATCAAGATTCAGCAGAGATACAGTATTGTTTCAAACGTGAGCTAGGTAGCTAGTTAAAGGTGGCTGATGAATGTACTTAGTCCCATATAGGACCATTGTGCTACCACACCATGTGGGAAGAACCTAAAACCAGCTGGAGGCGATAATAAAGTTTAAAATGTCGGCGGGAGGGGTTTTATTGAGGTCGTGTAGGGCGTTGAGGAAATAGCTACCAAAGTGATTGTGTCTGAGGCGCGAGAGCGCCGGGCATGTGTATAACAGGTGTAGGAGAGTTTCTGATTCTTCCCTATCCCTCCAGCTTCTGCAAAAATCGTTTCAGGGAGCCCCTAGCCTGCTAGCATGCTCACCGATTAGACAGTGCCCGGTTATGGCTCCCATGACCAGGCTTATGTACGATCTTTTGAGTGATAGTAGCAGTCTGGAGCGTTTGGGTTCAAGAGAGGGCCACACCTCCTTGGAGACGCGACAAAGGTTATGGTTAGACCACCTTTAATTAGTCTGATGGATGGCGTTCAAGTGCAGTACTAACTTGCCTGTGGCGAGAGGGATACCGAGGTGTTCATGTTCCTGAAGTAGTGGTTGCGTTGTGGCAAGCCTGGTCAATTCGTCTGCTTGACAGTTGCCTGGCCAATTCTGTCTCTGTGTACTGGCACCCAGCACAGGCGTATGTTGAACTGCTCAGCCATCTAATCTAAGGATGTGCGGCAGTTAATGACCGTCTTGGAGTTTGTTGAGACAGATTCCAGGGCCTTGAGTGACTATTCGTAAGAATAAGGATATCAGCTGAGGATATACTATTCCTCTTCATCCAAGACAGTGCTTCGCGAATGGCCATTACTTCAGCTTGGAACACGCTACAGTGATTGGGAAGTCTGAATTTCAGACTAAGGTTCAGATCCTCAGAGCAGGCGCCGCAACTAACGCCTTTGCCTTCCAGCTGAGTTTCCTGTCCAGCGTAAGTCCTAGGAACTTGGCTGTCTCGGGAAAAAAAAACGTGAGCTAAGAAAGCCACAATTTGTTCATATACAAGGCATTTGTAGTTTATTTGTAAGATGCCAAAATAGAGCGTACATAAGTAAGTCAACCTTTGGTTTGATATACGCACTTTACAAGTCATAGACTGAACGTGAATGATTACATTTTTTCCAAATTCATTTGTGTTATGTATTTTTGTATAGCAAACCACAATCTCTTTTTAATTTCAGCATAGATAAGCACTTCAAATCTGTTCTTAATTTTCCAACAATAAATCAAAACAATATTTTCCTAATTCCAAAAGTAATCTCCAACATAATTTCTAACCAAATACATGAACCTAAAAATGTAGCTTTGACATGAACCATCGATAAGGTAGTTTTAAATGAGGTAATGCTAATCCATTGTAGCAGTCGACAGTTTATTTAAAACGTGTTATATCTTCAAGATTATTGCTCGAATTTGCTCCTAAATGAAAAAAAAATTATACCCAACATCACTTAAAGATGATAGAAAACTAACACATTGCTCAAAACTATGCTATCATCAGGGAAATATGTTCGCAAGTCCTTAACAAATAGGTATTGTTAAAGAAAAGACGATCATAAGGGTAATTACAACACATCCAATATATTTTAAGTTTCACATCATGGGTTACATGATAACAATTTATTCAATCATCTGACAGTCGATTGATTTGTCTTTGATGTGGCAACTATAGACTACATGTTTTCCAAGAACTAAAGATCTGTGGTTATTATAAAGCAGCTGTTATTAATTCAAATTTATAAATACTCGAGGAAAAGAATCTGAGATATAGAATTTAAAACCGGTCGTCAAAAAGAAATCTTCAGAAAAAATCAAAGGATGCTCTAATATTTTGCCAAATTTATTTAATTGTACTTTTAAACTTTTTTTTTTGTTCATATCTGGAAAATAACTGTATGTGAGCTACGTTATACCTGGACAGTTAGTGACTATAAGTAAGACTCATGCAAAATTTAGAAGAAAACTTTGAAAAATAGAACGTAAATTGGAAATTTGGAAATGTACATATACAAAAAGCATCAGGTAAGAGAAACCATGAAGCATGGAGGCGACAGCTTAATGGTGTGGGGATGTTTGATCTAGTGGAATATTGGCCCACTGATCAGAATAAAAGGTATAATAAAGAAGGAACAATACCTTTCCATTGTACAAAATAATTTGTACCAATTTGTTGGCGAATGCGCCTACCCAACTGACGACACCCAAACAAACTGCGCGAATTGTCCTGACCTGGCTTGGAGAACAAGTTTTTCAGACCATGAAGTGGCCAGCTCAAAGCCCGGACCTAAATCCATTTGAAAACTTGTGGGCGATTCTGAAAAAAATGCTCGGCATCTTACGAAGAGCTTCTAAGAAACTTGAGGAGCTTATGGAAGCGACAAGAGGAGCAGTGGACCAGTATTCAATCTGCTCACATTGAAAAGTTGCTAGAAGGGATGCCAAAAAGAGTAAGGAACGTAATAAAAAACAAGGGATTGTGAACGATATATTAAAAACAGCCGCAAAAAAGAATCGGTAAGACCTGCAAAATTGAATACATGATGGTTACCAATAATATTATTTATTTTTACAGTTGTTTGGCAACAATGTTTGTGTTTTATTTGTTATGTTATACTCTAAGAACACAGTTTCCAAGATTTAAATAAATTGTTCACCATTTGTTAGAAAAACATGTGTTTTTTTAGTTTACTTAATTTTCCTTAAACATTTACTAATTTTTTCTCGCCACTGTATTGTGAATGGTTCGTATGGTCCTTCGCGCATTGTTTCTATTTGAGCACAGAAGTAGAGTTTTTAAAAGACCTTTTCTACGTCTATCCTTAACTTACAGAAGTGGAGTTCTTAAAAGATCTTTTCTACGTCTATCCTTAACTTACAGAATTGGAGTTCTTAAAAGATTTTTTCTACGTCTATCCTTAACTTACAGAAGTGGAGTTCTTAAAAGATTTTTTCTACGTCCATCCTTAACATACAATTTAATACCACATGTCTGAAAACTTTACTTGTTCCTTTTATTTTGCTAACTGTTCTAAGTTTGTCAAGGACAAAGCTTAGAAAGGAAGCTTGAAGGTGTTTCAACGCTTTTTGACAAGGGGCTGTCTTTAGTTTAAATGTTACTTCAAATTTTTTTAGGGTGCATTTAACCAGTGCTTCTTGAAGTTAAAATTTTGTTTAAGTCTTTCAGCAAGTTTTAAATCCTGCAAGCCCCGTGAAATCAGAAGTGTAAGAAAAACTAAGGAATCTTGTTTGGAGCACTTAGCTCTGCATTTGTGCTGCTTGTGCTGTGCAGCATTTTACCAAAATCGCGAGGTTCTCTTTCATATTTACAAATCTTCCAGTTTTCGACTTAAATTTTCAAATTTTTGTAAACCTTCTGATTTCGGCTATTTTCCATGAGAGTTTGCAAGCATGAACTTCAATTTTTATTGTTCATCTTAAAATTGGAAATATTTGTTGTCACGAGATAGTTTATAGCTGAATTTTGCGTCTTTTTTCAACCTAACTCATATCACTCGAAAATAAAAAAAGTTAGGGGACAGTTGCAACAAGGACTGGCTTAATCTCTACATTCGTTGAAACGTCTTTATTTTAAAAATTCAAATTTTAAGACACAATGCTGTTTATATTTACATCATTTAATTCTAATAATAATTGTTGGCCCGATAGTCCACAGGGAACCAGGGCCTAGCTTGCTCATCAACTACTCGTGTTGTGCGCGCTACTGTTCTCTCACGAGTAGAAGGGACCTACAGGTTTTTGAGAAGTTTGAGAAGCTTACTTAGACAGATATTACTCTTTGAGTATTGTCAGCAGCTCGAAAGAGGTGGTGCCCTGAAAAATTCAAGGTGTTCAGCCGGGAATCGAACCTAGACGCTTCTTCTTGTGAGCGTAGAACTCTACCCACTACGCCACGGCGGCCACATTTACATCATTTAGGGAACTATAAAAAAGGAGACCAATAATTTTGTGTGTGGGTCTACGTAGCTCAGTAAGGACACATAAGAGACCTTCAAGAGCTTCCCTTGATGATGTTTTTCTGCAGATTATGTCGAGCTTACAGCCATGGAAATGTGATGCTGCAGAATATTTTTAATTTGATTTAAAATCGCTGTTCTTATCAGTCTAGCACCGTGCCCTATAGCAGCCTAGCACCGTGTTCTTTTACAAATATTCTGACTGAAACCGGAATGACTGCTGGAAGTAAAGGTGCTAAAACAACTTGTTCGGGAAGATCATCTCCAATCGCATTCCCTTTGACGCGGTCTTAGACAGAAATTCAATTCGAGAGACAATGCAAAAATGGTTGGCAAATGACTTTTTCAAGTCCTCCAGCCTAAGGCTCAACCAAAGTGTCTATTTCATTTAAATGGCATTACAACTGAAATAGCAATAAATTCTTCTCCTCCTAAATTCGAGTTGGTTCTCCTTCTAGTCGATTGACATCCTTTCCAATTTAAACTAAAAATAAACTTTTTGGAACCTTCCAAATAATTGCTGGAATAATTACTGACCGACGTACAATTCAGAAAGCCTGCCTATTACCGGAGCAGATGCCTGGAACTGGGTCTCATTTCGCACAAAATGCACGCAGAAGACTTCCTGATTCAACGCTGACCACACTTACAACTCTCCAGGAATTAGATTTCATCACAAGGTTCCATCGAAAACAACTCATACCAAAAATTTACTTCAGTGTAGTCTCGAAATTCAAATCATCCCATTCTCCGTCACATAAGCGGCAGCAAAAGCAAAATTTCTACCCACTTTCAATGTGCAAGCACGTCAGAAGCGACTACTCACACTGCAGTCGGCCAAGTTTTTCCTCTTCATTCATCCCTCGGCCACCCACTAGTGCTGTCACAAACATCCCCACCCCGCGACTTTGGAACAAGGAACAGCAGAACGAACGAACGAAAGTACAACAAACAAAATATCGAAGAAACGTAGGTACGGGAGAAAACTTTTCATTGTCGCCTGCATCTGCGCATTATGCTCCTGCTGATCCATTCAGGCCACCCCACACTCTCCCCTCGCAGAGTCGCTCCTCTTCGGCAAGCAATCACCATCCAAAACGAACATCGAGCTCTGGAATCTATGATGGAATGGATAATGGCCTCTTTCATCTTCCGTTTAGAGGACGTCGTCCGCTCCGTGCCGCTGTATGCTGCCCCAGACTGATGCCATGGGTCTAGGTAGTCATGTACATTCTCCCCTATGTACACAGAATCCCCCGCGTCCAGCCGCGCGACTATTTTGCAATATTCCCTCGACCATGATTCCGGCTACGACGTAGACAACGACGACGAGCAGCCAGAAACACTCTCGTTCTATATATTCCATCACGGCAGCAGCACATCCGTCAGAGATGCCCCCCAAAGCATGGCATATCTCCTCATTCACCAGATCCTCCAACTCGTCCCGCGTCCCGCCCAACCACTCAATGTACCACCCGATCCCGCTCCATTTTCGCCGGTCCTTGACGCGAATGTCAATGGCATGGAAGTGCAGTTCCCTGCTGCGACAAGCGGGCGGAGGGCAAAAACTTCGCCTAGCACTCAGTTTAGCTCCCTCTCATGCCTCTCTGGACGTTCGCCGGCACATTGACGACAACAACGATGGTGCTGATACTGGAACTTGGTACGAAGCACTAGATACTCCTCGCCAGCGCCCATAACCTATATGCACTGTGGAAAGCCATCCAAAGGGCCCAGAGCACACCACTCCGCCACCACCAGCCGCCCAGTACATAGACGAGTAAACGAGTTGCAAGGTCGACGAACGCTCGCCGTTGTACTGGTACATCCCGCTGCCCTCGCACCGCATCTGACAAAGCCGGAGCGCACATAGCGCACTCATAGCTTCACACACTGCGGCGAAAACCTGGACTGTGGCTGGGAGTGAGATGGGAACGGGAACGGGAACGAGAACGAGAGTGGGTGCGGTGGATGGTGTGCGCATAAATTCGACGGATTCTATGTACAACGTCCCCCTCGTTGTGTACAGCGCCCATGAACGGGGGCTGGCTGGTGGTGGGCTATTTCGTCATTTCATGTTGGGATGGGTCGGGGATTTTGCGCGCCAGAAAATAAATTTTTCAAACTGCTGCCGCTGTCGTAGTGCTCCCTCTCCTCGTGCGTCTGGACTCATTTCCTTCCCTGGGTGTTGACTCGGAGTGCAAGTGGATTCGGGCGATAGGGTGATATTTACGTGTGTATGTGTGTGTGTGTGTCTGAAAAATGTAGGAAATGCTGCTCTCTCTCTCTAGGTCGTTCCTCTTTCTCTCTGCGAGTGTGTGAGTGTATGTTATTATTTAGTTCAAAAAGGTGGGTTGGAAAGGGGGATAGATGGGGGATGAGAAGACTGCAATTATAAATGTGAACGTTGTGCACGTGGTTTTCGTCGGTGAGGGGAGGCTGGTTGTGGCGGCAGCGACTGTGGGAGACTGGGACTGGTGGTGTCTTCGTGCGATTATGCTTTTAGAGTTCAATGTTACTGCCGTGGAATGGGCACACGGAGGGAACCGTCACTAAACAGGACAAAAAAGAAATGAGAGAATAGTTTTGTGAAATGTTTGCCGTCTCTCAATGCTATGCAACAGTGGTGGCGAGAAATGTTGAACTGCGAAATATGCACAAATGACTGGTTCGTTGCTTGGTTGGTTGAGTTTACTTGTTGTTGTTTTGTCCACGGTAGAAAAGTTTGTTAAAAATGTACAGCGTGTTTGAGGAGTGCTGCATTTTTTCTACAAGATAAAAAAAGTGTTGGTTGGAGCTTGTTGCGAATTCCAGGACATGTATCTTTCTCTGTAAAAGGTTAAGAAAGAGATTAATATTCGCTGTTGGCGGAAAGAACGAAAAAATTGTTCAATCGATGATTTATGTCAAACGCAGGAATGGCATGTTTCGGACTTACAGTCGTGTGCATGTTAATTGGGACAGGCAATTTTTTTTTAATTTCTTGATGTTAGGCTAAAGTTTAAGTAGGCTATGGATTATATGCTCTATTTTGAATGGTTTTTGTTAGTCATTTAAACTAATTTGACTCTTCTAAGAGGTAAGTTGCTGTTTTTCAAGGAAACAAATTAAGATATGTCATTGTGATTTCGACTGACGTTGGAGTTTCAAAATCCAGTTTTTCAAGGATTGTTGCTCAACACAAGGTCACTGGATTAACTAAATCCAATCGGAATGGTGGAAACGTAAATCAACAAAACATGACGATAAGGTTTCGATAAGAAATAGTATAATCAACTCTGGCAAGACAAGTTTGGCCTGCAAAGGGAGTGAACAACAGCTGGCGTTCAGGTAGATGCATCTATACCCCGTAGGCGTCTTCTGGAAGTTGATCAAAAGGTAACAACGCCTGTGAAAAAGAGCTCTTAAGCAGAAGCGACTAACTCCCCTGATCTCAACCCAATTGAGAATCTGTGGGCAATTACCAAAGACTTAGGAAGAGAGACTTCGCCACAAAAGCTAAGCTGATTTCGTCCATGGTTTCATGACGAAGAAATTAAAAACATATGCGACTAGCTTCATCAATGCCAAGAAAAATCAAAACACTTATAAAAGCCAAGGGAGGCAATATAAAGTATAAAAAAAGATCTGTTTTATTTTTTTTTTATAATTTTAATTGAAAATAACGTAAAACAAAAAAAAATGATTTTTGAGCTACTATCTCTTTGGCAACACTGGTTTAAACAGCTGACGCACGTTTCGTGTTTTGCTTCACTATCAAACGTTTTCAGTTTGGTCTATAATTTAACCATCGAATCGTTTTACAAACGAACAACGCTTGCAAATTATTGAATTTCATTATCAAAATGCGCTCTCTGTTAAGAAAGTTCATCGCGCACTTTTTATGGTCAAAAATGGACGAAGTTAATTTCTGGTTCAATGGGTACGTAAATAAGCAGAATTGTCGATTTTGAAGTGAATATCAGCCAGATGCAATGCAAGAAGCTACCAATCCATTCATAAAAAGTCACAGTTTGGTGCAGTTTATGGCCTGGTAGCATCATTAGACTTCTTCAAAGATAATGTGAATCGTAACGTAACTGTGACCGTGAGATGATATACAACCCTTTTTTTGCCCAAAATGCAAGAGCTTGACTTGCATGGTATGTGGTTTCAACAAGACGGTGCCATTTTCCACACAGCACAATGGACTTATTGAGAGGACTTACATGTGCGTTGAACATTTCATTTTACGTTCGGGACCGGACAATTGGACGCCTAGATCGCGCGATTTAACACCTTTAGACTATCTTTTGTGGGTCTATGCTAAAGCTCATGTCTATACAGACAATCCCGCTTCAATTGACGCATTGGAAGTCAACATTAAAGCATTTATTCGTCAGATATCAGACGAAATGTTGGGAAGAGTATGCCAAAATTGGACTAAGCGGATGGATTAATATTTGAGGTGCAGTAAGGGTCAACGTTTGCAGGAAATAATCTTCAAACATTAAATGATGTGGACCGTACTCTCGATTCAAATAAATTTCATGCATTTTTCTGAATTTTATGTTTTTTTTTTAATTTTTATAGCTTTTAAAAAAATCATCCTTGATATTGAAAATTTCGTTTGTCCCTATTTATTTGTACACGACTGTAGCCATTAAAGTATTTCCACACGTTTGCTTGCAATACAACGGCGGAAACGTTTAAGGATCATCCTTTGCAGTCACTCCGTCTTGGTGGATTTTTGAAGTTTTTTAATATCGATTCATATAAAGATTTCATGCATTTTTCTGAATTATATGAGTTTTTTTTTTTAATTTTTATAGCTTTTAAAAAATCATACCAGTAAAAAAATAGCGTTTTAAAGTAAAAACATTTTATTCAAAGTATTGACCATTGTTTTCTACACATTTTGACCACCTTTCTGGCAATTTGTGAATACCACGCCAATAAAATTGTTCGTCTCTTAAAGCAAACCACCCGATTTTCGACCTCCTCGTAGGAATCAAAGTGCTGCTCAGCCAATGCGTGTCCCATCGATGAAAACAAATGGTAGTCGGAAGGAGCCAAGTCTGATGAATAAGGCGGGTGGGGTAGCTGCTCCCAGCCAAGTGTTTTGATTGTATCCTGAACCGGCTTTCCTTTGTGTGCAGGTGCATTGTCATTGAGCAAAATTACCTTACCGTGTCTTCTGGCCCATTCTGGTCGTTTCTCGATCAATGAATGGTTCAAATTGATCATTTGTTGTCGGTAGCGATCAGTATTAACGGTTTTATCAGGTTTTAGGAGCTCGTGGTAAGGCACACCTTTCTAGTCCCACCAAAGACACAGCATTGTCTTCTTGCCGAATCGAACTGGTTTTGCAGTCGATGTTGATGGGTGTCCCAGATCAACCCATGATTTTTTCCGATTAGAATTCTTAAAATAAATCCATTTTTCATTTCCAGTAACAATCCGATGCAAAACCGATTTCCGTTCGTGTCTTTGAAGCAAAATTACACAAGTGTTTCTTCGGTTTTCCATC
This sequence comes from Eristalinus aeneus, assembly GCA_955652365.1. Taxonomy (NCBI): domain Eukaryota; kingdom Metazoa; phylum Arthropoda; class Insecta; order Diptera; family Syrphidae; genus Eristalinus; species Eristalinus aeneus. The sequence goes on from OY019134.1 coordinate 12,346,894, forward strand.
TGTCTTTCATTCAATTCATGTGGCACCCATTTTCCACACTTTTGGATCTTCCCCATAGCTTGTAAACGGTCAGAATTTGTTTGTTGTGCAACATTTAACATTGCTGCCATTTGCTTTTGACTCAAAGTGTCATCTCCATCCAATATCGTTTGCAATTCGGCGCCTGCAAACTTTTTTGGTGGTCTTCCACGTTCTTCATTTCTCACATCAAAATCATTATTTCTGAACCGTTGAAGCCATCTTTTGCATGTTGCTTCTGATAGAGCATGATCACCATATGCCTCGACAAGCATTTGATGCTTCTTCAAATGAAAACAAAAAATTAATGCTTTCCGCAAATCATCACATATGTGATGTTGTCTGTTCAATGACTTGATGTATACTAAATATTTTTCACAGATGTCATAGCAAACAATCAAAAAAAAAACTAAGGACTCGTTCACAACAAATGTTTCCTATCGAGACATTTGTATCATTACGCTCACTTCATACGGGTATATTGAAAATTTCGTTTGTCCCTATTTATTTGTACACGACTGTAGCTATTAAGCTATTTCCACACGTTTGCTTGCAATACAAAGGCAGAAACGTTTAAGGATCATCCTTTGCAGTTACTCTATCTTGTTGGATTTTTGAAGTCTTCACGAAGGGAGGAGAGTTATTTCGACGTTAAGGTTTAATAATTGATTACAGTAACACCTGACAAATTGTCTGACATTGTTAAGTTTCCTGAGTTTGTTAACGTTTCCTGCAAATACGGTATTAGACATGCTACGCCGTCAAGCAAATAACTGGACTTTAAAGTACCCTCTGGGTAGGTTCGAAAACGGTAAGGTTCGCGCTTATCTTAAGGATGTATGTATGGAAAGCTTAAAACGGAGTGCATTGTTTAAACATTTCTTAATTTATTTCTTAAGCTAAAAATTCATTCAAACTCAGGCTTAAAATGTTTGTCTAATAAAAATTTCAAAATTTTATACAATACCGGGTGCTATTTGTCAGAGAACTACTGTATTCCGATTCGTCAGAATACGAAGGGACTGTTAAAGAAGTGAAAACTTGTCAATTTCCTTTCCGTCCTTTACGTTTTGTAATCTTACCGCGTACTTATGATCCCATTCCCTTTTCTGATTACACAAATTATTTGCCAAGACCGTTTATCGTTGATGTAGCACGGGCATTTCAATCTGAACAAACAAATACTTATTTCCGACAATATACAGAAAGAAACCTTCCAGCAAACAAAACAACAACTTATACGAATCATCATGTCGTTATAAGAACACAACAAATAAGTTTCAGTTCACTTTTTCCACCCCACTACTGTAATCCATTCCCTTCAATTCCATCGTAATTTCTTCGTCAATTCCAGAGCCAACAAAAATCACAAAAAAAAAAAAATGAAACACCAAAGTACACAGAGCGTGTGTCAGAATGATGGAGCAGGAGGAAGGGCGACGGAGAGAAGTGCAAACATCTATTTATATCCTCCGCACTGACAAATCGTGCTTAAAATTAGATACGGTACACAATTCTCATCGGCAACGGTAGCGGTGTCGTGTGCGGGGGTCGGCTGAATGCAGTCGAGGTTCCTGAACTTGGTCTATGCGCCGCAGCAACGACTTCAAAAGCGCGACCAGAGCCCAGAAGAATGAAACGAAACGCTTTTGTGTGTTTCTCGAATTTTGGTTGGCACTGGGAGTGCCGTTGGCAACCTTCCACAATCGCAACCCCAATCCATAACGGCGGCGACGTCGACGGTGGCGACAATGGCGACGATGATCACGAAGAACATGATGATGACGATGATGATGATGGAGCAGCCCATTTATTGCGGCTTTGGCAGTGACTCCACGTTAATGCACAACACAAACACACTCTCTCCGCCATTTCCACCCATTCCCACGCGGACACGATAACTCGCAAGGATACGAAACGGCGGCCATGGCAAGGCGACACGAGATGGCGAAGCGCAGCAGAAAGGATTTGCAGCACATAAGGAGCCACAACAACGGAATGAAATGGAAGCAAAGTGGGGCGTGGGTGTGGATGTGGGTGTGAGTGCACATAGAGTCAATGCATACATAAGGACATGCTGCCGCCGCTGCTGCCGTGTTGTATTTTGGAGACCGGGGGCGTAAGAAAATGCCACTGCAAGGGTTGAAATTAGACGGCAGGCAGAGGTCTGCCTCTGCATTTCGCGACGAACGGGGGTGAACTTCAAATTTTAAGTCGTCTGTCGGGCATAATTCCACCAACCGAGGGTGTTGTCTGCACCACTCACCGCTTTGGCTGGCTAAGTCCCTTTCTGTGTCTCGTGCACAAGGGGCCAGGAGCCGGGCCGGCACAGACCCTTGGACGATCGGTATCTTGTTAGCCGGCATTTGTGACATGCGATTTCTTTCCCATTTGCCCCGGCCGCACCCCCGCAAGGAGTTGGGTTGTGCGAAAAATTCATAATTAAAGGGTGGTTGTTGCAATTTTTTGTCCTTTTGCTGTGGCTGTATCTGAAGTGTGTGTGTGCATTGCTTGCTTTCACTGCTTGGCTTTGTTTTGCAGCAAATCCTTCTGCCGGTGAGCCCGAAATGGGGTGAGGGTCAAATTGCTGACTGGAGTATGACAAGTCAATCAGATAAAGGTGACGGCAAGAATATTCAAACCTCTGTGAATGTGTGTGTGTGTGTTCGGTTTGCATGTTTAGAGATGATAAAGCAACGGATTGGGGATGTGGTTGAGTTTTAATAAATTCATCAGGAACTGAATCGCAGCAAGAGGGGCGAACTGCCAAATTTTGCCTGGGCGACGACAATGACGGGACAAGTACTCCTGCATATATGGAGAGGATTTCATGGAAACGACAGACCAAGGATTAAAATCTCGTTAGTGAGGCGGGCTTAATGATTCACATTTTGTTGCACAACTCAAAATGCAGGATTCGCATTGATTGCTGTTTGATAACAATGCCTTCGGTGGGGAGTGATAATGAACAAAATTCAGGCGAAAAATGTCAACAAATCAAAATTTAATTTGAAAAATCTTCAAAGGGGCTACACTACTTTACCGACTGAACATTTGGTTGGTATTCGGAGACTTAATGGGGATTTAGTAAGTTTCGAAATGATTTAATAGAACTTTACTTACCTTACCGCCTTCTTTGTAGGTGGTAAAATCGGGAATGAAACCAATTTTTGAAAGACCTAAGTTTGTTCAATTAGATCCGGAAACTTAAAGAAGAGGCCAAAATATTGCTGTATTCCAAGGTTCACAATAAAGGGAAAAATTGAAAAATGAAGAAAAAAGACACATTTCGTAATTTGGACCATTTTTACTAACTTTACTGTACACAGTTTTATATTTCTTGCGTTCTTAACGGCCACGACAGACATATTGGTTGAAAAAATCGTCCCACCATTTTTGTCAATGTCTTATTATTCTCAAAATTATGTTCTTATTAAAATCTGGATTACTTTTTGATGCCAACAATAGCTTCCTTAAAAGTGGGACAAGACTTAATTTAAACCTCAAGTCAAAAATATTGTAAAACTCTGACTGATAAAAACAAAAAAATGAGGTTAAGACAGTTTTTAAATGGATTGGTGTATGATTGGCCGGGTGCCCATTGACTTCTTTAGGATAAATTAACTTTGTGCAAAAGCAAATGGGAACGTTACACAAGTTTGCTTCACTATGGAAAACGAAGGCTGTGTTCTCAAAGCATTCTCACTAGAAACCTTTAGTTTTGGTATCGATGCTTTGAAAAATTGGGAATGAAATCCTTCTGCGGCCTCTAAAGAACAGTAGAGACATACTTGATAGATCTAGTGTTTCGCCGAGGTACGTGGTTTAACCTGACTACGGATCATTACCCAAAGTAAATCATTCGTTGCGGCATCAAACATTAGCTCATGATGATTTGGCCCATCAAACTGGACTAGTGGCAAAAAAATTTGACAAGTTTTACCGATATTTCAGCAGCCAAATTGAAGAAGTTAATTTTAGAAGACCCCTTTACTTTAACAGAAGTAACCAGATTTAGATGTCACAGATTTCCGATTTAAAATCAAATGACAATTGTTTCATACTTTTACAAATTATACACTTTAGTATTATTAATTCCAGTTTTTTCTCAGTTTTCTTTCTTTCTTTTATTTGTTTTTGTAAAAATCAAGAGACACAACCACGCCGTTTTTCGGCTCGAGCGAGAAGAACGAAAAAATATGTGTACCCGTCTCACCAAAATCATAGGAACACTCCTGATCTGGACTTTGACGCTTTACTACAATTTTTTCACCCATTTATCAGGTATGAAGTGAGCGTCAAGATACAAATGTCTCGATAGGGAATATTTGTTGTGAACGAGTCCTTAGTTTTTTTTTTGTTTGTTTGCTATAACATCTGTGAAAAATTTTTAGTATACATCAAGTCATTGAACAGACAGCATCATATTTTTTCATCGTTTTAAAAATGTCGAATTTTGTACCAGAAAGTGATGATTTGCCGAAAGCATTAATTTTTTGCTTTCATATGAAGAAAAGTGCTGCAGAGCAGCATCAAATGCTTGTCGAGGCATATGGTGATCATGCAACATGCAAAAGATGGCTTCAACGGTTCAGAAATAATGATTTTGATGTGAGAAATGAAGAACGTGGAAGACCACCAAAAAAGTTTGCAGGCGCCGAATTGCAAACGATATTGGATGGAGATGACACTTTGAGTCAAAAGCAAATGGCAGCAATGTTAAATGTTGCACAACAAACAAATTCTGACCGTTTACAAGCTATGGGGAAGATTCAAAAGTGTGGAAAATGGGTGCCACATGAATTGAATGAAAGACAGATGGAAAACCGAAGAAACACTTGTGAAATTTTTCTTCAAAGACACGAAAGAAAATCGGTTTTGGATCGGATTGTTACTGGCGATAAAGAATGGATCTATTTTAAGAATCCTAAACGGAAAGAATAATGGGTTAATATGGGACAAAAATCAACATCGACTGTAAAACCAGATCGATTCGGCAAGAAGACAATGCTGTGTGTTTGGTGGGACCAGAAAGGTGTGCTGTACCACAAACTCCTAAAACCTGGTGAAACCGTTAATACTGATCGTTACCAACAACAAATGATCAATTTGAACCATGCATTGATCGAGAAACGACCAGAATAGGCCAGAAGACACGGCAAGGTAATTTTGCTCAATGACAATGCACCTGCACACAAAGCAAAACCGGTTCAGGATTCAATCAAAACACTTGGCTGAGAGCAGCTACCCCACCCGCCGTCTTCATCAAACTTGGCTCCTTCCGACTACCATTTGTTTTCATCGATGGGACACGCATTGGCTGAGCAGCACTTTGATTCCTACGAGAAGGTCGAAAATTGGGTGTCTGATTGGTTTGCTTTAAGAGACGAACAATTTTATTGGCGTGGTATTCACAAATTGCCAGAAAGGTGGTCAAAATGTGTAGAAAACATTGGCCAATATTTTGAATAAAATGTTTTTACTTTCCCATTAATAATTAGTATGCTACAATACACAACATTGAATTCCTTTCAAATAAAGAGAGTTCATATACAAACTCTGTCGCTACACAAATTTCGAGAATGAAATAAAAATTGATTAAAAAACAAAATAAAGTTCCGAGATTTTATAAAGATCCCATAGACTCCATAGATCCATAGACTTAAACTGGATGTGATTTACACTTTAGAGTGTTTGGCAAAGGGCTGTCTTTCTCCATAATGCAGCCTTACCAAGCTGTAGGAATAGTTAGGTTCATAATGGTGAACAAGAGGTAGGGGAACAAATTAATATCAACATTGAATGTGGGCACCGTGGCGTCGCTGGTTGAGATCGACACTCACTCGCTGAAGGTCCAGTTTCGATTCTCAGATTGAACACTTCGCACCGTATCTTTCAAGCTGCTGACAACACTCAAAGAGCAAGAACTGTCTATGGAAAAGCTTCTCAAAATCCGCCGTTCGGAGTCGACACAAAAATGAAGGGCTCTTCCACTCATAAAAGAACAGTAGAGTGCACAATACGAGTTGATGAGAACTAGGGCCTTGACTCCATGTGGACTGTCGCGCCATTCAACATTCATATCATGAAATAATTAAATTGCTCATTTTTTGATGAGAAATTAGCTCTGCTAGACTTCATTATAGCGTCTTGTTTTCTAGCTTGGTAAAGTCAGTACCGAAATCAAGCGCAGAATCACTCTTGCCAATCGCTGTTTCTTTGGGCTCAAGAGGCAATTGAGTAATAAAGCCCTCTCCCGAACAACCAAAGTGACTTTGCACAACACCTTGATCATCCCAGTCCTGCTTTACGGCGCAGAAACCTGGACGCTACAAAAAGCGGATGAGAAAGCCCTTGGTCTCTTCGAGAGAAAAGTCCTGCGTGTGATTTTTGGTCCTGTTTGCGTTGATGGCATATGGAGGAGAAGATTCAACCACGAACTGTATGGGCTGTACGGCGGCATGAGCCTAGTCAAGCGTCTACGGATACAACGCTTAAGGTGGCTAGGCCATGTAGAGCGTATGGACACCACTGCTCCGGCCCGAAGAGTCTTCGAATCCGAACCACAGGGACAACGCAACAGAGGACGTCCTAGACTGAGATGGCGCACACAAGTGGAAAAGGACCTCAACCAACTTGGAGTGCGCAATTGGAGGCAGCTGGCAAGAGATCGTGGTTGAGGCCCAGGTCCACCCCGGACTGTAGGGTCATCCGAAGAAGAAGTATATGCCAGACTTGTTGACTCCATTTCATTGTGAAGAAACTGTTACTTAGAAGATTGAAGACAGTCCTCTATCATTGGCTTGAATATTTTCATTTCTTGCTGTCTTAAGTGGAAGCTTCTAAAAAATGTCTACCAGCCGCCCAAACTTTTCTCCTACATGTCTGTTGTTTAGTGAACTTGTTGTAAAGGTTGTCCCAACAAGAACGCAAGATTTAAATGACTGATGCAGCAATTGAAGTGTTTATCTGGCTGTATGAGATGTGGCGCCGTCTTGTTGAATCCACATCCCCTTCACATTCATTTCTTCAGTTCTAGGCACGAAAAAATTGGTTATCTTTCACGAAACCGAGCTCCATTGACTGTTTGCGCTTGACCTGACTTACTTTCTTAAGAAAAACCTCCAATGATTCCTCCAGCCCAAAATCCACACCACACAGTGACACGTTGAGGATGCATTTGCTTCTCGTGAATCGATCGAGGATTTTCCTCGCCCCAAATGCGCCAATTCTGCCTATTGACCAAGCCATCAAGATGGAAATGGGCTTCGTCGCTAAAGATGTTTGTATCGACAAAATCAGCATTTTCATGTTCACAATGAGAATGCGTTGTTCATTCGCGTTGCACTCCATTTTTATTAACGTTATACCTTATATACTAACAAACAATAATAATTGTTCAAATGTCAAACAATGACAATTCGAATGGCGCCAAATTTAAATCTTGCGTTCTTGTTGGAACACCCTTTCGCCGGATCAGTGTCTGTCGTCCAAGGACAACGCTGTGGTGATGCAGAAGCAAATCGTCATTGTTTCTGTTCTAAAATACATTTTTTAACATGTCCATCACCAATGTGTACGTTTCGTTAAAATTACACTTCGAATACTCTTCATAAAAGGAAACATGTACTCTTTTCAAGAAAATAAAGAAACGACTGCAAAACTTGACTTCTAAACGCCTTTAACTGAGCCCCAGTAAAAACCCATCATTGTGAGTACTTCTTGCTGATAATCCAACAATAAGAAAACAGTAGATGTTCTGTATTTACAGCAACATCCTGTAGCAGGGTTCATTCTTTTCAGCAAAGTCTAAGTTTGGTGGACTGCACTCTACTCAGCTGTTTTAAACAAATGTATGTTGAGAGACATCATAGTCAGTGTTTGTAATTCTTCTTTCTACTTCTTCTGACCTAAAACGTTAACAGGAAAGCTAAAAGGAAATGAAGTCAAGTCGTAGTATAAGCAGAAAACCTTCTTTCCGTTTTGTTTTATAAAAAGAAGGCAGACAAAAATGAGAATGACGTTTCGATTCACATAGAAATTAATGAGCTTAACAAGGTGGTTACATGACCTATGGCCATTTTTCTTTCGAAGGCTCCAAAAATCAGCTCTGCAGCCTTACTTAATGTCCAGCTTTCGGCTCCATAAATCAGGACTGTAAGAATAAACAGCTGAACTGCTGTTGAGATTCCTTTGCTTGAACGATGTCTGTTAAAAAAAAGGTGAAATTTCATTTTTAAAACTCGATCATCGAATGTGCGCAGCCCTTAAAATTCAATTATTATTGTTCTTTTCTTAACATACCTCGTACACTCGACTGAAATGAAAATGTAAACATTTCAAAAAGTTCAAAATCAAAACGTGACAAAAAACACTCGACACATTGGTGGTGAATATAGCTTTGAGAAGCGCAAGAAACTAACGTCATTGGTTGAAACCTGAGATAAAATCCTCACACTAAATAGTGAATGCTTAAATTTTGAGGGAATTTTGCAATAAATTCTGAAATGAATTCCCAGTTCACAGAAGGAAAGGACAAATTTCCTTGCGACTTGCTTTTGAGAATTGAAATTATGAAGAGAAGTCGATTTTGCTTTCGTTCAAAGGAAAGGCATTTTTGGCTCTTCTTTGACACAGTTCAAATTCGGTGTAGGTAGGATATATGATGTGTTCAATGTTTTACTTCCCAAATATTCAAAAATAAGTGAGTTTAGGAATAACAACCACACTTTCTGTTGGTACTTCGTTGTTTTTGCCGACTTTCTTCTTCTTCTTCGAATGGCGCTACAGTGCGGGGTGGACCTGGGCCTCAACCAACATGCCTCTCCAACTAGCACGATCTCTTGCCAGCTGCCTCCAATTGCGCACTCCAAGTTGATTGAGGTCTTTTTCCACTTGTGTGCGCCATCTCAGTCCAGGACGTAATCTGTTGCGTTGTCCCAATGGCACGGATTCGAAGACTCTTCGGGCCGGAGCAGTGGTGTCCATACGCTCTACATGACCTAGCCACCTTAAGCGTTGTATCCGTAGACGCTTGACTAGGCTCATGCCGCCGTACAGCCCATACAGTTCGTGGTTGAATCTTCTCCTCCAGATGCCATCAACGCAAACAGGACCAAAAATCGCACGCAGAACTTTTCTCTCGAAGAGACTAAGGGCTTCCTCATCCGCCTTTGCTAACGTCCAAGATTTCGCGCCATTAAGCAGGACGGGGATGATCAAGCTGTTATATAAAGCGATCTTAGTCTTTCGAGAGAGGGCTTTACTACTCAATTGCCTCTTAAGCCCAAAGAAACAGTGGTTGGCAAGATTTGTTTTATGATGATTCTGCGCTTGATTTCGGTTCTGATGTTGTTGTCCCTATTCACCGCGGAGCCGCGATAGACGAAGACCTTGACTACCTCGAAGTGTATGCTGCCCATAGTGACGCTCTGTCCGAGACGTCGATGTTCTGAGTCCTTCTTCGATGACAGCATACACTTCGTTTTGCCCTCGTTTACCACTAGTCTCACTTCAGCCGCTCCCGCTGCGATACTAGCAAACGCCTCATTGACGACCACGTCAAGCAGCAGTTGAATAGCAGTTGAACGGACTTGTGGAAGATCGTGCCTCCGACATGTGAGTTTCGCACGATCCCCTCAAGAATGATGTTAAAGAAGTCGCATGATAGTACGTCGCCTTGTTTAAAACCTTTTTTGACATTGAAGGTCTCGTTGAGTTTGCTACCGATCTTGACGGAGCAGCGAGAGTTCTCCATCGTAATCCTACACAATCTGACGAGTTTGGTAGGAATGCCATGGCTGTATAGCTCGTCTTTATGCACACTGTCATATGCAGCCTTGAAATCGTCGAATAGGTGGTGAGTGTAAATTTGCATTTCTTGGGTCTTTTCCAGGATCTGCCGTAATGTGAAGATCTGGTCTATTGAGGACTTCCCCGGCCTGAAACCACACTGATAAGGACCTATCAGGTCATGGACAAACGGCTTCAGACGCTCACACAATACGGCAGAGAGGATCTGCGATGTTCAGGAGACTAATCTCTCGGTAGTTAGCGCAGTCAAAGGGGTCTCCTTTCTTGTGGACCGGACAAACGATGCTGAGATTCCACTCGTCGGGCATGCTTTCCTCCGACCATATCTCACAGATGAGCTGGTGCATGCACCCAACCAGCTCATCCCCAGCCGCTTTGAACAGCTCTGCAGATAGTCCGTCCGCGCCAGCAGCTTTGTTCGACTTCAGTCTCGATATTGCCTCGTCGAAGGTGGGGGGACGGAATTCTTTTTTCCATCGTTGTGGAACATTTCGCCTAACAGCGGGATTTGCGTCGTCATCGCCGTTTTGGAGTCTGCAGAAATGATCCTTCCCAATTCTCAGCACCGACTGCAACTCTACTACCAGTTGTCCATTTTGGTCCCGGCAGGCTTCTGTCCGAGGTTTGTAACCGCTGGACAACTGTAACAGCTTCATACCCGTTTTTGTAAATCCATTCAGTTGGCCACTTATGAGGGCTGTTCTGCGCAATCAGGAGTTGTTTCGTTTTTGTTAAATGCTACCTTGTGATTTTTAGACCAGATTTGATTCAAGGTCTGAAGATCATCAGCTAATGGGCATAGCTCAAGTTTTTGAATTCACTCCTCGTAATATGTCCGCGTATCTCTTTTGAAAAAATCTTCAGCAGTCTCACACAGAAAAGAATAAAAATTGTCTCCTTTGCAATCTCCCACCAAACACACTCCCAGTCTCCATCCTGAACTTGAATTCCATTTCCAATCGTATGACATCCGACTCGTCTTCATCCGTCCAGTAACACAATTCAAGCTATCCCTTCAGCCAACCCACTTTCAGCAGGGGTCTCGTCGTGGCTCTGCTTTCATTCTTCAAAACCCAACCTAATCCACTAAGCGCACCCCACTTACGACAAATCAGTCCTGCTGGAATAAATTTCGTAATTCAACGACGCAGTATCCGTGCCTGCCCTCGTTCGTGTCACACAAGCACACTTCCCTATGCGCTGTGCGAGCACCCCCATTTGTTGTACATTTCACCCCCGTCGTTGCCGTCGGCTCACGCACCCTTCCCGGTCGGTTGATCGGCGTTGCGAATTTGCTCTCAAAAATCGATAAGTCTAGCCTAGACAAATAGAGACGCTTGTAATTATACCCAAACATATAAACACGGGGCCTGGCTGTGAGCTGTGAGCCGTGCCGTGCTGGGCTTCTTCCTTTTCCTGTTCGCTGCTATTGCCGGCACGCCAAAAAAATGTTCAATGGAAAAAAACCCAACAAGGAAGAAAACAACCCCTCTCCCGTAAGTCCGCCGCCGGTGAGGATTTTGCACAAATTTATCTTCATTCAGTCCTCCGTCTGTCCGTTGGGTTGTCTGTTCGGGATTGAATCCTTGCTTCCTGGATTCGGGCGACTGTCTGTGTGGGTGAGCGCAGGATATTTTGCAAGCACTCTTCGCCAATTCATCAGGGACTTTCACCCTCCTCCGCGCCAGTCAGCTAGCCAGCACGCATATGTTTCATTGAACTTGAGGATTGCGTCCTGCTGCCGGGGTGGAAGAATTGCACAGGCGGCTTGTGCGGATGTGGTGGTGTCCTGTATTGTGCTAGGGCAGGAAAGCCTCTTTGAAGGGTGAAAATTTGGTGATGTCTGCGTTTACGATGGTAACCCAGTCTCCTTGTCTCCCTTCCTGCCAGTTTTAGTCATCGACGACGTTGTCCTCGTTTTCATCGTCGTCCTCGTCCTCGTCCTTTCCTCCTGTTTTGTTGCATTTGTTGTTGTCCCTAATTGACGACGTAATAAATTTCCCAAACCAGACCGTGCGTGTATCAGAGAGAGAGAGAGAGAGAGAGAGAGAGAGAGAGAGAGAGAGAGAGAGAGAGAGAGAGAGAGAGAAAGAAAGGAACAGAGCATGGTTTGAAATACTTCCAAGGTCCTTGGCCACATACCACAGCTAGTGCAGAGCCGGCAAAGAGACACAAAGTCGGGGGAATTCAAATTGCAAACACACAAAGCGTCTGTCTCCATGGCATCAGATGAGGCAGTAGCAGCAGCAGCAGCACAAGAAGAAGAAGAAGCAGAAGACAAAGTCGAAGTGGAAGTGGGGAAGCAAGCCGTTGACCCTCCTCCTCGTGGCTCGTAGTTTGTCTATTCCCGTTTCTATTCTCTCTCTCTATCACTATGATTGCTTTTCGGTTTGTCTCCTTGGCAGAGCTGTTGCCCTATGCACGCGGAGTGTTCGCCCCTGCCACTGCACGCAGCCTTGACTTTTCTAATAGTGCATTAGCCTTGGGAATGGCACCGCATCGTGGCTCTAAGGGCGAAGTGTGAATGCACATTCCCGGGCAGTCATCGTCGTCGTCGCCGTCGTCGCTTCAGTTGTCGCCCAGTAGCTGGTTGCCGCCCGGCTGGGGGCTTGTGTGTCGTTGTGAGACATGCAGTGGTGGGGGCAGGATGTCAGCCATGAGTCATAAACAGGATCCTGTGGCTGGCGAAGCTGGTTTGTAGAGTAGCTCATGTGGTAACTGGCGCAAGGTTCATCAAAAGCGAACTCGATGCGGTTGCCTTTGCGAGAGAAAATTAATATCCACGGAGACTCCAAGGATTTGATGATGAAATGGTTGGAGTTGGCTGCTTGTGCACGCGTAGCGTTGTGCAAGAGTCTCTTTGGACGTCAACTTCTGGACTTTTGAGTGCCTTCCTCAGTTCACATATTTTGGTCGCCGGGGCTACGCCTAATTGAAAATTCTTTACTATCCTGTGCGACATTTATCGGCTAAGGAGCGTCTCCATCCGATGCTAAGAAATCTGTCCTGCGTAACGAAAATTGCTTGCTTATTAAGTGTGCAACGAGTGACATGTGTTACTCAATTCCCTTTCATGGTGACCGAAGCTCTGTATCCAAGCCCCACGTTACTTCAAATTCAGGACCTCGAATTCGCTGCCACCTTGTAATGGATTTTCTTTGTCTGGAATTCGGACACAACCTACACCTAACACATCCAAGGGTGATGCCTCTTCCGGAAGGTCCCCATTCATGCCCTTACAGCATCACCTCCTTTCAAATTGCATCTAATCAGAACTGTATGTGCCCGCAGGTGTCACGCCCCGCCTGACTGCAGCTCATTACCATTCCCCGAAACCCGTAGACACGGCGCCGAGCAACCCCAAATTCCAAACTTGAAGGGAAATTAATGAATTTGCATGACTGCACAGAATTAGAGGCTAATCGACCGCAGCTGGGCCGACAAATTCGACGCTGCTCTCAATCCCATTATGCACGGTACATCGTGCACACGGGCATACGCATGCACAGCCATATTTCGTGGTGCAGCAGGAGGGCTCTCATCGTCATCATCAACAAGAGGCAAGTGCAAACACCTCACCGTGTCGTGCCGTTGTCACTGTCCCCCCTCCGCATGCCTGTCACTGCTTGGACTTGTCATAGTTCTGTGGGCTACCTACGACGGCGACGGAAGAAGAAATCCACCAGACGGAACATTCGCGCACACCAATTATTGCCGATTCACCGCACCACCACCACCAGTGCATTGTTGGTGGACGAGAGCAACGACGACGACAACGCGCAACCCATTCGTCGGATACACATATCGACCAGAAACTACTAAAAGGCTGATGACCGAGAATATTTGCGCGTCGCTCCTTGCGCTTCCCCGTGTGTTCCTTCGTGGTGGCGCACTATGCTATCTCTCGCCCCATTGTGCCGAGACAAGGCGTCGTTGTCGCGTCCTCCCATTTCTCCAAACCTTCCTTTTGTACTCCAGCTGCCTGTGGCGCAAATTGCGCGAAATTTGCCGTACACGTCAGCTTATTACCACACAGAAGAGATTCACCCAAAAACCCCAAACCAAGTGCAGCGCTCTGGAAACACGCCGTCATCGTAGGTGTTCGCTTTTCTTTTCCTTTTTGTGTTTTTTTTTTGCACTTCTCGCGCCTGACACAGACACACAGAGAGCTCACTCTCGTTTCGAACAGCGCCACCATTATTCTTTCCTGCTCCCAGCTCATCCACCGGTCTCTCCCCTCGACATTGCATTGCATGCACATACATCGGCACACATGCACACACGCGTCAGAAAAGCAAACTTCATGGACGCGCAGTTTCTAGAACTCACAAAAAGGAGGACTGGCTGCTGCCGGTGTATGGAAGCGACCGACAAACAAAACGACTCACAACTCACAGGCTCAACCCAGAGAAATTCACTAGAGCCAGACAGGTCGGTGAAGGTCATTGCTACCAAAATACCTCATCCTCTGCTGTGGCTGTGGAGTTGCTTTCGTTGTCGACATCGGCGTCCTCCTTGGTGTTTCCACCTCATCCTGGTCTAGTTGTTCGATTGCAGAATGAATGGCTTTGGGTGGATGTGTGTGTGTGTGTGTGTGTGTGTGTATGAATTGCGTTTCCCTCTTACAAAAGCTGCTCTAATGTTCTATTTGTGTCGTCCTCATCGTTGAGGCTCGTACACTCTTGTTGGTCGGATTGGAATGGAAATCTTTCTCTGTGGCGGCGTTGCCAGATTAAAATCGAAGGAAAGAATTGGTCTTTAGTATCATTGACTGTGTGTAAAATGGCGAGGGCTTGCTGCTGTTCGATTTCTTTTTGCGGGTAATGCAGTGCGATAAGTGCATAATCTATAAAGCCAATATGAACATTTTGAAGCAGTTCAAGTTTTAAGAAACGACTTTAGAAGAATCTGCTTGAAGCCTGCGGTGGTCCAGCATTGGCATCTTCATCTTCTTATGGCGCTACAGTCCCGGGTGGACTTGGGCCTCAACCAACATGCCTCTTTAGCCAGCACGAACTGCCTCGAATTGCGTAACTCCAAGTTGGTTGAGGTCCTTCTCCACTTGTGTGCGCCATCTTAGCTCAGACCGTCCACTGTTGCGTTGTCCCAATGTCTTTGATTCGAAGCATTGGCATCACTAAAACTAGAGACGAAAACTTCTTGAGAATGTCTACTTTGCGGATCTGGAGGATCTGACTTTCCTCACTCTAAGAAACATTCCCGTGCTAATAGGCTTCTTTTGCAAGCGTCAAGATTGACAAGGATGTCTCACAAGGCCCTTAACTTCACAGCAAAGCCTCTTTTGTAAGAGAACAATGCTCTTGCTCGCGGTGCCCTAAGTTCCTAGTCAGATAGGAATGTCGAGTTTCGCTGCCTAGACTCCTGATGACGTTAGCATCATACTGCCAACAGTGGAAAACTTGTAATTCCTTAAAGTTTAAAGTCAATCGAAATATAGTCCCAAATCGTTGATTGAAACTTTTCAACATTTTCTAGTGGTGGCAACTCTCTCCACACTCTTACGAACCATCTATCTCCCCATCGGTCATTCATTTCGAACATCACTTCCTATGCTCTGCCAAGGACCACCCGCCCAATTAAAACATTGACTGCTCAGTGATAAAGAAGAAGATATCGTTAAAACGTAAAAGTTCAGCCTTAAAAGTACTTCCATTGACCTGGCAATGCCCTCACTCAAGTGCCTTCGCCAGCATACCTCTGCATAGAGCGTTCCCTCGTTTTATTCCGTTTTTTGTTCCCGTTTTTGCTTATTGAAGCGACTGTTCCATGCACAGCAGAGTGAGTAACAAAACGACCAACGACGAAAATCACAACACAAAAAGCCGGTACAACAACAAACAGCCAACGGAAGCGAACCGTGGTGTGTTGTACTTTTGTGCCGGTTTTGGGCAAAAGAAAACCCGGAGTGCACGTCCCCAGAGGGCATCCAACGAAAGGTGGCAGCAGGAGGAGTTATAAACAACACCATCGTCATCGTCATCCAAGTCCTCTTGATCTTCGTCGTTTGCCGTTTGTAGTTGAACCACCCCCCAAAAAGAAAACCAGCCAGGAAGCGGAGGTGAATCAGAGCAGACACTGGGGACGGCAGGCTTCCTTGTTGAAGCGTATCTGTGTTTGTGTGTCCATTGTCAGACGGAGCGGAGTGTGCAGTCTACCTCCCAGACACTGAAGGTTAGGGTTACACCCGGTTGAGGTGCAAGGGCGCATCCGAGAATTTCATCTTCGGTTTCTGTGACTTTTGAAGTGCGCGGGGTGGCTGAAGTGTTCTTAAGTAGCGCAGCCATGAAACAAGGCGAGATCCTAGGCATCATCAAATCAAACTTCCTCTTTGGTGGCTGGGGTGATGGCTAGGGCGCAAAGCGCCGTCTAGACAGTTGGCATGTTTCGACACCCAATGTGACTCATCCTGTGGCCCAGCCCGGCCGAAGGGATATAAATTGTCATCCCTTGGGGGAGAATAATTGGAAAACCCGGCTGTCATTAAATCCACGCTCGCCTCAGTCGAACAGTCAGTCCTGCGGGCGAAACCTTCGATTGGGGTTACGTGACGGCAGTGGCAAAGGCCTAATATACAAGCCTGCCGCAGTCACATTCACATCCCCATCGCTTCGACTGAACAAGTGTGTCGGGACGTTTCACTGAATTTTCCACGTTTCCCGTTTTCGCTTGTGTCCGCAAATGTGGTGAGGCGTAGTGATGTGAGCAACCCTTGCAATGGTCTCCCCCTTGGAGCAAACACGCCGAAGGTGGTGGTGGTGGTGGTGGCGGTTGAATTTAATTGTCAGTGTTCAGCAAGGCGGATGACAGCGGTTCGGTGGACGAGTGGCACAGGGCGCGTCGAGATGGCAGCAATTTCGGCGGAGTTTAACACACGATTGAAGAAGTCTGAGGACACACTAATGGATGTGACCCAAAGTTTGAGCTGTATACGTGCCGGGGGAACGGAATTTCCGGTGATTGTGTGGGGATTCTTCAGAAACCAGCGACTGATCTAAGTGACGCGCCAAGTGACGCTTCTTCAAGCCAAGTATTGCGTATGTCTCTCTGATTCAATTAATAACAGGTCCACAGGGGACGAGGGCCTAGCTTGCTCATCACGAGTAGAAGCGACCTAACGTTTATGCCGACTCCGGACGGCGAAGTTTGAGAAGCTTTCTTAGACAGTTATTACTCTTTGAGTGTTGTCAGCAGCTCGA
Organism: Eristalinus aeneus; assembly: GCA_955652365.1. Taxonomy (NCBI): domain Eukaryota; kingdom Metazoa; phylum Arthropoda; class Insecta; order Diptera; family Syrphidae; genus Eristalinus; species Eristalinus aeneus. The sequence continues at coordinate 12,363,942 of OY019134.1, forward strand.
AAGAGGTGGTGCCGTGAAAAATTCGATAAATTGGTGTTGAGCTTGGAGTCGAACCTAGACCCTTCGGCGTGTGAGCGTCGCACTCTACCCACTACGCCACGGCGACCACGATGATTCAATTGGAAGATAGAATTTAAACCAGGGCGGGAACTCACCTCTGGCGGAAAGTGAAACTTGAAAAGAAAGGAATTTTCTGAATCGCCGCTCAACACAAGGAACCGTTTTATGAACTTGGGCGGAGCCTATCCTCCTCTTGGATTGTGCGAGCTAGTATTCTCTAATGAGTGGAAGAGGTCAACAAGGAAATTTTAGAAATGACACCCAGGAAGATGGTGTCTCCCAATGGACTAGTCCAGAAATCTAAGTTAGACCTTCCATTGTAGTTTTTCTGTCCGAATCCACCTTGGGACCACTCGCATTCTTGTTTAGGGTCCCTGTTGGATTTCCCAACAACACAACCAGAGAACCAGGCATGACTCTGCAAATATGACCGGCAATACGGCTTCCGTAGTAACAGGTCCACTGGTGATTTGATGGCTTAACTCACCCAAAAATGGAGTAGTTCAGAAATCTAAGTTAGACCCTCGACTATAGTTCTTCTGTCCGAACCCACCTTGGCACCACTCGCATTCTTGTTTAGGGCCCCAATTGGGTCTCTCAACAGTACAACCAGAGAACCAAGCATGACTCTTCAAATATGGCCGGTAATACGGCCTCTGCAGCAACAGGTCCAATGGTGATTTGATGGCTTATCTCACTCCAAAATGGGACCAATCTTTGCAGAATGTAGGAGAAAGCAAGATCGTTGCACTTGATGTTTCAAAAGCATTTGACGGAGCCTGGCATCAGGCTCTCTTGTCGAAAATGCATGCCTTTGGCGCCCATGAGTCTCTTCTTCAATGGATTAGAAATTACCTTTCGAACAGTTCAATACAAGTTGTATTGGATGGGTTCGAGTCTGATATTCAACATATTAATGCTGGTGTTCCCCAGGGCTCTGTTTTGTCTCCGACACTTTTCCTCATTTTCATAAATGATCTCCTGTCTGTCACTTCTAATCCAATTCACTCCTTCGCTGATGACAGTACCTTCAGCTCTCGTCCCTTCTCTTCGGCCATTGACTTGGAACGGCAGCGTATGTTAAGCTCATTAAATTCCGATCTTGATTGGGGTAAAAAGAATAGAGTGGAATTTAATGCTTCCAAAACTCAGTGCTGTCTACTGTCACTCACGCGATCTGAAAACGAACTGCCATTATCTACGAATGGCTTCTGCATCGTTGAAACTGAACGACTCTCCATCCTCGGTACGTGTATCAACTCAACACTAAGTTGGAACGATCACATATTCGAGATCGCCAAGAATGCAGCGAAATTTCTAGGTTTCTTAAAGCAATGCAAGAAATTCTTCATCCCTTCTGACCTGGCAGCAAAATATAAGGCGTACATCCGACCATAGCTTGAGTATAACGCTCCTATCTGGTCTGGTGGTCCTAAGACCTCTCTGCACCTACTAGATAGAATCCAACAGCGAGCGATAAAACTTATTGGCGATAATACTGCTGCGAAGTCAATTGACTCGCTCGAACATCGACGAAATTTTGCGTCTCTATCACTATTTTATCGCTACTTCAATAAAAAATGCTCTAACGAGTTAGCCAGCTGCATTCCTCCCCTTCAAGAATTACCTGCGATACTCTCCTCGCTAGGAATGCTACCCGTTCACCCTTAAGCCCACCTTCGCACGTACAGTTAAGTTTAGAGACTCGTTCTTCAGCCGCACCACACGAATATGGAATGCGCTTCCCAGCCCAATTTTTCACCCCCATTACAATCCACAGGCATTCAAAACCAATATGCAGTGGTACCTCCTTTCCCTCTTGTCCTCTTTACCTTCGGCCCGAGCTGTGACTTAATTCCAGTCATTTAAAGGTATAAACAATCGCTTTAGTGCGCGCCAAATATAAAAAAGAAAAAAGAAAATGCAGGCTGTGCATGAGCAGTCTCCCAAACGTCAGCAATAAATCCGCAGCTTTTTTTGTTATCTCTAGACAGAAAAGGGTGCAGACGACTTGTCAGTGTACAAGCCGGACGCCTCACTTCGCTAAGTACCTAAGTCTGCTTGGACATAGTGATGACATTCTTTGCGGCGCCCGTGCGGAAGGTGAAGTCACTTCAGAGCAATTCCTCTGTCAATGTCTCACCTTTGCTTGAATCAGGCAGCGGCTTGGTGGACGCCAGTAACCGAAGCACTTTATCACTTATGCTGGTTTTTCTTCGGAAAACCAAGAAATTTGGTGGTTTTTCTTCGGAAAACCAAGAAACTATATTCAGTGAAGCTTTCTGCCTGGTAGACAATGGAGCAGTTTTAAGTCTGAGCGCTCCAGTGCAGTGTATCCCAACCTCCAAAAAAAAAATAATTCTTCTGTCGGCTTGAGAACCTATTGCAGATTCTCCAGAATACCAGGTATACCGGTATTTTTTAAAATAAAACACTAATTATTAATGGGAAAGTAAAAACATTTTATTCAGAGTATTGGCCATTGTTTTCTACACATTTTGACCACCTTTCTGGCAATTTGTGAATACCACGTCAATAAAATTGATCGTCTTTTAAAGCAAACCAATCAGACACCCAATTTTCGACCTCCTGGTAGGAATCAAAGTGCTGCTCAGCCAATGCGTGTCCCATCGATGAAAACAAGTGGTAGTCGGAAGGAGCCAAGTCTGGTGAATACGGCGGGCGGGGTAGCTGCTCCCAGCCAAGTGTTTTGATTGTATCCTGAACCGGTTTTGCTTTGTGTGCAGGTGCATTGTCATGGAACAAAATTACCTTGCCGTGTCTTCTGGCCCATTCTGGTCGTTTCTCGATCAATGCATGATCCAAATTGATCATTTGATGTTGGTAACGATCAGTATTAACCAGGTTTTAGGAGCTCGTGGTACAGCACACCTTTCTGGTCCCACCAAACACACAGCATTGTCTTCTTGCCGAATCGATCTGGTTTTGCAGTCGATGTTGATGGTTGTCCCAGATGTTTGTCCCATGATTTTGTCCGTTTAGGATTCTTAAAATAAATCCATTTTACATCGCCAGCAACAATCCGATGCAAAACCGATTTTCTTTTGTGTCTTTGAAGCAAAATTTCACAAGTGTTTTTTCTGTTTTCAAACCGACTTTCATTGAACTCATGTGGCACCCATTTTCCACACTTTTGGATCTTTCCCATAGCTTTTAAACGGTCGAAAATTGTTTGTTGTGCAACATTTAACATTGCTGCCATTTGCTTTTGACTCAAAGTGTCATCTCCATCTAATATCGTTTGCAAATCGGCGTCTTCAGACTTTTTTGGTGGTCTTCCACGTTCTTCATTTCTTACATCAAAATCATTATTTCTGAACCGTTGAAGCCATCTTTTGCATGTTGCTTCTGATAGAGCATGATCACCATATGCCTCGACAAGCATTCGATGCGGCTCTGCAGCACTTTTCTTCAAATGAATACAAAAAATTAATGCTTTCCGCAAATCATCACTTTCTGGTACAAAATTTGACATTTTTAACACGATGAAAAAATATGATATTGTCTGTTCAATAACTTGATGTATACTAAATTTTTTTCACAGATGTCATAGCGAACAAGTAAATCAAAGTAAGGCCTGGTTCACAACAAATGTTCCCTATCGACTCATTTGTATCTTGACGCTCACTTCATACCGGTATACCTGGTAGAGCCCTGGTTAGCGAAACTTAGTCTTTGAATCCGTGCTATTAGGACAACGCAACAGAGCACGGCCTAGGCTAAGGTGGCGCACACAAGTGGAGGAGGACCTCAACTAATTTAAAGTGCGCAACTGGAGACGACTGGCGAAAGATCGTACTGGCTGGAGAAGCATGTTGGTTGAGGACCAAGTCCACCCCGGACTGTAGCGCCACAAGAAGAAGAAGAAGAAGAATGAGGCGGAAAAGCTGAGCTAGAAAGAGCATTTCATATTCGTGTGGTGCGGCTAAGAACAATTCCCTGAAATCGACTGCACGCCCGAACGTCCGGATGAACAGATGGGCATTCCTAGTGAGGTATTGCGGGTAAGTCCTTGAAGGAAAGAAATGCAGCTGACTAAGAGCATTATTTATTGGATGATAAAAACGGAAATGATCTAGCGAGTTAATTTATTTCGAAACATTATTATAACCACTAAAATTTTCCGCTCGCTGTTGAATTCTATCTAGAAGGGGCAGGGAGGGAGGAATACGTAGACTCAAATTTTCGAACTCATTTTACAAAAATGAGGTTAGAGCGAATTTAAATAGAAAATTTGCATAATTTACAGATGCTGCTCGTTCATATAGTTTATTGTGATGAAAATGTTGAGTTTTTGAATAAATTGATAGGGACAGTTTGATGACTGGTGAAGGAGTGTGCTCACAAATTAAATTCAGAGTTGTCAGGTTCCTATTAAAGGACCATTTTAAATGATTTCGATTTGCTTGAAATAAGTCAATTGGATATTTCAATTAGAGGCAGACGGCAGCCAAAAACTTTGCGACGACTCAAAGTTTAAAATCAACTTCCAGAAGTGTGAAACCATCCTTTTTCCAGCTCCAGGGATACGGATAAAAACTGGCGTAAGTTTGGCGGCCGCCGTAGTGTAGCGGGTAGAGTGCGACGCTCACACGTCGAAAGTCTAGATTCGGAGTCGGCAAAAACTGTAGGTACCTTCTATTCGTGAGAGAACAGTAACGTGCACAACACGAGTGGTTGATGAGCAAGCTAGGCCCTGGTCCCCCCTGTGGACTGTCGCGCCAACAATTATTATTATTTTTATAATTATTAAGTTCGGCATCTTGGGTCCACATGGGCTACCATTAGCAGTGAGGAGTGTGCATTTGGGCATTATGTTGGATCAGTTTCTGTATGGAAATTTCCATGCCACAATGGGTGCCTACAGCACAACCAGAGATGCCGTGACTCTCCAGGATGCAGGGTGACCAAGAATATGCTCCGAAACGTCTGCAAGAAATCCGCCTCTTTTCTGCTATCTCTAGACAGAAACGAGTGCAGAAGACTTGTTGGCGTATTAACGGGGCACTTTACCTTCGCTATGCACCTGAGTCGGCTTGGGCTTAGTGATATCACACTCTGCGACGCCTGTGGAGAAGGTGAAGACACTTCAGAGCACTTTCTCGATCAGTGTCCTGCTTTCGCTCGTATCAGGTGGCGCCTATTTGGCGCTGATGTGGTGGGAACTGAAAACCTGAGTTCTATATCACAGAAGCGCATCTTCGTTTTTCTTCGGAAAACCATGAAATTACATTAAATGAAGGTTACTGCCTGGTAGTACAATGGACCAGTATTTGAGTCTGAGTGCTCCAGTGTAGTTGAGCCCAACCTCCAACAAAAAAAAAAAAAGGGGGGTCTGACAAAAGCCCGAAAAGACTTCGCTATGGCAAGCAGGTTGGTTTACAGAGTGAAGGTTAACTGCTACATGGTGCCAGTCCGGTCACTCATGGTGTATGGCTGTCCGGTTTGATTCAACTTGAATCCTTCCCAGATGGAAATGATGAGGGTCTTCGAGAGGCATTGTCTTCGGGCTTGCCTTAAGATGTACAGAACTCCAGAATTTGAGTACAAGAAGTTGTATGCTAATGAAATCATGTTCAATGCAGCAAATGTGAATAGATTGGATAATTTTATTATTAAGCTGATTCGAAGACATGTTGCACGAGGAATGACCTCGGAAAACGAGCTGATATTCAACGACGCATATCATGAGAACGCACGCCGAAGTGGACTCATTTCGCCGGGAGCGTTATTGTATCTGGATCGACTTGGCCTGGTCCAGGATCAAGAGAGATGTCCACTCCTCTACCACTTCGTAGACGGAGAGTGGACAAGCGGCTGCTCTACGATAGCAATGTAGGAACTAGCCGTCTGGAATCTTTCCTGTCTAGGGATTTCCTCTTTCGTTTAGCTTTGTTAGTTTGCTTCTCTAGTTGTGCTGTCGAAAGATCCATCTGTCTATGAATGCTCTGACCAAGAACGTACTTGGAATGTAAGGTTCTTTTTTATCCCTAACTGGTGAAGGCTCTAAGCTTCGACAAAACACAAGACATCACTCAAAAAGTCACGGGACTGACAGATAGGGGGAGCCACTAACAAATAATCCGTACTGTCATGTGACTTCGTTACCATCATCCTCGAGAAGATCGTGCGTAACTCACAAGTCAACACCAGAGGCACAATCTTCCAAAAGTCAGTTCAAGTGCTTGCCTACGCTGATAATATTGACGTGATTGGAGGAACACAGCGAGCCGTCAATGAGGCGTTTGCTGGCATTGAAGCGAAAGTGGCATAAATGGGTCTGGCAGTAAATGAGGGCAAAACAAAGTACATGCTGTCATCAAGAACGGACACACAATATCGACGTCTCGGCAGGAGCGTTACACAGCAGAAACTTCGAGGTAGTCAAGGATTTCATTATCTTCGGCTTTGCGGTAAATAGGGCCAAAAACATCAGCATCAGAATCAAACGCGGAGTTAATCGCTGTTTCTTTGGGCTTAAGAGGCAATTGAGTAATAAAGCCCTTTCTCAAAGAACTAAGCTCGCTTTATAAAATAACTTGATCATCCCAATCCTACTCTAAGGCGCGGAAATATGGGCGTTACCAAAGGCGGATAAAGAAGCCCTTAGTCTTTTCAAAAGAAAAGTTTTGCGTGCGATTTTTGGTCCTATTTGCGTTGATGGCTTCTGGAGGGGAAGATTCAACGAACTTTATGGACGGTGGCCCGTCCCTGATCAAGTGTCTGCGGATACAACGCTTAAGATTGCGAGGCCATGTGGAGCGTATAGACACCACTGCTCCACATAAGTGGAGAAGGACCTCAACCAACTTGGAGTGCGCATTTGGAGGCAGCTGGAGAAAGATCGTGCTGTCTGGAGAGGCATGTTTGTTCAGGGCGGTGGACAAACGGTTTCAGATGCTCATACAATATGGCAGAGAGGATCTTGTATGCGATGTTCAGGGGACTAATCCCTCGGTAGTTGGCGCAGTCAAAGGGGTCTCCTTTCTTGTGAACCGGGCAAATGACGCTGAGGTTTCACTCACCGGGCATGCTTTTCTCCGACCATATCTTACAGATGAGCTGGTGCATGTGCCCAACCAGGTCATCTCCAGCTGCTTTAAATATTTCTGCGGATAGTTCCGCTCCGGCAGCTTTGTTCGACTTCAGACGCAGCTGTGCAAGAAGGGAATCGAAACATTCTCAGGCTGGCCGACTTCGTGTCATGGCTAAACTTCTCTTTACCAAATACACAGTTCTAACAAATCAACACGTCCCTGGCGGTGCTGCATTTGAATAACTTTCAATTAGATGGATTGCGCTGCTCCTCTACGGTTCCAAAAACAAGGAAAGGACTTCAGAAAGTTACAACGGAAAACATGGTTGAAGGTTTGGTGATCGAGTCTCTCGGACGGGCTCGAATTTCGCGTTTTAAATGTGCCTGCCGAGGATTCCAAAGCGAAGCCTGTAGCTGTACGAGGGGACGCGTCTCGTAAATTGTTTGCACATATGTATATCTCAATTTTAAGATCGAGTACTTAAAGAACATTGCTTCTCCCCAAAGACCATGCAATGCGGCGGAGGCAGGAGGAAGAAAGACTCGAACCAACCTAGTCCCTGCAACTTGAAGTTCCGATCTACTTCAGCGTGCAGCGCGATTCTTCGACAAACTAGGCCATGAGACTTTAATTAAGGAACAGCTTCCAACTCACACACTCCAAAACAATATTCCACCATCGTGGCCGTCCACGAAGCCCTCCCATCCCCAAACCCAAAAATAAGGCACCCTTTAGAGTACAAGATCAAAAACTTTGTATTTCTTCCCAAATCCGTCCCACTTCCACATCAGTTGTCAATCTCTGCCCATCTCCAGCTCCTTCATGATTAGCTCGATGATCTTCCCACGAATTCGTAACTTGTGCGGGTGCTGGATGCTCTGCAAAGATGGCAAGATACTCATCACGAAGTGGTAGTCCTCGTCGTCATCCATGTTCTCAGCGCAGCGACGCTTCCGACGCCACTGCTGTGGGGCGAGTTCGAAGGCCTCGTACCGCGATCGTTTCCCCGACGATGACGACACTCCCGTGCTAGTTGGAGGTGTCGGATACGCTCCGTCACCGTCGAGGGTGTACAGATCCTGACGCACCTGAATCTGAGCGGCTGGTTCTTCTCCACTCGCCTCCTCTTCCTCCTCCTTTGTGATCAGGCTCTGCTCGACGAAATGACTCGCATCTATGGCTGGCATCTGGGTGGCGTCTATGTTTAACCTTGCATTCCGTGCATCCCGCGGCCGCACGAACTGCTGCAGAAACAGCATTCGTGGGTAATACAGCCACTGCGGCTTGTAGTTGCTGTCGAAGCTCATTTTGTTGATTTCCCTCCGGAATTGGTCTCGCAGCACCTCCCAGTGCCGTTGCGCATAGGCGCCTAGTGGGGGGAAATGTTGTCAGACATACTGTTACCCTGCGTTCGGTGACTCACCATCTGTGCCAAGCTCCTTGCCGACTTCGTGCCACAGCTTCTGCTTCAGTTCCGGCGCCTTCTTCGACTGCTGCCACAGCTCGGGCGTGCGTTTCACAATGTCAATGAGCTTGAACTTGTAGGCCGGGCTTTTGGCCGTGCTGCTCATGGCGTTGAAAGAAAATCGAAATCAGACAATGGAGCAAAGCAACACCCACCACCAGCGAAAGTCTGCAGACAACTGCCAGAGGAGAGCAACTCAGCGTTTCCTGCAATTGTTGTTTGCCCGCGAATGCCGTACGGAATGAGAGAACCGTTGTGGGTCTGTGCACGGGGGAATGGGACAGGCAGACTGAGAGAAGATGTCTGATGTTTGGATATACGGCAAACGACGTGTGGCCAGATGTCTGACGATTTGCCGGATTGTGAGTGCGCAGTTCAAGTAATTTTGTAGTTGCTTCTGATAAGCGGTAGTGGTTGGCGGGTGCTTTGTGCGAGTGATGAGAGAGTTGACTGGGGGTATCTCTTTTGCGGGAAACGTTGTTGTCGAGATTGAGAGAGAGAGAGAGGGAACAGGGTGGTTCTGATTGTAGGATTTGAAATTTATTCGAGGAGACGTTCTACGTTTTGATGTAAGTCGGCTAGAAAGTCGGCTTAACCCCCTGTACTAAAAACACGACACAACTTTATATCATCATATAGCAAACATCTTTCACAATAATCAAGAAACTGAATAAACGTCACTACCTTTCAATTTCGTTTGATAAATAAAGGGTTAACAGAAAAATAACAGCTATTCTTTGACAATTGGCAACATATTTTTTTTGGAGTAGAAAGGTATAATAAACTAATTTTAGTTTTCTAAGGAATTTTATATGGTTTTAGCCTAGTTTTGATTCTTGTGATTATGTAATATAATATCGTGAAGTGAATAGCAAAAAACCGTAATTTATTTGACCAAAAAAAAATAAGTTTTATGTAAGTGTTTTATTAATTGTCGTTTTTTTAGTACAATGGGCACAAGTAAGATAAGAAATTTTTTTTTTATTATTCAGATCTGGTATAAAATGTAATTATTTCGAGCTTGTAAAAATGTTATTAGCCTCGAAGAAGCTGTAAATGCTATAGCAGACGAAGAAAGTGAGAATGAATATGATGTTGTTATTACACCACCAGATCCAGACGTTGTTACCCACGAAGAAGAAGGTGAAGATGACACGCAAATATTGGATTTACCTTGTGACATAGCAGGAACATTGGAGGTGATGCGTCGACGTCGTGATTCTTCTCTATCGGAGGAAAGTGATAATGAGCCAATGTCGTCTAAAAGAAGTCGCCTAGAGCCTTCTGATTTAATTTCTAAATGGAGACAATGTCCACCATCCTACTCAACTCCGTCTGAATTACCTAACAACACATGTTCCTCACGTTCGTCACGGAGAACACAGGTAAAAAATCAACTAAAAGGCTTGTCACCCGTTGACATTTTCGAAAAAATATTCGATGAAGATGTTTTTGACCTTATTATAAGGCGCACGCTATTGTATAATAATAATAATAATTGTTGGCGCTACAGTCCAAAGGGGGACCAGGGCCTAGCTATCTCCTCAACTACTCTTGCTGGGCGCGCTACTGTTCTCTCACGAGTAGAAGGGACCTACAGTTTTTTGCCGACTCCGAACGGCGAAATTTGAGAAGCTTTCTTAGACTTATTACTCTTTGAGTGTTGTCAGCAGCTCGAAAGACGTGGTGCCGTGAAAAATTCGAAAAATTGGTGTTGAGCTGGGAATCGAACCTAGACCCTTCGGCGTGTGAGCGTCGCACTCTTCCCACTACGCCACGGCGACCACTGGGGTACAATTTAGTTTCTCTAATAAATGTTTTACCACTCGAGAACCTAATGGATCAGAAGACGGTATTTGCGATTTACCGCAGTAAAAGTCGAATGAGTAACAGAATCCGGTGGAACTTACTGCTACCCAATTTTTATATCCAAACCGGATTGGCTTACCACGAATAAATTGTTTTGCAGTATGATGGCCGTAGTATTTCACCATTGATTCGACGATCGAAATACATTCATGAAACACTCTCCACTGCAAAAATGTTTGTATAAGTTTCTCTGCCAATGGTCTTATTTTGAACATTTTATCGGTTGGCGCTGCTGCCATGTTGTTGTCCACAAGATGAAGATTTCTCTTTATATCCCGAAACCTATGTCTCGGCATGGCTTTACCAACCAATTCTATGCCTACGTCTTCATCTAGAGACCAGTACATTTGTTCTCGAGGAAGCTTATGGTATCCAGACAATATCAAAATCCTCAAAAACCTTTTCAGATCCAAAGAATCCAGCTGAAAATCATGTCTATTATGTTGACTAGCGTATAGTTTGCTATTAGATACGATCATATCGATTATATCAGTATCAAACAATCTCTCGAAGATTTGTACAGGATTGTGACCTTTTAGGTCTTCACAAATAGCACTTCTCTTCTCAAGTACATCGGAAGTATTCCTAGAAGTAGAAACGTATGAAGGGCCACATTTTTGCCAGATTGGGTTCGAGCTCGGAGTGGAGTTGAATGTATCATTTTGGCGTCTTATTTTTGATGCCAGCGGTTCATCATCACTGTCGTCGAGTCGATAAATACTTCAATAGTACCAGCAACGTCTTCCGGTATGAAACACCCGGTCATATCCTCATCAGCACCTTCTTCTTCGTCGGTCAATGGACTTGCATTAGGTGGTATTATGGCCAAGTCACATTCGTCATCATCGCTGTTCTGTAAAACGGCTTCAACAGCTTCTTCAAGCCCTCTATAGCTCCTTTGAGCAGTAAAACGTTGTTTCTTCATTATGAATAATTTGAAAAAATGCATTTATTTTACATACGCGTGATGTCAGTGTACTCAACTGAGTACAGTACCATATATATAACCATAGCTCTATTACTTTTGCAAATTTTCGTGTATATATTACTTTATTACTTTCTCTGACTTGTTGTTTAAACAATTGAAGTGAAAAAACAATAATCTGCAGCCAGCAATTGCTTAAAATATTAACGCTCATTTACTAACCTCAAGCGTGTCTCGGTGACAAAACATAAGCTGACACATATTCAAGAAAAAATCACATTATCCGTGAAATATTCATTGATACATTTGAATTATGTTATTATGAATTAAATTTACCAGCCTACTCAAGTTTGAATTTGAAATTGGCGGTTAGAAATATGGGTGCACTCAATTGAGTACAGTGACCTCAAATGGGTTAAACGCATCAATGCGCATCAATGGCAATTTTGTCACACACATCAGAATTATTGACACGGAAGAAAGTTGGAGATTTATAGACAGAGGACTTATTCAGCATGCTATTAATTATCCGCCAATCATTTTTGAAACTACCACGTGCAGAACATAAAAGATTAGTACAGTAGCTATTTCGACATCTGGGAATTTCCTTTTTCAAAAAAACACATAACTTATTATATTTACTTTCAAGCCATTGATTGTTAAAATGTTTAATGCACTCCAATCTGAGTCTATTTTTCGTTTTAATAATTGTTGGCGCTACAGTCCAAAGGGGGACCAGGGCCTAGCTTGCTCATCAACTACTCGTGCTGTGCGCGCTTCTGTTCTCTCACGAGTAGAAGGGACCTACAGTTTTTTGCCGACTCCGAACGGCGAGATTTGGGAAGCTTTCTTAGGCAGTAATTACTCTTTGAGTGTTGTCAGCAGCTCGAAAGAGGTGGTGCCGTGAAAAATTCGAAAAATTGGTGTTGAGCTGGGAATCGAACCTAGACCCTTCGGTGTGTGAGCGTCGCACTCTACCCACTACGTCACGGCGACCACGCTATTGTAAGCAGGCCAGAATAATAGACATGGATTTGAAATGGACAAAGAACATCTTAGAAGCTTTTAAGGAGTGCTTATTTTATCTAGATATCACAAACTTCCAAGAGAACGTTTAAATTGGAGTTATGATGAAGATCTTACAGTCCCTCTTGTGGCAAATTCTTTGTCCAAGAATCGTTTTCTAGATATAAAGCGAAACTTGCATTTGGTAGATAATAACATGGCAAACAGCTCTCAAGATATAATGTTCAAAGTTTTTTTTTTTTTTTTTTATAATTGACGCGTGCAAAAGGGGTTGCGAGTACCCTTAAGTGACCGGATCAAGTCACAGCACGGGCCGAAGGTATAGAGGAAGAGAGGGAGAGCAGGTACCGATGCACATTGGTTTTAAATGCCTGTGGATTGTAATGAGGAGGAAAAATCGTGCTGGGAAGAGCATTCCAGATTCGTGTAGTGCGACTAAAGAACGAGTCTCTGAATTTGACTGTACGTCCGAAAGAGGGCTTGAGGGTGAATTGATGGGCATTCCTAGCGAGGCGTGTATTGCGGGTGAATTCTTGAAGGGGAGGAATGCAACTGGCTAATTCGTCTGAGCATTTCTTGTTGAAATAGCGATAAAAAAGTGACAACGACGCGACATTACGTCGGTGTTCTAACGAGTCAATCGACTTCGCAATATTACTGTCACCTATAAGTTTTATCGCTCGCTTTTGAATATGTAGACGCCAAGCATAAGCTAAGCTCATATGCATCAAGTATGTAAAAATGGGCCACCACCATAAGGAATAAATTTGGAATACTCACGTCCACCTTTTCTTTACTCTGTGAACACCAGTGTTTTATTTTGCCAAAAGGTTCCACAGTATCAAAATCTGTACTTATAGTACATACGCTGTTGTGTTTCCACCTTACGAGTAATAGCTCATTGTTTGAATCGAACATGTAATCATATTTAGCTCTTGGCGCCTTTTTCATACTTTTGACAGGGTCTTGCGGGCATTTTTTTGTCCGGTTATCGCGTAAAGTTCCAGTGGCCTTATATACAAATTCTCTCAATTCTTTTAGTAAGTCATAATTTGTAAAAAAATTATCAAAATATATTGTGTGCTCTTCAGGAATGGTTGGCATTTTTGAGAGCAGTGATTTCACAACCCTGGTAAAAAGTGATGTCTTTGTAATCTCAGTTGTTTTGCCACAATACAGGAGGTTGGGATCAACTACACTGGAGCGCTCAGTCCATTGTACTATTGAAACAATATAAGTCGAAAGAGTAACAAAACCCATCAGAACTAGCAGCCACACAATTTTTGTACCCAAATGTGATGGGCTTTCCTCTTCTAAATTACCTTGAAGAGTGATGCCCATAATATCTGATCATAGACTCATCCATTGAAATATCTTCGTGAAATGTTCCATATTGGCAGAACTTTTGTATAAGAAGGTCACATAATGGTCTCACTTTGAACATCTTATCTTGAGAGCTGTTTGCCATGTTATTATCTACCAAATGCAAGTTTCGCTTTATATCTAGAAAACGATTTCTGGACAAAGAATTTACCACAAGAGGGACTGTAAGATCTTCATCATAACTCCAATTTAAACGTTCTCTTGGAAGTTTGTGATATCTAGATTAAATAAGCACTCCTTAAAAGCTTCTAAGATGTTCTTTGTCCATTTCAAATCCATGTCTATTATTCTGGCCTGCATACAATAGCGTGGTCGCCGTGGCGTAGTGGGTAGAGTGCGACGCTCACACGCCGAAGGGTCTAGGTTCGATTCCCGGCTGAACACTTCGAATTTTTCACGGCACCACCTCTTTCGAGCTGCTGACAACACTCAAAGAGTAATAACTGTCTAAGAAAGCTCCTCAAATTTCGCCGTTCGGCAAAAAACTGTAGGTCCCTTCTACTCGTGAGAGAAGTAACGCTCACAACACGAGAAGTTGATGATCAAGGTAGGCCCTGGTCCTCCAGTGGACTGTCGCGCCAACAATTTTTATTATTATTAACTCCTTGCCGACCTCGTGCCACAGCTTCCGCTTCAGTTCCGGCGTCTTCTTCGACTGCTGCTACATCTCGGGCGTGGTCCTGTACAAGACAACTTGTCTTGTCGGATAAAGAAAACTGTTAACCCAGAATTAACTTATGAAATATCGATCCTCAATCGACATGTGTCAGACCTCCTTCATTGTTGGATCGCTGAAACGCAACCAAAACACATTCCTCAACTTCCCCACCAACAATTGGACCATAAATAAAATCAGAATGCAACTCCAATCATAAAACGATGATCCTTTCGCCCTAATCATCTTGATCCTGTCTACACAGCTGGAAAAACCATGTGCTCACCCAGGTGACACTCAAATTGAACTCATACATCAATCACTGGCCCTCCGTACCGCCCCACCTGTCTCCAAGTCAAGTACTCACCTCTGTCCACTCCATCCCCCGCCCACCAGTCAAGCCAACTGTAAACCCGTATTGCAAGCCCACCCCCTCCAAGTGGAGGGTTCAATGGAATTCCCGATGCCAAACGACGGTTCTTAACCTCAATTATTACGAGAGACATTCGTACACACAACTCCCAGTCCGAGGGGCAACGATTTCGTTTTGAAAACGCAAACATACTGCAAAACGGGACGAGTTCAACGCCATCAGTCGAAATTCCCATCGCTTCGTTTCAGAATTGGCTCCTGGCACATCGTCATCACATCCACGAAATCGTGGACCCTGGCAGAGTCAACAAAGGAGCCAACAAAATCCTTATGAGTCATCGACCACGTGACCTCTTTTCCAACCATTCTCTGGGTGTGCACGGGGTGTGTGTATGTCTCTTTTGTCGGGTCTTCACCCTTGTGGCAGTGTCATCGTTCGAGGCTGTCGATTACCCAACTTTTGAGGCGACCGACGACGTCATCCGTGGAACTCAGATGCTGAGAACAATTTTGGGTGCATTCGACCCTTTTTGTTGTCCCCGTTTTGTGGGTTTGATGGCCTCGAAGGATCGCAGCATTGTTTTACCCCTTGGGGGCATTGCAATAAAATGAATCAATGACACTTGTACTGCGAGCAGCAGCCGAGGTGCGTCCCAGATGACTGGCGATGGAGTTTCCATTTGGCGGGGGCGAGCGGTGCGGTGGTCAATGTACCTTGCGCCTTTAGTGCGGGTGATGCCCTCTGCTCGGCGATGTAATGAGAAAAGATTTCGGTGTCAAATGGGGCAACGGTGGTGTTCTATCCTGTGAACCGGAGGAATGGCTGGGTTAATGAGAGAGGATATTCATGCTTGGTGGGACGTGATTGGCTGCCAACGAACTGGGAGTCTGCCAAGGTTGCTCAACTTTGAGAAATTCGAGAGGTTGGCTTGGAGTGAATGCCGAGGGACATTCTTGAAGGCGAATTTTGGCGAATTTCTGGTGGTGGCAATGAGGTTGAAGTGGAAGATGAAATGTTTGGAATTCTTTGGTATTTTGGGGAGCTTTGTGACAACTTGAGAGGAGCCATACGTTCCATTGATCTTTTGGGGCTTTGGGGTCTTAGGGAAAACATATTTGGTTAAGTTCCCATTCAGTCAACGGAAGTTGATCCGTTGCTGGCTTGTCCAAGTTTCGTTTTTCAACTCTTCATCAGCTGCACTTGGGAATAAGAGCGCCGTTAACTTATTCGAAGTGTATGCTGGTGTGAGTCTAGAAATAGAAAGTCTAATTCACCCAAGTATAGAAGGCTGCTCTAACTCCGAACTTGCCTTTTTAAAGAACGTTTAAATCTGGTTCACAGCCTGCATTCCCCTGCATTTCTATCATCTCAGATGGTAACTAGCTATGACTGCTATCTTCTGAAGGCTCAGATTCCGGAACTTTTCAGACTGGAGCTGTCTCTTTTAGTTGCAGTTACCGATCAAACTGTTCTGAGGACTATACCCACGAAACTTCCGAGGCACTGTCAGTCTCCTGGCGAAGTAAGGGAGCCTTCGATAGCAACTGAGGCAATGGTGAGACCTCTTCTTTCCTATGCATCAGTCGCTTGGTTGAGTAAGCTTTCGAGCAGGTACGCGACTGATGCTCTTAAAGAACAGCCTGTCTTGGCAGTGTAGGGGATCCGCTTTTGATGCTAATCTCCCTCCTCCGACATTCACATCATAGGATGCACAATGAAAGCCTTCTCCGGTCTTTGGTTCCTCTCGCACTGGAACTTTGATGACCTCGTGCATCTCAAACTAGTCTAATGGACAATTCAACTGATGCGAAGACGCCAACGATCCAGTTGGGTCCTTTGACTTTTCTGTGTCCAACACTGGCATTGGCCAAAAACTAAGCCGGGAAGGGAATCTAATCAGATTTTCACAGATGGCTCCAAGAAAACGGAGAGACCTGGGACTGGGCCATTAGTGAAAAACGGCGACATTAGTCTTCAAAACTGTTTAGGTTGTTTCGCGTGGGTTTTCCAGGCGGCGACATTAGTCTTCAAAACTGTTTGGGCTGTTTCGCGTGGGTTTTCCAGGCGGAAACGTAGGCGATCTCAATGGCCACGAACTATATTGTGAAAAATAATTGAAAGGCGCGAAGTTTCTGCGGCAGTCAAGCTGTGTATAAGGCCTTATTCAACCCTTTAACTACTTCGTAGACAATATAGGAATCCAAGTCATCCCTTTATTTGGTCGGCAGACTAAATTGGCTAAGACTTGTCTGAGTCCCGGGACACCACGAGATCATGGGAAAGGAGATTATCGATGTATTTGGTAGGCAAAGTGTTATGGTTTTCCTTCAGTTGAAAGGTTTTCGCCTGAAAGTATACCCAGGATTGGTTGAATTGAGTGGGTGGATAATGGTGAGGATCGTGGCGTAGGCTGTACGTCCATCGTGGATCAATAAGCCAGATAGCTTAGAGGTGGAGTAGTCGCTAGGGACGCTGAACGTTGTGGGTTCAATCCCAGGTTTTGTCAGCCTGCTTATTTTCTTATTTTTCCTTCTGTCCTGTCGGTGGTTTTCCCAGCTTTTGTGGACCGATGGACTGACCCTTGATTCTCCTCAAACGAAACGTGAGGATAGCCGTTCTGTGTTTAGTGGATGGTACGATGGAGAGTCTGCGGCCTTCTTTGTGGTTCAATCTATTTCGACCGGTACGAGTTGTCAGGCGATCATGCCCCAAAGTGGACGAAAGATATCGATCGTCTGATCAGCCAGGAGTTCGAGGTAGGTTGGACGAGATTAGAATGGGTAGTCTTTGGGAGGCGACATAAGAAACCGGACGGCTAGGTGCGATTCGGGCGCGATTCGGGAAAACGTGACATAAGTTTAACGGCAAATAGAAAAAAGTAATATTAAGCATGGCGGTCGACGAGTGAAGTAATAGAAAATAAGCTTAGTGTTAGTGGCCACAAACGTTTTTCAAGGGCGTTAGTAAGAACTTACCACCAACCCACCAACAGTAATGCAGGAAACAAAAAAAAAACGAAAATAACCTAAACAAAAACAAAATTAATGTAGTAGTGGTGCTATAAACCAAAGCAAAAAAAAAAACGAAAAAGAAAATAAAGTCGAAAGTGAAAAAAAAACGAAATAAAAGAAGAAAATAAAATGAAACAAAAAGAAAAGGTGTAAATGTTAAGAAGCCAACCTTTCCCCCTATGGAGTGTGTCACTGAACTTAAATTAACTGTTTCTTATACACCCTCCTCGCTCAATAAAACAATTGGAATCCAGAAGCGACCAGGTCATCAGGATGTTCCAGACGAAGGCAGGATGACGGCAGGTGACCTTTCCCCGGAAATGATTTTTTTTTTATTCTTTTCAATTTATTATATACTACTATATATACTATTTAGTTGTTAGTTGTTTTTTTTCTTTTTGTAACCGATTTGATTTTTTTTTAATTTACTTAAAAAGGTAAATAAAAAAAATTCAAATAGTTTAGACTACTTTACTATAGATTCCTTTTAAAGGCATACATTTTGTTGAATATAGATTGTATGAAAATGTATCACTAAGTTTTCTTAGGTCTTAAATAAAGTTTGTATATGAATTGAAACTTAAATAAAAAAAATTGTATAGGTTTAAGGTGAATTGCTGTGTTTTTATCTTGTTCCATCCTCATTTCCTGAGTTTCCTTTTAGCCATTTTTTTTTCTCTTTTTTTTATTTCTGTGGGGGCGGATTGGATCCTTGCCCTTAGTCGCAGTTCTAGGGGTACGGACCGTGTCGAGCGGAAGGGCAAGGGCTAATTCCATCTTTCCCACTACCATACTCCATTGAGTGGCTTGGCGCTCTTTCGTCCGACCCCAATCGGGAATTTTCAAAATCCGACGGTAACAGAGGATCAAAAGGGGCATTCATAGAGCCCGAACTCCATTCACTTCCATTCACAGTGGATTGTTTCGACAGTTCAACCAGAGATGACATGACTCTCCTGAATGCAGGCCGATCAAAAGCATGGTCCCAAATGTCAGCAAGAAATCCGCGGCTTTTCTGTTGCCTTCAGATAGCAAAGACTGCAGACGACTTGTTGCCATACAAGCCGAACACTTTACATTCGCTAAGCACCTTAGTGAGGACTTGCTTGGACTTAGTGAGGAAACTCTCTGCGACGTCTGTAGAAAAGATGTAGACTTTGCAGAGTACTTCTTCAGTCAATGTCCCACCTTTGCTCAGATCAGGTGGCGGCTGTTTGGCGCTGAACACTCTTTGTCAATGAATCGCTTGTTGATATTTTAGTGGCTTAGCCGCATTTTGTGAAACAATCCGCTGCGCAGGCACCACAAGTTCCCATCTCTCTTGACAACTCTGTACAAGGAGGGCAGTTTACGCAGTCAGTGATTTTCGACATTTACCTTTCAACCTCCAAAAAATGTTTAAAAATTGAACTATTCAAAAAGACGACAGACGCAGTTGTATTGAACAAAATATGATGTGTCGAATAAACACGAATAAAACAAAATTTTGGGTTTTAGACTACACCTAGTCGTTTGCTTATAACATGTGTTTTTTTTTCAGGTATATAAGTATAAGAAAAGTTGGCAACACTATTTTAACTGGCAGCCATTTTGTCTGCTTTTAAGTGATTTACTTTTATTTTGGTTTGGCATTTTTGATTTAAGGCAAGCAAGACGTAGATTCGGTTGATCTCAATTTTCATACGCGTATTGGTTAAGGAATGAAGCTCAGTCTTGGTTGAAAGGATACGTCAATAAACAAAACCTGTCATTTAATAAATAACTTTGATGGGGCAACAGTGCACGTACTAGCGTCCTCATCAACGTACGCGCATCACAGTTCTCTCACGAGTAGGAAGTTTGAGAAGCTTTTTCTTAGACGATTATTTGACAGTTGACAGTTTCTCGAAAGACGTGCTTTGAGGTGTTTAATCCGGGAATCGAACCTAGATCCTTCCGCGAGTGAATGCTGTCTGTTAGACCATTTTTCTAGCCTAAGCGTTCCAATGCAGTGTTTCGAAAATTTCACCAAAAAAATGCCCATCCATGAAACAGCTTTCATGAATGGATACGGCCTTAAAAATCCTGCTCTTCTACAGATTTGACCAATATCAACCACACCATCCAAACACTCGGAACATTCGTCAGGAAAAGACAACGACTACATCAATACAATTAATTAATTAAGTCTATGGCGCGACAGTTCACAGGAAGACAGGGGCCTAGCTTGCTCATCAACTTCTCGCGTTGTGCGCGCTACCGTTCTTTCACGAGTAGAAGGGACTAACAGTTTTATTGCCGACTCCAAACGGCGAAGTTTGAGAAGCTTTTTTACAACTTAAGTGCAAGTAAATTCTTGAGACTGTGTCCTAGCTTCCAAACTCGGTTTAAGTCTTAGTTTTAGTGTCAGTCAATCTTCCAGCTTAAGCCTTTCTATAGCCCTCGATCTCAGGTATATCTCTGGATTCAGCCTCCGCTTACGTTTCATTCTCGTCTTCAACCTGAGTCGAAGTCGCAGTGAGGTCTCGAGTTCCAAATTTGTTTCAAGTTTCTGTCTAAGCTCACGTCTAGTATCCACTTAAAATTGGTTAAGTTTACGTAGAAGATCCATCTTCGATCGAAGACTTAAAGTAGGTTCAAGTCTGGTCTCGGCATCAACACCTATCTCCAAGCCAACATCGGCATAAGTCGCACCCTCACCTAGGGCGCAAACTTATGTTCAGTTTAATCCTCAGTCACGGCTTAAGTGACACGTCTTTCCCTGTTCGTCGGAAACCGTCTACAAAGACTTAGAGTTCACTTTTCTAAAGAAACAGGTACTGGTCCCAGAAATCTTAAACAGAAACCCTCTGACTCATTGTAAAACGCATTGTCTGCGGCTAGTGCGATCTGACAGCTGATGAAAGCCAACATCCACTAATGATGAATTTCTAATAACAGTGTTGTCAATGTGTCGTCTTTTCATTGCTCCAGCGGTAGCAAAACAATGCCGAATGCCGAATGCCCATCTGTCCATCAGCAAATGTCACTATTCCCGTGTCCTCATCATATCCCCCCAGACCTGCCATCGCTTGAAAAACGCCCCAATAACAATCATGTCCATATCTGTGTCCCTTGCTTTCAGCGCGACTCACGATCATCTCTCACTTGGGGTTCAACCCATTTGACAGTTCAAGTTTTGTTGCAAGAAGAACAAGAACCAGTTTTGTTGCTCCAGGTAACCTACTACCGGGTATTGCTTGCAAGCGAGCAGAAAAGCCCACGCAACCTCGTCCGCTGCGACAGTACTCTCTTTGTCTTCGAGGGAAAATGAAAAAAAAGAAGCACATGGCAGCAGTGAAGACTAATCCCCGCTCGATTCACTTTCACACACACGCCTCTGTGTGTGCGATCCAGACGCTGCCGGCGATAAGGCTGGGAGATGTGCGATCGACAAACAACATAGCAACGGCGATACCGCTGCGAGAGGGACGGAGACAAAAACTCGGTCAGTGAACTGACGTCGCGATGACATTGAAAATTTTGACGTGAACACAACCACAAGCGCGCCTGCATATCCACACGCAGTCTGTAGACACTGGCTACGCGGCGTCATCGGCTTGAGAGCGGATCAACATTCGGGTTGAGTGAGGTCCGAACTCTGTGCCGAAGTGTGAGTGCATTCGCCGCACAAAGGAGTGGTTGGATTCGGCATTGTGCTGAAGGGATGCAGAGCGAGACCACGGCGAACGGCATTGAGGCAGAAATCGAGGTCAAACTGTCGCTGCGCAGACGGTTTTTGTTTTGGCGCAGAGGTGATGACAGAGCAGGGGATTTCATGGAATTCACAAATGAGGTAACCTCTCCACCGTCGCAGTCGACTGGCTGATTTATAATGGAGTTGGTGGATGGTGCGCTGTCGCGGTTGACGGGGTAGGGGTGTTGACGAGTTTGCTCAGCGAGGCGTGGTAGGATTGGAACCTGAGTGACTAACTGGAACAGCGGATAGCGTAGGCTCATGGAGTAGTGGATATGTTGAGACGAGTGTTGGAGGAAGTGAAGAGGATGAACAGGATGAAATCCTCATAGCCAGGGTGCTCGAAATCCTCTTAGCCAGGGTGCTCGAAATCCTCATAGCCAGGGTAGGCGAAATCCTCACAACCAGGGTGGCTGAAATCCTCATAGCCAGGGTGGTCGAAATCCGCATTTCCAGGATGCGGGAAATCCTCATTTCCAGGGTGCGGGAAATCCTCATTCCAGGTTGTGGAAAATCCTCATTTCCAGGGTGCTGGAAATCCTCATTCGAGGGTGCGGGAAATCCTCATTTCCAGGGTGCGGGAAATCCTCATTCGAGGGTGCGGGAAATCCTCATTCCAGGGTGCGGGAAATTCTCATTTCCAGGGTGCGGGAAATCCTCATTCGAGGGTGCGGGAAATTCTCATTTCCAGGGTGCGGGAAATTCTCATTTCCAGGGTGCGGGAAATCCTCATTCCAGGGTGCGGGAAATCTTCATTTCCAGGGTGCGGGAAATTCTCATTTCCAGGGTGCGGGAAATTCTCATTTCCAGGGTGCGGGAAATCCTCATTCCAGGTTGTGGAAAATCCTCATTCCAGGGTGCGGGAAATCCTCATTCCAGGTTGTGGAAAATCCTCATTTCCAGGGTGCTGGAAATCCTCATTCGAGGGTGCGGGAAATCCTCATTTCCAGGGTGCGGGAAATCCTCATTCGAGGGTGCTGGAAATCCTCATTCGAGGGTGCGGGAAATCCTCATTTCCAGGGTGCGGGAAATCCTCATTCGAGGGTGCGGGAAATTCTCATTTCCAGGGTGCGGGAAATTCTCATTTCCAGGGTGCGGGAAATCCTCATTCCAGGGTGCGGGAAATCTTCATTTCCAGGGTGCGGGAAATTCTCATTTCCAGGGTGCGGGAAATTCTCATTTCCAGGGTGCGCTTTGATAATCTGACCTTAAGAAAGAACGTGCTGATCCCTAAGGACTACTATATGCACGGCGTCGTTGCTGATGAAGGAAAGCTTGAAACGTCTAACGATTGAAAGCAGCGTCCTGTGGGGCATGAATGACTCAAGCCTTTATAAGTATAATGCACAAATTGCGTAGCCCCGCAGTCCACAAGAGGCAAGAGTATGGCCCCCACAACTGGTACACCTTTTCAAAGTGCTACTACCTCAAGAACTGAGCGTCAACAACCCATAAGAAGAAAATTCAAAACTTTCCCAGAGCCCTGAAACCGCCTGTAACTTGCAACTCAACCCCACGGTGAAAACTTAGCCTGGCTATGAGGATTTCGAGCACCCTGGCTATGAGGATTTCGAGCACCTTGGCTATGAGGATTGCGGCCACCCTGGCTATGAGGATTTCGACCACCCTGGCTATGAGGATTTCGAGCACCCTGGCAATGTGGATTTGGACCACCCTGGCAATGTGGATTTCGAGTACCCCCTGGCTATGAGAATTTCGATCACCCTGGCTATGAGGATTTCGACCACCCTGGCAATGTGGATTTCGAGTACCCCCTGGCTATGAGGATTTCGAGCACCCTGGCTATGTGGATTTCGAGCACCCTGGCAATGTGGACTTCGAGCCCCCTAGCTATGTGGATTTCTAGCACCCTGGCAATGTGGATTTGGACCACCCTGGCAATGTGGATTTCGAGCACCCTTTCTGACTAATTTGTCGACCCTTTCATTGGCTTGCAGGATAACTTTATACCCAGGAAACAAGCATAAAGTTATAACTAGCCGCTGCTACCTTATGAGAGATTTAACAGTTTGAACATTTTCGAACTGGTTGATGGAGCTTCACTAGCTTTAATAGCCGCTTCGCGTTTACCGATCCTTTATGTCGACTTTGCTTGTCTATCTACTGACTCTATTGACAGGTAGTGCGCAGGATGAGGCAACGGTCCGAGACCCAAAGTAGAGCGTGCGCAGTCTCAAACAACAGTTAGGGACGTAGAGTAGGTACACTCGAGACAATACAGTCTTCCCTTTTTAAGCCGTCCGTGTGTTTATCCCTCGTAGCCGGGTTTCCATCTAAGTTCTTTCCCACACATGTCTAATTAAAAAAAAAAGGTTTTGTAGTTGACTTCATATTTGTCACAGGGAGTACTTTTTTACTGGCATGCTGACAACATACGCCGTCTACTCAAGAACCCAATAAATAAGGTGGATGACAAGAAAAATAGCCCGAAACAAATATCTTTGATTTGCCGCGTCTTTCTGTTGTTATAAATGAAACTTTAGGGATAAACAGATTTGTCTGAGGATGAATTGACAACATTTCAACAAACTATTACTTTCTAACGATGTTTTTCTATTAATTTTCTGAACGACAGAAAGAGCTTAGTTTGCCGGCAAGATTCACTCGCAAAACCGTCTTAAAGTGGAAGTTCAGGATGACACCAATGACGTTCCGAACTCATTCTGTCTGACATTGAAAAAAGACGCAACATATGTCTTCACCGTGACCTCCACGCGATCCAGTTGTCAATTATCCCAAGTCACCCCTGAGAAGGGAATGCAAGTCACTAAACCATCATCACCCTCTTCAATGTTTCTTCGTCAACCAGCCGAAAATCCATCCCAGAATCTCTTTTTAAAAAATAAGTGCACTAGCTCTTAGACTACACCACCTCACGGTAAATCGGCTCTCTCGCGCATTGAATACTACGACCCCAGCGACAACGACGGCGTGCAGTGCAAGGAGTTCAATTCACATTGAATTCATAATTGTTTCATTAAATTCCCCGGCGGTTGCAAATGCGGGATCGGGGGAAGAGCGCGAGATTTCCTCCCGCACTTAACACAATTTCGTCGAACCCTCTACCCACAAACACGCACAAACGCACACCCGAAACCTAGACGGACATGGAAGGCCATGAGCGGGGATAGAAGAGGACAAGCTGCCCTCCGGAGAGGCATTTCACGACAAATTGCATTGGAACGAGACGTCGTCGGCCGGGGAATTGATGCGATATTCCATTTCATCTTTAGTCTCCGTCAAGCATGGGTGTGTGTGTGTGTGTGTGTTGAACGGTTTCTGTTCCTTTCCTTTGCTTAAGCCAGCCACCCTGGTCGGATTTTGTATTTATTTCGCCCTTCGATTGTTGCAAGGAAACTAATAATGTGCCGCCGCACACACAATCTGACACACTGTCTGACTGTCCTTCGCCACAGACACACCATCAAACTGTCTCACAAGTGAAAGCAACAACAATGCAATTGCAAGTGGTCGAAGGGTGATAGAGGCGGTAGGAAAGTGTGGGTGGTGGGGGTGGTGTGGGTTGCTTCGCAAGGTTGTTGACAGGGGTTAGGTCCTGATTGAATGATCTCTGGTTCGCGTGTGTGTGTGTGTATGTCAGCCAACACCCAACTATCGAAAGAATCCTTCTCACTTCCCACCTGAGCCGCCCAATGCCCCGCCGCAGCGTGCATCCACAAAGTTTCGTGTCTTGGCTCAGCCACCGAACAAAGGAAGCTCAGGGAGGAAAGCTTCTCTCTTGGATATCTGAGAGAGAGAGAAACCGGAGGCTTGTATGCAATCGGCTGCATATAATGTGCGCGCACATTCCCACACACTCACACAAGCACGCACATACACACACACAGCCACCATCGCACAGTTTGAAGGTGAAGGGCTCATGGTTGCAAATATAAAAATTCAGGGGCGCCGCTGCCTTCATGGCAGCATGCAACTGGCCACAGAAGACGAACGCCAAACCAAGGGCAAGGACATTCGAGCATGCGCATGATCTGCTCTCTGCTAGTGTGAGTGCATGTGCCGTTCCAAGGTGAGCGACGGTGGAGGCAACTACCCCTGATTGCAGCACCCACACCCATCCCCCTTCGTGCACTTATGTGCATGGCCATGCCTGTGCCGGCACCCCTGTAGTGGTGTTTGCAATATCGGGCACCCGGTGAATGCTGGAGAAAGAGAGAGTTTGACCAAAGAGAGTTATTTTCAATTTTCCACGATTTTCTGTATTTTTTGTTTGGCCTGTTGTGTTTTCTCCTCGTCTTCTTTGAGAAGTTTGTGTGTTGTCGCCGACAAAAACCGGCTGCAATGAGGGTGAAAACACGGCGGCAGCATACCGAATGACACACATATCGCTGTGGTGGTGGGTTTATCGCACGAGGGGGTGGCATTCGGCTCATGCATAGCACCGGCAAGAGATTTTCTCTTCTCTTCCAAGCACAGTCCTTTGTGTGTACGTTTTTTCTTTCCTTCTTGCCTTGTTTGTCTAACGACCACACGGCCGGGAGAAAGAAGAAAATTCTATTTTTGTAGAAGAAAACCGCGAAAGAGGACTAAATTTAGAATAAAATGCAACTAATGCCGTTTAAAAGTGTGTGACTGTGAGATGAGACCGTTAATTTGACAGAAAAAATGCGTGAAGTTGGATTTTCACTCTCATCCGATGAGCACCTCGTTATTGATATGGTCTACTTCTGGGGAGAACCTTTAGGCTCGTTTTTCAGGTTTTCTTCACTTCAAAGTAATTTCCTTTCGGTTTGGCAGCACTTTTCAAAAGCGCTCACCTTTGGCAACTGTTTAGTTACCTTTCTCATTGAGTGGTGTGTGTTCGACGACCATAAATTTGACTTAGCAACGGAACTGAAAAGAACACGGTTGTGGGGAAATTTGCTTATTCCACATTTTGAAAAATTGCCGAAAGACTTGAACACTTTTGAGGAAATTCTAGAAAGTCAGGACAACCTTAAGATCTGAGGATTGTTTAAACGACGATTAGGGAGATGATTTTTTGGCTGCTTCGAAAGGTGAGTGTAAGGTCTATTCAAAAATTAAATTAAATTAATTATATTTCGCGGGCTACGTTCATTCGATTATCGATTGTCTTACTTTGTTATGTTGGTACACTGGCCTCGAACATATGTTTGCAGATTCAGTTCTTCTTCTTCGGATGGCGCTACAGGCCGGGATGGACCTGGGCCTCAACCAACAAACCTCTCCAGCCAGCACGATCTTTCGCCAGCTGTCTCCAGTTGCGCACTCCAAGTTGGTTGAGGTCCTTCTCCATTTGTGTGCGCCACCTTAGCTTAGGTCGTCTTCTGTTGCGTTGTCCTAATGGCTCAAATTCAAAGACTTTTCGGACCGGAGCAGTGGTGTCCATACGCTCTACATGACCTAGCCATCTTAAGCGTTGTATCCGTAGACGCTTGACTAGGCTCATGCCGTCGTACAGCCCATACAGTTCGTGGTTGAATCTTCTCCCCCAGATGCCATCAACGCAAACAGGACCACAAACCGCACGCAGGACTTTTCTCTCGAAGAGACCAATGGCTTTTTCATCCGCTTTTAGTAGCGTCCAGGTTTCTGCACTGTAAAGCAGAACTGGGATGATCAAGGTGTTGTACAAAGTCACTTTGGTCGTTCGGGAGGGGGCTTTATTACTCAATTGCCTCTTGAGCCCAAAGAAACAGCGATTGGCAATAGTGATTCTGCGCTTGATTTCGGTACTGATGTTGTTGTCCCTATTCACCGCGGAGCCGAGATAAACGAAGTCCTTCACTACCTCGAAGTGTCTGCTGCCCATAGTGACGCTCTGTCCGAGACGTCGATGTTCTGCGTCCTTCTTCGATGACAGCATATACATCGTTTTGCCCTTGTTTACCACCAGTCCCACTTTAGCCGCTTCCGCTTCAATGCTAGCAAACGCCTCATTGACGGCTCGCTGTGTTCGGCCGATCACGTAAATGTCATCCGCATAAGCTAGCAATTGAACGGACTTGTAGAAGATCGTGCCTCTGGTGTTGACGTGTGAGTTCCGATACCCTCAAGGATGATGTTAAAGAAGTCGCATGACAGCGCATCGCCTTGTCTATATCCTTTTTTGACATCGAAGGTCTCGGTGAGTTCGCTACCGACCTTGGCGGAGCAGCGAGAGTTCTCCATGGTCATCCTACACAATCTGACGAGTTTGGTAGGGATGCCAAAACTAGACATGGCACTGAATAGCTCGTCTCTATGCACGCTGTCATACGCGGCCCTGAAATCGACAAATAGATGGTGGGTGTCGATTTGTATTTCTTGGGACTTCTCCACGATCTGCCGCAGAGTGAAGATCTGGTCGATTGTGGACTTCCCTGGCCTGAAACCACACTGATAAGGACCTATCAGGTTGTTGACGAACGGTTTCAGGCGCTCACACAGTACGGCAGAGAAAATCTTATATGCGATGTTAAAAAGACTGATCCCTCGGTAGTTGGCGCAGTCGAAGGGGTCTCCTTTCTTGTGGACCGGACAAACGATGCTGAGATTCCACTCGTCGGGCATGCTTTCCTCCGACCATATCTCACAGATGAGCTGGTGCATGCACCCAACCAGCTCATCCCCAGCCGCTTTGAACAGCTCTGCGGATAGTCCGTCCGCGCCAGCAACTTTGTTCGATTTCAGTCTCGATATTGCTATCTTGATTTCGTCGAAGTCGGTTATAAAACAAAATTATTTTGTTTGCGAGAGGCATAACAATTGGAAGTGTTTTGCATGTTGGACGATTGCCTGTTGTCGCAAAGCATTCGATCAAAGAATTTGCAAAATGGAATTAAGTCCTCAAAAACCATTAGAAATATTGACAGTGACCTACGGTGAGTGTACTCTGGGTGAAAACGATGTTTACAAGTGATGCAAGCCGTTCAAAGAAGGTCGGTGAGATGTGGGTGACGATACTTGCTCTGGACGCCCCAGCACATCAAAAACCGATAAAATTGTTGAAAAAATGAAGAAAATTTTGATGGAGAACCGCCGAATCACTATTAGAAAAGTTGCAGAAGATGAAGACCTGCTGCTTGGCTAATGTCATGCAATTTTTTCAAAAATTTCGGGCAAGAAGTGCTTGGGAACGAAGTTCGTTCCAAAATTTCTATATTTTGACCAAAAAATAAATATTCCATGATCATAGCTCAGGAATAGTTGAACGGCAACAAAGACGATACAGATTTGCTAAAGAGGGTCTTAACTGATGACGAATCATTGGAATATGGTTGCAAATCGAATGAATGCTTTGCCGACTGCTTTGTTCAATTACCGTGGCATAGTGCATCATCATAGTGCATCATCATCTTACCACATGGACATCTTGCGCTGCTTGTGAGAAACAGAAGTTTTGCGCTGCTTGGGAGAAGCAATATGAAAAATCATCCGGAATTGTGGAAAAACTGTTCATAGCCGTTGCATCATAGTAATGTACCTGCTCATCTGTTACTACTTGTTTCTAATTTGTTGGCCGAACACAACACCGTCGCAAGATTTCACAAGATTTGGCCCACGGAGACTTTTTCATGTTCCCAAGGCTGAAGAGACCCATGAAACGACGGCGTTTTGCAACGATTGAAGACATGCAAGCCGAATCGATGAGAGAGCTTGAGGGCATACCAAAAAGTGCACATCAGAATTGCTTCGAGAATTGGAAAAAAAACGCCGCCACAAGTGTATTATACGGGACTACATTGAAGGGGACAAATGTTTTTTTTTTTCAAATAGACATCGTTTATGATGTGTTAAGGTCGGAACGAGATCCTCTGAAAGAAGAAAAGAATTAAGATAACAACCCCACTTATATATAAGGTTGTCAAATATCTGCCTTCCGCCTTTTTGTCTTTTGAATTTTCCAGCTATGTACAAAGCGCTACAAAGCGCTCGTATCTGGCAATACTATACATCAGGCTTAGCGTAGCCTACAAACGACGTCATGCATGATTAGTGCGGATATTGCGTTAAACAGCTTACACGAAACATGGAGTTCACTAACGCCGAAATTCGCGCTATTTCACAGTTTTTCTTCGTTAAAGGCAAATCTGCTAGAGCCCCGTTCCGTGAGACTAATGGTGTTTTGGAGGATGGTACTCTATCACTTCGAATGGCGGAGGAATGGTTTCGACGATTCAGAGCCGGTGAAAACAATACCATGTATAAGCCAGCCGACGGAAGACCTGTGACGACGAATACCGATCGAATCATGGAAGTCATCGAGTTAGACTGGCATACGACATCTCGTGACGTTGCCCAGGAGATGGGAGTTAGTCCCCAAACCATTTTAAGCCACCTTCAGAAGGCTGGATATAAAAAACAGCTTGATGTTTGGGTGCCGCATGATTTGACGCAAAGCAACCTTCTAGACCGAATCAAGGCCTGAGATATGCTGCTGAAACGGAACGAACTCGACCCATTTTTGAAGTGGATGGTGACTGGCGACGAAAAATGGATCACATTCGGCAATATCAAGCGAAAACGGTCGTGGTTGAAGGCCGGTGAATCGTCCCAAACAGTGGCCAAGCCGGGATTGACGGCCAGGAAGATTTTGCTGTGTGTTTGGATGGATTGGAAGGGAATCATCCACTATGAGCTGCTCCCATATGGCCAGATGCTTAATTGTACCATCTACTGCGAACAACTGTACCGCTTGAAGCAGGCGATCGACCAGAAGTGTCCAGAATAGGCCAACAGGAAGGGTGTTGTGTTCCACCAGGACAACGTCAGACCACACACTTCATTGATGACTCGTCAGGAGCTACGGGAGCTCGGATGGGAGTTTCTATCGCATCCACCATATAGCCCGGACATAGCGCCAAGTGATTTCCACCTGTTCCCGTCCATGGCGAACGCCCTTGGTGGTGTGAAGTTGAACTCAAAAGAGGCTTGTGAAAAGTGCCTGTCCGAGTTCTTCGCAAATAAGGAGGGGGCTTCTACAAGGGGGGTATTATGAAGTTGATGTCTAGATGGAGACAGATTATCAAAGCGCATATTTGAACTAAATCCGATCACTGTAACACTTTTTATAAACGCATTGCATTGAAGAGCAAAACAGGGAAGGGAGATATTTGACAACCTTATATTTGCTTTTGCCTATGCAGGTAATTTCTGCATTTTTTCGAGGCGTTCAACCGGGAATCGAACCTAGGCCCTTCGGCGTGTGAGCGTCGCACTCTACCCACTACTCCACGGCGGCTACCTTCTTGTTCTTCGTCTTCCTGTTTTTGTTGGCTACAGTATGGTCGGACCTGGTATTCAAGCACCGAGGCTCTCCAGCCATCACGTTATTTTATCACCTTGACCTCAATCTTAACAGTGAGTTGAGGTCTTCGTGTCCATCTGCGTTTGCTATGGGACCATCTACATGGAATAACTGGTACCGTCATACAGAGTTCAGAGCTCACGGTTGAATCGTCTCCTTCAGGTAACATCCACGCAAGCATAACTCCACACTAGACTGTTCTCTTGAAGAGACTATGATCTTACTTATCAGCGTGCAGATTCCTACGGCATAAAGCCGGAAAGCGATGATAAAACCACTTTGTTTCCTTGAGAGAGAATTCACCACTTGACTGACTCCTAAACATGAGAACAGCAGATTGACAAGATTGAACTCACACTTTTTGGTGCTGAAATGACTATGGATTATTCGTATTGCAAGGTCGAATATAATAGAAGAAGTTTTTGATTTGAGGTAATGCGTCCCTTCGTGGTCGCCGTGGCGCAGTGGATAGAGTGCGACGCTCACACGCCGAAGGGCCTAGGTTCGATTCCCGGTTGAACGCCTCGAATTTTTCACGGCACCACCTCTTTCGAGCTGCTGGCAACACTCAAAGAGTAATAACGGTCTAAGAAAGCTTCTCAAACTTCGCCGTTCGGAGTTGGCAAAAAACTGTAGGTCCCTTCTACTCGTGAGAGAACAGTAGCACGCACAACATGAGTAGTTGATGAGTAAGCTAGGTCCTGGTCCCCCTGTGGACTGTCGCGCCAACAATTATTATTATTATTATAAATGCGTCCTTTCGTGATGATAGAACATACAGGCATACTTGTCTCAGTTTATAAGCTTCGGCTTTAATTCTAGTAATCGCATCCGTCGCGCTTTGGGCAGAATGCGACACTCACTTGTCGAAGGCCACGTGTTCGACTCCCGGACTGAACATCTCACATTCAATACGTCACGACCTCTTTCGAGCTGACAACACCCAAAAAAGTAATAGTTCTCCATGAAGAAGTTTCTCAAACTTCGCCTTTCGGAGTCGGCAACAAACTGTAGGTCCCTTCTACTCGGGAGGAACAGTAAAAGTAGTAGTTTCTGAGAAAGATACGCCCTGATCTCTTATAGACTGTATATAAACGCATAATTGTTGAATCGGTCTGTTCGGTTATGTAAACTAGCAGCTAGATGGAATCGGCCGATTAGGCTTTGGTGTTGAGCTGTAACTTTCTTACAATCACCTCAAGATTCAAAATGTGCCTATTTTCCGTTCTCCATCGTCATGACTTACAATCTGAGGAGTTTGGTAGACCTGGCGGCTTAAAATTTGCAGATAAGTGGTTGGTCCTGATTTTCACTTTCTGTGCGCTCTTCAGTTCAATCTTCAATCTACCTAGATTGAAGTGGCGCACACAAGTGGAGAAGGACCTCAACCAACTTGGAGTGCGCAACTGGAGACAGCTGGCGAAAGATCGTGCTGGCTGGAGAGGCATGTTGGTTGAGGCCCAGGTCCCCCTCGGACTGTAGCGCCACAAGAAGAAGAGGAAGAAGAAGTGTCCTCTTCAGGAACAGTCAACGTGTGAAAATCTTTTTCATCATGGACGTCCCTGGTCTGACAGCACACTGTTAAGGTTCTGGAACAGATGAGTCGATGGTAGCGCGGCGGGCTTTCCCCGAAATATGTCCCGCCCACGGGCTGATTCATACACCCAGGCAGATCATCTCCAGGGAGCTCTGTGGACGGCATTAAAAATCTTTATACTGCAGGAATGCAAATCTCACATCAACGCATGTATCTGCATGACATTCCCCACAAACCTTGCATCCGGCAGTCGCTTCATCATCAGTTCCTAGGTTCATGACCTCTAGCCCCTGTGACAAATTCATCTTCAGTTAATTTCAGAGATCTTCCACTCAACGCAGACGCAGAGATCGATTTTATTGAACTTCCTAATTAAGCAGGCACAGTCCATTCTCGTTTCCCCTTCCCCCGCAACCCATAGACCCCACTTCACACAACTGACATGAAACTCGCGCATCTAGTTGTTGCATAGCATTCGCCTCAGTTCCCTGCTGACCACTCTCACAGACCCATATTTTCACAGTCCGTGCAAGAGAGGGAGAAAGAAACCAAAAAAAAATAAAACAAATCAAAATCATACTCAGCCAAGGGCGGCCAGAAGAAGGAGAGCGGGTGACTCACTCATCCCCCGACCATGAATCAACATCCAACAGCGGCAGCAACAACACACCACCAGAGCGACAGTCGAACAAAAACGATGACGACCTGCAGTGCACCCGACCTACCCACACCATACCCGACTTAAGCTCTTCCTTTTGTCACTTCTTTCGTTGCCGTTGCCGCCATCACCACCCAGCGGCATTCATCTCGTCTCTTTTGGCTGAGCGAGAATGTAAAGCGAGAGAGCGCGAAAGTAAAGCGAGAGAGCCAGGCACTTGCATTTTCTCCAGAGCGCCGGTAACATGAATATGCAGCAGACGTACGTGGGCTGCTTCGGCTTCCACACAATCCATCATTCCACTCGATCGCCCCATGAGGCAGATGAAATCCTCAACTGCGTTCGCGTTCATTAATGTCACCCAACTGCATCTCGCTCGCGCTCGCACTCGCGCATGCAGCCCCTGACAAGCGGCCTCACACTCTTCCGGAATCGTAAACAGAATGCATACACCGGCAGCCGCATGTGAAGGTTTGAACTTGAACCAAGCGCTGCACTCACACACCCGCACAGCTTCAACCACGAAACCGTACAGTGCATGAAGAGAGAGAGAGAAACTCAGCCGGAGAGGCAGACTGAGTGCTCTCTCACAAAACCAACACACTCACCGAGCAGACCAGAGCGGAGTGGCACTCAATCGTCGTCGCCGTCGCGACAAGAGCAGCGTGTGCAAGTGGAATTCCAAAGTTTTGTACTTGAGCTTGAACGCTAGTTTAATGGAGCAGTGTTAAGGTCGTCTGGGATGGGCGTGTGTGTGTCTGGGGGGCTGTGTGCTCTTACAAATAATACTTTGTGGTTGGAAACACACTCAGCCGCACGGCCGAGTGCGAAGAAGCAGCGATGTGGAGGCGAATGCGGAAGACTCAATGGAAAGTGTTGCCGTGGTGTGTGATGTGGGAGTGTTTTTTGTGTTTTGAATTGAATCTTACTGGATTTTGTTGCCTGAGGGAGATGTGTTAGTGCTTTAAGGGTTCTTTATCATGTTCTGTAACCCGTTCCACTAAAGACGTCGCTTATTAAGGCACGAACGAAAGACCTCCAGGCAACTTTATCCTCCACCATAGGCTCTGACTCATCAGGAGCTACTGCCAAACCGAACCAGACGAGTTCATTGATTTGATCCAATCACCCCGTCCTGCGTCCGCGAGGAGCTCGCCTTTCTGATGGAATTGCATCTCAAGCAGGCGTAGAAAGGCACGATGAAAGGGAAATCCGTACCAGGTGGCCAAACCAACGAAATAAAGCCTTTTTCGTTCGGAGAAGTATCTGCTGAAATGAGAGTTCCCCTGCAATGTCACGTTTTTCAGCCTATCCCGGCGAGAAACGCCCGTAATGGCATGGAGAAATATCATCTTGTATTCGTGATCTTATGCTTTCGGTTGTCACTCAAATTACATGACCATAGGTGAGAGAGTGATTGACCAACCTCAGCCTTTCTTATTAGCGATCTACCAAGTCCTTCAATGTTGATCCAGCTCAGTGTTGCTTCTCCTAGTACTTTTAAAAAGGACCCCAAAATACTTGAACTTCTCCACCTGTTTCAATGGAACTCCAAGCACATTTCTGCAGACTCCTTAACGGCGATGACGGCACCAACTCCGGTGTTAAGCAGAATGTTCCACTCAATTTGGACGATGATAGACAAGAATTCCGTTCCCCCGACTTAGACGAGGTGAAGATAGCAATACCCAAACAGAACTCGAACAAAGCTGCTGGAGCGGATGGACTGCCCGCAGAACTATTTAAAGCAGCTGGAGATGAGAAGCACGGAAGAGGTTTCTTCGGACTCCTTCAAACATCAGCATCAGTATAAACGGACATAGACCTGTGGAGCGCGCGCTGGGGTTTCGTCTGGGAGGATGTGACCACAACTAAGTTATCTACCCTCAGCTCTGTCAATGTAAAACGCTCCACGCCTTGGTAGCGCTGTAACAACCAGTCCATGCATATAACGAAAAGCAGAGGTGACAAGACGCACCCTTGGTGAAGCTCAACGCCTACGGTGGAAGGTATTAATTTACTACTGTTCACTGTAGTTGGTGTACAGAGATTGAATGGCACTGAACAGACGACCACTAATCCCATACTCCCGTAGAACACTTCGGAGTTAACCTCGAAGGACTCAGTCTTATGCCCGGTCCAAATCTACAAAAGACTGTAGATCGGCTTCGCATACTCCCAAGCCTTCTCAAGTGTCATTCTTAGAGTGTAAAGCTGGTCGGTTGTACTCCTCCCAAAGCCACACTGTTCATCCCTCAACCTGGCGTTCTTTTTCTTGAGTAGAATAGCCCAAGACAGTTGCTGTGGACTCACTAGGGAACTACGTGTAGCTACGTCTCTTTTGGAAGCATTAGTCTAATTTCTGCTCCTTGAGGATCTACTTTTTGAAATAAAAGTTTTAAATGCAAATTTTGGTTTGAAAGAGGAGATACAATGGCCGCACGGCAGCATGTCTCTTTTAAGTGAAAATGGGTAGGACATGTTCTACCTAGGGAGAACACTGCCCAAGCCAATAACAGAGGACTTAATATTCTAGCTTGCGTCACACAAATGTCTCAGCGAAGTGTCACAACTTCTATGGAATTCGAAATAGAAGATAACTGACAAACCCGCTTCTGATTCCAATTCTGATACTCATTCGAGGGCATCAGTAATGGCGCCGGATAATGAGCCGATATTCGAAACTTTTTTTTTTTTTTTTTTTTTATAATTGACGCGTGCAAAAGGGGTTGCGAGTACCCTTAAGTGACCGGATCAAGTCACAGCACGGGCCGAAGGTATAGTGGAAGAGAGCGAGAGGAGGTACCGATGCACATTGGTTTTAAATGCCTGTGGATTGTAATGAGGAGGAAAAATCGAGCTGGGAAGAGCATTCCAGATTCGTGTAGTGCGGCTAAAGAATGAGTCTCTGAATTTGACTGTACGTCCGAAAGAGGGCTTGAGGGTGAATTGATGGGCATTCCTAGCGAGGCGTGTATTGCGGGTGAATTCTTGAAGGGGAGGAATGCAACTGGCTAATTCGTCTGAGCATTTCTTGTTGAAATAGCGGTAAAAAAGTGACAATGACGCGACATTACGTCGGTGTTCTAACGAGTCAATCGACTTCGCAATATTACTGTCACCTATAAGTTTTATCGCTCGCTTTTGAATTCTATCCAGCAGGTGCAGGGAGGTCTTAGAAGCACCTGACCAGATAGGAGCGTTATACTCAAGTTTTGGGCGTATGTATGCCTTGTATATTGTAGCCAGATCAGAGGGGGTGAAGTACTTCTTGCATCGTTTAAGGAAACCTAGACATTTCGCAGCATTTTTGGCGACCTCAAATATGTGATCGTTCCAACTAATTGTTGGGTTGATACACATACCGAGGATGGAAAGTCTTTCGGTTTCAACAACGCAAGTGCCGTTCATGGATAACGGCTGATTATTTTGTGATCGCTTTAACGACAGTAGACAGCACTGTGTTTTGGAAGCATTAAATTCCACTCTATTCTTATTTCCCCAATCGATTATGCTGTCAAGGTCGGAATTTAATGTGCTTAACATACGCTGCCGTTCCGAGTCTAAGGCCGAAGTGGAGGGACGTGAGCCAAGGAACGAATATGAAAAGCTGAGGGTACTGTCATCAGCGAAGGAATGAATAGGATTAGAAGTAGCAGACAAGAGATCATTTATAAAAATGAGAAAGAGTGTCGTAGACAAAACAGAGCCCTGGGGAACACCAGCATTAATATAGTGGATATCAGACTTGAATCCATCCAAAACGACTTGTATTGAACGATTCGAAAGGTAATTTCTAATCCATTGAAGAAGAGACTCATCGATCCCAAAAGCACGCATTTTCGACAAGAGAGCCTGGTGCCAGACCCTGTCAAATGCCTTAGAAATATCAAGCGCAACAATCTTGCTTTCTCCTGCATTGTGCAAAGATTGGTTCCACTTTTCAGTGAGATATGCCATCAGATCACCAGTGGAACGGTTGCTTCGGAAGCCGTACTGCCGGTCATTAAGAAGCTTCCGGGACTCAAGATTCATAAACTGACGGTTTATCAGCGTTTCCATGACCTTGGAGAGAAGGGACGTTAGTGCTATGGGTCGGTAGGAGGTGGGTGACGAAGATTCGCCCTTTTTAGGGACGGGCTGGACAAATGCAGTTTTCCACTTACTCGGAAAGAGCCCTGAAGAGTAGAACAGATGGAAAAGCTTACGCAGTGGTTTTGCCAGCGTAGAAGAACACCTCTTCAGAAGAACAGGGGGTATACCATCCGGGCCAGCGGATTTGTGTATGTTTAGATCTTTAAGTACTCTTGCTACTGTACGAGTGCGAAAGTGGATTTGCCCCATGGAGAAATTTACGCTCTCAAGTACAGGCGGGGACAAAGTGCTATCTGGCAGCGTTGAGTTAGCTGCAAAGTGTGCAGCAAGCAGATTAGCTTTGTCCAAAGAGCTGACAGCTGGAATGTCATTGCAAATGAGCGTTGGGATCGAAGACGAGGCTGAATTCCTTATGTTTTTTACGAAAGACCAAAAGCTTCTGCTACCCTTGGGGCATTGTAGAACTTTTTGCCTCAACTTTTGGTCAAAGGAGAATTTAACACGTCTTATTAATGCATTACAGTCATTTCGGATCCGTTTGAACTTTTTCCGGGCTTCCTCAGAAGGGTTGGCTTTATAATCCCGGAAACTCAACTCTCTCACCCTGATAGCCTCTTTGCAGCTCAAGTCGAACCACGCATTTGCCTTAGGCTTACTTACTTACTTACTTCTTAAACGACGCATATGATGAGAGCGCACGCCAAAATGGATAAATTTCACAGAAAGCGTTCATGTATCTTGACCGAATTGACTTGATCCAAGATGTGGAGGGATGTCCGCTCTTTGGTGTTAAAGATAGTAGACAAGCGGCTACTCTACGATAGCAATGTTGAACCTCTAAATTTGGGGTAAGCTGCGGCTCAACGCATCTATCTCTGCTCGCGATAAGAAGAAAGTGGAATGGATATCCAGTTTTATTGGAGGCTAAAGCCATATCAAGTCCGGCAGGTGCTAGCAGCTTAAAACCCCGATTTTAGGGCCCATATAGCCAACTTACGTTTAGAATAAGTTAAGATGTGTAAGAGTAGGTAAGGTTAATTCACAACTTGAAACTCTGCAAGTGCCGTGTATTCCATTATTCTCTGGTATGTTGACGAGATGGGGGGCGGTGGGCGCCGTGGCGTAGAAGGTAGAGGGCGACGCTCACTCGCCGAAGGGTGTAGGTTTGATTCCCAGCTCAACACCAATTTTTCGAATTGTTAACGGCACCACCTCTTTCGAGAGTAATAACTGTCTGAGAAAGCTTCTCAAACTTCGCCGTTCGGAGCCGGCAAAGAACTGTAGGTCCCTTCTACTCAGAACAGTAGCGCGCAGTAGACCCTGGTCACCCTGTGGACTGTCGCGCCAACAATTATTATTATTATGTTGACAAGATAAGTTCATATGAATGAAGCTACGGAAAATAGAGGAAAAGAAATTCGTACCGATGGAAGAAAAATTAGATTGGATGAATATCTGCAAGGACACACTTAGCTATCCAGAAAGTAATTCATAATAACGCTTCGACGGGTTCCATCTTGCCATAGGCCTGAGATGGCTTTCCATTCTTATTAACGAAGCGGAAAAAGAACGTTAGTATCCCTTAACACCAGGATAACTGCCTACCAAGTGAAACTAGGGATAAAAAGGTTTGACAAAATAATATCCGATGATACTGGACAAGTGGTCGTAGTGGGTAGAGTGCGACGCTCACACGCCGAAGTGTCTAGGTTCGATTCCCAGCTCAACACCAATTTTTCGAAATTTTCACGGCACCACCTATTTCGAGCTGCTGACAACACTCAAAGATTAATACCTGTCTAAGAAAGCTTATCAAACTTCGCCGTGCGGAGTCGGCAAGAAACCGTAGGTCCCTTCTACTCGTGAGAGAACAGTAGCTCGCACAACATGAGAAGCTGAGGAGCAGGCTAGGCCCTGGTCACCCTTTGGACTGTCGCGCCAACAAATATTATTATTAAAGCAAAATGGGTCGTGGTGTGCATTGTACTCCTGAGAAAAGTGTCTTAATAAAAACAATTACCTCAGAGGGTAAAACTTACGGATTTATACATGAAATTGTTGGGTGTTCAAATAAAACCATCGCAAAAGCCCAAAAATACGCCCAACAAGAAGAAAAAAGAAGAAGAGATCCAAAACTAACCACCGCCGATGAACGACAAATAGTAAGATTAGTCAAGCGTAGCCCGTTAATGAATGCTAGGAAAGTAAAAGAACAGTTAAATTTACCCGTGGTAACATCAACAATAAGAAGAAAGCTGGTTAAGAAGAATTTACTTGCCAGAAGTACCAGAAAAGTACCACTACTGTCAAAAATCAACCTACTAAAACGAACCAGATTTGCAAAAGAAATCTGAACCGGGAATCTTCTAGATAAGGCAATATCATATGGACAGACCAATCCGGAATAGTTTTATTTGGTACTCCTAAGACCAGGACACTTGTTCGCAGGCGAAAAAACGAGAGTTTCAATCAAAGTGTACTATGAGCACTGTAAGGCACGGCGGAGCAAGAATTAACGTATGTGGGTGCCTGGAGAAGAAGATTTAACAGCGACATGGAGAAGAAGATTTAACAGCGACATGCGCCTGGTCAAGCGTTTACGGATACAACGCTTAAGATGGCTAGACCATGTAGAGCATATGGACATCACTGTTCATGCTCGAAAGGTCTTCCAATCGTAGCCATTAGGACAAAGCAACAGAGGACGGCCTAAGCTAAGATGGCGCACACAAGTGGAGAAGGTCCTCAACTAACTTGGAGTGTGCAATTGGAGACAGCTCGTGAAAGATTGTTGGCTGGAGAGGCATGTTGGTTGAGGCCAAGGTCTACCCCGAACTGTAGCGCCACAAGAAGAGGAAGAAGAAGAAGAAGAGTGCTTCTTCTATAACGGCACTGGTCCCATTTTTTGGATTAAACCGATGATGAGTTCATGTCAGCGTAATGAGAGAAACCATGCTACCTTACGCAGACTGGAATATACCACTATTTTAAATGGATGCTACAGCAAGGCAATGACTCCAAACACACGAGCAAACTGGCCAAAGAATTTTTCCACATCAATGGAGTACAAGTTATGGAGTGACCGCCTCTGTCTCCGGACCTGAATCCGATTGAAAACCTTCGGACTGATGTTAAGAAAACTGTATATGAAGCAAAACCCAAAAATACAAAACAACTATGGGATGTTGTGCAGGTTGCGTGGCAGAATATCTCTGTTCAGCGATGTCAGGCCTTAATCGACTCCATGCCACGACGTTGTGACGCTGTACTTTAAAATGCAGGTTATACGACCAAGTACTAGCTCAACAAGAGAAACTAAAAACTTTACTATTTCATTGACTTTTATCAGGTATAACGGTAT
The DNA here is from genome assembly GCA_955652365.1 of Eristalinus aeneus. Lineage (NCBI taxonomy): Eukaryota > Metazoa > Arthropoda > Insecta > Diptera > Syrphidae > Eristalinus > Eristalinus aeneus. Next base: position 12,404,425 of record OY019134.1, read on the forward strand.
GAAGTGAGCGTCAAGATACAAATGTCTCGATAGGGAACATTTGTTGTGAACGAGCCCTTATTTTTTTTTTGCTTGTTTGCTATGACATCTGTGAAAAGTATTTAGTATATCATACATCGTCATTGAACAGACATCATCATATTTTTTCATCGTGTTAAAAATGTCGAATTTTGTACCAGAAAGTGATGATTTGCGGAAAGCATTAATTTTTTTGTTTTCATTTGAAGAAAAGTGCTGCAGAGTCGCGTCAAATGCTTGCCGAGGCATGCCCTATCAGAAGCATTATGCAAAAGACGGTTTCAAAGGTCCAGAGATAATGATTTTGATGTGAGAAATGAAGAACGTGGAAGACCGCCAACAAAGTTTGAAGACGCCGAATTGCAAACGATATTTGATGGAGATGACACTTTGAGTCAAAAGCAAATGGCAGCAATGTTAAATGTTGCACAACAAACAGTTTCTGACCGTTTAAAAGCTATGGGAAAGATCCAAAAGTGTGGAAAATGGGTGCCACATTAGTTGAATGAAAGACAGATGAAAAACCGAAAAAACACTTGTGAAATTTTGCTTCAGACACGAAAGAAAATCGGTTTTGGATCGGATTGTTACTGGCGATGAAAAATGGATTTATTGGAACAACCATCAACATCGACTGCTAAACCAGATCGATTCGGCAAGAAGACAATGCTGTGTGTTTGGTGGGACCAGAAAGGTGTGCTGTACCACGAGCTCCTAAAACCTGGTGAAACCGTTAATACTGATCGCTACCGACAACAAATGATCAATTTGAATGATGCATTGATCGAGAAATGACCAGAATGGGCCAGAAGACACGGCAAGGTAATTTTGCTCCATGACAATGCACCTCCACACAAAGCAAAGCCGGTTCAGGATACAATCAAAACACTTGGCTGGGAGCAGCTACTCCACCCGCCGTATTCACCAGACTTGGCTCCTTCCGACTACCATTTGTATTCATCGATGGGACACGCATTGGCTGAGCAGCACTTTGATTCCTACGAGGAGGTCGAAAATTGTGTGTCTATTGGTTTGCTTTAAAAGACGAACAATTTTACTGGCAGGGTATTCACAAATTGCCAGAGAGGTGATCAAAATGTGTAGAAACTTTAAATAAAACGTATTTACTTCCCCATTAACAATAAGTGTTTTATTTCTAAAAACGCTCATTTTATACCGGTATACCTGGTACTTTGTGTGTTGTCCTTTTGCTTTTATAAAAAACCGGTTCAGGCTGGGAGCTGCTACCCCACCCGCCGTATTCACCAGACTTGGCTCCTTCCGACTACCATTTGTATTCATCGATGGAACACGCATTGGCTGAGCAGCACTTTGATTCCTACGAGGAGGTCGAAAATTAGGTGTCTGATTGGTTTGCTTTAAAAGACGATCAATTTTATTGACGTGGTATTCACAAATTGCCATACCATACATTCATACCGGTATACCTGGTACTTCACATTTATGAATGTTTGCACTTGGTGCTATTATTTTGCGCAATCCGAATTTCGGTGTCATTCCAAATAACGGGCCGTTTATAGGTTCAGAATGCACTTTTTTCTTATCTTGCTTATGGGTTTTATAACTGCTGGAATAGGGATGTTGTGCAGTTAATATGATGTATTTGCATGACGGTAGGAAAAAGCCATTAGCAAATCAGTGACGAAATAGTGATAAAGTCGAACATGGTGCTATTATTTTCCACACTGCTGTACTAGTCGAGGAATGGGTGGGAAATAACAGCAGCAGACACAACAAACTTAGAGGATTCCATGCCTAGACGGCTAAGACGCAGACAAAAAGTTATCCAACAACCATTTCTTTTGGCAGCAAGGCTTAAGCTGTCTTTAATTTTCCATATTCTTGATGCTTTGCTCATGTAGTCATGTCTTTAGTATGGGAGTCAAGGATGCGAGGAGTGTATTTTTCTTGGAAAACAGACTGAAATGGGGCAGAATCTTCCCTCCGTCAAGGTGTCAAAAATCCATACTTTGTAACCTGTGCATACATTTTAGACATTTAGGCACTTAGAACAAAGCGTCGGATGAAGACTGTTCTTTGCGTATATTTCCTTCGGCAGTCTTCCCTCGGTTCGACGAAATGTATTACTCAATATTGAAATAAGTTCTAGCACCACCCTTGCACAGAACTTCACTTCACTCCTAAAACTGCACTTCCCTCCACCGCAACGGCAACACACTGCCGCGCCTTCTAAAATTCACCCCTTAAACGGCAGCAGTCCGCTCTCGTCTCATCAGCAGTACACACAACCTAAGCCTCAACCCCAAACAGCGCCAGTCCAATTGGACATTATTCTCACACACTCACCGGGTGTTCAATGCCGTCGTCTCGTCTCCTCAGAACAGGCACTACACACGCACACAACCAAGCACACCACTTCCATGCACAGGAGCCCTTGGCTAATGTTTTACATTTTGTTTTCATTTCCTCCACCATCTCCTCACCGCATACGTTTTCTCATTTCTCTTCCATTTTCCTTTCCGTTGCGAGTGAACAATCAAAACCGGAGCGTACCACCGTTCCATCTCATCATTCACTCACTTTTCTGTTCTCAGTGATGTCGCTGAGTCAAGTCGGCTCTCTCTGCATGGCTCTCCACGGCAGCGGTGTGTGCGTGTGAGTGGCTCTCAATTCAGTAAACCAGCACATAACACACAGAACAGCGCCGCGCGACTCGTACTCGTAGTCGTTGTCGTCGGTCGGGGTTTTCACTTTCATCCTGGAGGGTAGCAGAAACCAAAACCAGTAAGAGAAAGTACGGCATAAGAATTGGTTCGTTCCTTCTGTGTGCAAAATTTTTGTGTAGATTTCCTCCACTTCGCCACTGGTGGAAAGGAAAGGAAACGAACAAATATAGTACAGAGCTCAGCGAGTTTTGTTGTCGATTTCGTTGTGGTTGCGTCGTTGTTTATTGTTCGTTACGTTGGATTTGTCGTTTCGTTCGCGTACGATCGTTTGTGTCAATTTCGTTCGTCCGTTCGGTTTGTCCGTCGCGTGCATGTTTCGTCACACAAAGTGCTACTTCCCCTTGAATTCTTTTTAAACGTTTCTGTGTGGGCTGTGTGTTGGTCGTATGTTATGAGTGCGTTGCGGCTCATTGCGTTTGTCGTTCCTTCATCCTCGGCGACAACGCTTCGCAGTCACAAGAATTAAATTCACTCGACTGTGTGTGTGTTCTAGTGTCGACGGGAATTTGTTATAAACAAAACGACAAACGTCAGTTGGTCCGATTCAACTGTGACTCTGGCTGCTAGTGCGGGTCTGTGGTTTTTGTTTGTTTTGTTTCGCGTTTTGGTTGGTTAAAATGTGTGACGATCATTTTTCGTAAACAATTGGATTTCCAACGTCTCCCACACACCGTGACCGTGTGTCGCACTCGGTCGCTGCGAAGCCGTGACCTCGGACGAGAGGAATCTATCTTGTGTTGTTCCCCCGCATCGCTCGTTGATTGAATTTGTTTTCGTGTGTTTTTTCCCTTTTCTGGTCTGACTTCGTCTTGTTCTCTGGTTTCTTGTGCAAGATCTTTGATTTGCGTTAATTTCGTCAACGAAGCCCAGTGTGGGGGCAAAGGGAGAGCGAAAGAACAAGAGATATACAAGAAAAGAGGAAGAGTGGTGGTGTGTTTATTTCGCCCCAAGTGACAACTGACTGTGTGCGTTATGCAAGTGGATAACTGTATGTTTGCCTGCGTCGTCGTCATCGACTGTCATCGCCGTGATTGTTTTGCTATGGATTAAGCCGATTGCAGATCAAAATCTCAATTATTTTCCACCTCCCTCGTTTCGCCGTCTGCCATTTGTTTTGTGCCGTGAACTGTTCGAATTTGTGTTGATTTTGTGCACCTCGCAGCTGGAATAACCTCAGACGAAAAGGATAAACGATGCTGAATGTGATAGAAAACTAAGGGAATCATTTGAAGCTTCTTTATTCACTTACTCACTCTCTCAACCCAACTCAGGATTATTAAGTGTTGTTTGCATACAAATCGAAAACATAAAAAAATAAAACGAAAACCGTTTCTAAAAGGATAAGGATCTGGTTCGGAGGATAAATTTATATATTTTCTAAGACAAGTTACATACATGCATCATATACAAGAAATTAATAAATAACTAATCATACACAACATATAAAGCTTTTGTATACAAGAATTTTTTGCGGGAGTTTTAAGGACGTTTTGCTAAATTTTAACGTAAGTAGTCACTTGTATTGTCTCCCCATGTCCCTGGCCATCAATTTGAAGTTTCTTTCCTTTTTCTTAGCTGTTCTGAGATGAGAATTGGAAACGTACAAGCACTTGGGCCACCTTCATCCACCTTGAACGGCCGTCGGTCTTTGAAATTCTTAACTTTGGCGACGGTTTCAATCCTTTAGGAGAGTTTCTCATAAGAAATCGGTTGTTGTTCGTTTACTGGATGACTGTAGGTGCATGGAAATGAGTCATTTGACAGACGTACACGTTGGTTTCGATTTTTAAAAAGTCTTATCATCTTTTTCCTGGGTCAAGCAGTATGCTGAGCGTCGGTTTAGTTGGAACATATATTTTGGCGAGTGCGATTAAAGACTGAAAATGCATAGTCTGATTGGAATTAAATTTTTTGTTTGTTGTGAGCAGGTTTGAGTGCCTCAGAGAAATGTGCGAACAAGAAAGAAAAGTTCCAAGCCTTGTTGACAAGACGTCCTTCAAAGTTATTTAGAAATCTAGTCACATCCATGGGCCCTACGAAAAGGCCCTGCACGGACTGAACTTGCTCTTGCAGTCGTGTTTTGGGCTAGATTTCCAAAAAGCCAATCGCCATTCAAGACTTGCAGCGCTTGTCAATTCGGAACACGTATTCGACGGCTTTGTGTCTTGTTGGGAATTTTTGTTAGCGAACCGGTTGCCTGAGAAGTGTGTTCTTGTTTGAATAGCTTTGACTGTCTGATGTCAAGATTTCTCCAGATTAGTCTATTTTTCAAGGCCACCGTTTAGAAATGTGTCTGAAGTTGAACTGTTCTCTGCTGGAATGTTCTTTTGACTGAGGATTCAAAAGAATTATGTGACGGTATTCTTTCCAAGCTTTCCCAGTTTTTGGTGACTAAAGCTGCAGACAACCTTCAAAGTCTACCTTCGGAATTGACACTCGAAAGAAGAGCCAGATAGATTTCTGAAGAAGCTATGGCTTGGTTTCTTATGAAAAAAATTAGAGAAACACGTTTTTCGCAAAAGGATTCCGATACACAAATAGGATGCTCAGAATTTCAAAAGTGGTAAATCGAGAGATGCGCCTCACAATCTAGATTTGCATTTGCTAGTCAGAAGTCGACACTTCACTCCGGTAGTTCCCACAATCCATCGCTGTCCAATTTTTGGAAATGCTTTGATGGTTCACCCGATTCCTCGACTGCAAAATCCATTTAACGCTGAATGTCATTTTCAGAGTTCGAAGGAACCCACCTACACTAGTCCTCAGTGATGCACTTACTCTCAAGAATTAAGGTGCGTGCTTCCAGTTCGCCCCCATTCTTCACGAAATTCTGCACCAGATGTGAGTTGACGGAGTGGCACGCGCTTAAAATTCACGGAATCGGGGTCAACGATGACTAACGAAGAAGTCCTGAATGCCGCACAGTGACAGCGGATAAAGGACGGGGGAGCGATGAAATTAGCATAAGAGTCCATTAGCTTTGCTTTGATCTCCCAAATTACACCCAAAGTTGACTTATTTTCATCTTTCTCACTTGCAAACAGCGCGATGATAATTGTTTGCAAATTTTTCAGAAATTGTTTTGCTGAAGGTTCTGTGGTTGTGAATTTTCTGGAAGGAATGGAAAGTATTATTAGAGTTTTTCTGTGACATGGAAAGGTTTTCAATCATAAAGAGACATTTCATGACCTTTTTTCATGCATTTTCCAAGTCTTTTCCTAGGATTTTCAATTGTGTCTGTTGCTCTTGTTAGACATTTATACTCTTTCGATTATTTCTAGTACATATCTCGTCTCTAACTGTTTGATGCTTAGCGTCTTCTTGCTTTTTCATTCTTCTTCTTTGTCCTTTCCTCATGTTTTTAGTTGATTTCATTCTTTTTTCTCAATTTTCTTTCTTTTGTGTGTTTTGTTTCGTGCTTTCTGTGCTTTTTGTATCGTCTTGGTCTTCGTTCTGGTGCATCTTCTGAGCGTTTCCAGCCATCATCAGCCATTTTAGATGTTTTTCACATGGTTTTGGGCAGTTTGTCTGCTTTTTTCCTTGTTTTTTCTCAATTCTCTTGTTTTTTTATGCCGGACTATACTCTTTTATACGTTTTACAGCCCTTTGATTTGTTTCTACACGGTTTTCAGACTCTGTAGACTCTGATTTTCTGGTCTTGTTGAGCTTATCTTTTGCGTTTTTATGCGTTTCCATGTGTCTTTTGTGCATATCCTTTCTACTTTCTTACACAAACGGCGTAAACCTAAGTTTTCGTACTTTTCCGCGTGTTTTCGAATTTTTTGAAACATTTACTGATTGCCTCCAACAGTAAGTCATTGCACCCATTTGTCCCTCTACGTCATGATGGACTCCTTTAGTCGCCTTCAATCGCATAAACAAAGCCGTTTTAACTGCTTTTTGAACTTAACAGAAGTTTTGAAGTTCCTGAGTCATATTCTGATGCCGCCCGACTTCCGTCTGTCAATTGGGAACATCTCAGCGTATCTGTTTCGCATTCCCTGCTTCTTTCAAACTCCTCCTCTGGCAAGTCTTCAAACACAATCAACAAGCCGAGCACCTCCCCAGAATTCCCCCACAATGGGAGCGAACCGATGGGAGCAATCGTTCGCTGCGTGGTCCTAATCTACTAGCCATCATCCGCAGTCTCGAGTAAATTTTTGTTCAGAGACGACTCCATTTCATCCCACTAATTGATTGTCACTTCGAAACCAACGTGAAGCGAAGTTCGTTCGCCCACGCGTCCCCCTCTGGCTCCGTTGCAAAGACAAAACAATTATCGGGAATGACAATGAAGTCCTGAAGTCAATGATTTCTGCTCCTCGAGCTAATCAAACGGCGAATGTGGGCCCCAACAGACCGCCAGCACCCCCACACACACACAAGCCCGCACAACTGTTTTAGCATGAAGTTAGGTCGGCAACATCCAACATCCACAATCCCCCACCTCCAGCACACGCGCGCTTTCCCCCCAAAAATAAAAAGAGAAGAACACCTCCTCCCCCACGCTCAATCTCTCTCTCCGCCTATCTATCTCTTCCATCCCAAAGCGTGTGCTTGTAGTGCGTTTGTATGCGTGGCGGTGTGCAGATATTTGTACAGATTCGTGCTTGGCATTGTCAATCAATGAACCGAAGCTGAGAACGTTTTGCGGCAAGGTCACAGCCGATTGTCTTAAGCGGCAGCGGTGGCCGCGGTGGCGTGTGCGCCAAAGGAGGGGAACGACGGGAGTTGCGGGGGCAACGTATGTGCGTTTGATTCTTTCTCACGGCTCCCGGAAATTATAGATCTCTCCGCTGGGGCCGAAGATTAATGTGCGTCAAAAGGACCTGAGACGATGAGGAATTCGCAAAGTTTAACGATGGTGATTTGATGTCCTCACGGCTTCTTGGGCCACATCGAACTCGAAGAGAGTCATTTCAGTCGGTGAATGGTCGGTAAATGACCGGTCCACTGCCGCAGCTTCGGTTTCATGAACTTTTATGCGCAGATTAAGAGAAATGACCAATCCAAAGATGATCGACGTTGTTCTTCGAATTGACACTCAAAATAATGGAAGTCAAGGACAATCTTGTTCTCTGACACTCAGAGTGGATTTCTTGGGAAACTGAGGAATCTGAATCCGAAAGGAATTTATCAATTTGAAGAATTGGGGTGTCAAAGCTGAAGGAAGCTCTGTTGGCAAGAAGTTACAGAAGGCAAGCTTTTTAAGGTTGTCCCTCTCTAGAAGTAAAACCTATTTCAGCTTGCTTTCAATGATGGGGACATTTAAAAAAAAAATAAATTACTCTCGACTGACACAAGAAGACGTTTGATCCTTTTGCTCAGGATAATTTTGAAATTTCATTCAACACATCACTCAATAATTTGACCTCTGTCAACTATGAATTTTGTGTGGCGTGTTAAGAGATGCTCTTCATCGTTTTGTCACGTCAGAAATGTTAGCAAAAAGCGTACATTTCACTTTATATTTTATTTGAAAGAGAAATGCCGAGGGACAAGGTGGCATTAATGCAGGAGATGTAGTACAAGGGTCACGCCAAGTTTGGGGAAAAATTAAACACTACACCCCTTACACCTCCAAAGTGATCTAAAAAGCAAGAGACCGCCGTGGCGCAGAAGGTGAATGCGCCGACGGACACAACGAAGATTCAGACTTTGTCTCCTAGAATTTCGCTGCCAGCACTTGCAACTTGCTTACTACCTATGAAACATTTGATTTTATCAAATCAACTGTACGCGAGTGGACAGCTCGACTTTAAGCAACCCGTCTCTTACCCAAGTACACATCAATTCGATTCATTTTTTGAGTTAAAAAAATGTGAGTTTATTGAAAAAACGTGTGGCCACCGTGACGTAGTGGACAGAGTGCGACACTCAGACACCGTAGGTCCAGGTTCGATTACTGGCTGAACACCTCCAATTTTTCATGGCACCTCCTCTTTCGAGCTGTTGACAACACTCGAAGAGTATTAACTGTCTAAACAAGGCCTCTCGCCGTTCGTTGTATATCCCCTCTACTCGTAAGAGAACAGTAGCGTGCACAACACGACCAGTTGATGAGCGAGCTAGCCCCAGTTCCCGCTGTGGACTGCTGCGCCATCAAATTATAGCCAAGCAGCTCATGAGAAGCTCCATGTTTCAAACATCAATAAACAGAAAGGCAAATATAAATAAACAGAAAGGCATATTTTGCAAATGAACTCACTTCTTAGCCTCCAGAATCTTGGAACAAAATCATATTTACCACGTGGGCTGTCAGCGCCGTCAGCGCGAAAAGAAGTAAAAATTACTTGTTAGTAACTCAAAGTATTGGCCGTCTTTAATTTTGAAAACCTCTTCTAAAAAATGAGTCCTGCATCGAACCATTGTTCAATTTTTGTCAAAAGACCCCAACCGATGGCGTCCCAAATCGTTTTCCGTCCGCCGAAAATGCCAAAAGCGGGAAAGAATGAGGTCCAGAGACAACGTCGGGTGGGAAAGGTCTTCCCTTTTCAGCGTTTACGAGGCTTTCCTTTTGAATTTCGGGATTAGAGAACAAAAACAAATATTAAACATGGAAAATAGATTTATTGTTTTTCAAAATATTCCTCATTAAGATCTATACCCTCTTGCATGCGTTTGAACCAATTGTCGAAGCACTTTTGCCACTGGAGGTTCCTTGCCATTGCCATTGAGGTATCTTGAGGTATCTTCGAAACATGCATTTTGAACGCAACAACCGCTTCTTCAGGTGTCGAAAAACGTTGACCTCTCATTTTATTTTTTACGTAAAAAGAAGTCATTTGGTGCCAAGTCAGGATTATACGGCGGATGACTCATCAAATCGATGTTTTGAGTGCTCAAAAATACGGTTGTTTGAGCCGATGTGTGAGAGCTCCCATTGTCGTGGCTCAAAAATGCAGTTGTTTGGGCCGATGTGTGAGAGCTCCCATTGTCGTGGTTCAAAAATGCAGTTGTTTGAGCCGATGTGTGAGAGCTCGCATTGTCGTGGCTAAAAAATGCAGTTGTTTGAGCCGATGTGTGAGAGCTCGCATTGTCGTGGTGAAGAGTGATCCGTTTTCGGCGGTTGGTTTTCCTGATTTCGTGGAAGACAACTGGCAAACAAATGGTTGTGTGCCACTCAGAATTGACTATTCTGCTTATTCTAGTGGTGCGGTTGCGTCATGTCAAGTTTTTCCGAAAAACAGGCGACCATTTGCTTGGAAGTGCTTCATGCGCGAGCAACTTTTGTTGGATTTGGCTCAATTTGAAACACTCATACACTCGACTGCTGTTTACTTTCGAGCTCATACGCGTAAATCCACGATTCGTCACCTGTCATGATGTCATAGACGTGTTTGGAAGTACCGCGATTGTATTTTTGGAGCATTTATTTCGACCAATCGACACGAGCCTTTTTTTGAGCTATTAACAAATTGTGTGGGATCCAACGCAAACAAATTTTTTTGACGGTCAAATGTTGATGCAATTTTGAATGTATGCTGGTCCCACTAATGCCTTAGGTTGTCTCAATCTCACGATAGGTCACATGACGATCTTGCAATATCAGTTGGCGCCCAGCATCAATGGTTTCCGGAACAACAACTGATTTTCACGAAATTCATCTTGGAATTAACTACGATCTCGGTTGGATTCACCATGCCATCGATAACCACTGGTCATTGATGGAGCTTCATCGCCAAAAATTGAATTAAGTTCATCGATGCACTGTTGTTGAGTTAATCCAAGTCGAAAGTTGTAAAAAATAATCGCATAAAACTTTTCACGATTTTCATGATTTCACGCCTATTTTTTGGGCGGGGTGAATCTTTTAAGTTACTGTAAAAAACACAAATAGCGCTCGTATGTCAAAACGTTCTGAGTACGTATAACCTCAAAAATGTCAAACCTTACGATAGAGCCGGCAGTTGCCAGATTGCAACACTAGGCTTACCCAATCCCGAAATAAAAGGCAAACTTCGTACAGGTACTTTTCGAGCGATAATCACGTCCCTCGATCGTTTCTGAAGGTTTCCCACACAATCCACGACTCAAACGCGGTTGTAGTCAACAACGTTTCCCATCAATGGTTACGCTTGGTTTTAGTAGCTCATAGTACACTACACCACAACAGTCTCAGCATATGCGGAGCATAGCCTTTGAAGCTTGGATGTTATTCTTTGACGTCGTATGTAGACAATAATAGAACGGGTTTACAAGGTTTTGCTTATTTTTTTTTACTTTTCTTCTTAAGTCACGATTTGGTGAAAAAATCCTTTTATTTCATGTTTTTAAGAATCAGTTCCGAGGTGAAAAATCGCCTTTCAATATTTCTCGGTTATGACCAGAACAGCACCTGATTTACTTGCTGTTTTGGAAATTGTTTGCTGAATCACTTGTAACGATTCTTTGCGCCTGGCATGCATCACATTGCCGTTAGCAACTAATCTCTTCATCATCCAACTTTTCGGGCTGGCCATGATGTTCTTTGTCTTCGACAATAAAATCACCACTCTTTAAGCTTCGAAACAACTCTTTGCATGATTTAACGATGGACTTCTAGAAGGCTTCTAGGCTTCAGAACTTTTCTTCCAATTAAAAGAGAAAATCAAAATTTCCTGTTTCAGTTTGTTAAGAAAAAATTAAACATTTTCGAATGTAGATGCTAATTATTGCTGACAAATGTCACACCTCTCCAATAAAGTAGGTAATCACCTCCCTGATTAGGCACAACTTGCACCATCCTTTAAAATCGGACAGAATACTTCTTCTTCTTCTTCTTCTGCTCCTTATTCTTATTTTTCTCCTTCTTTTTCTTCTTCTTCTTCTTCTTATTCTTCTTCTTGTTCTTCTTCTTTTTCTTCTTCTTCCTTTTCTTCTTCTTCTTCTTATTCTTGCTCTTGTTCTTCTTCTTATTTTTCTTCTTCTTGTTCTTCTTCTTCTTCTTTTTCTTCTTCTTCTTCTTCTTGTGGCACCACAGCCCGACCTGGACCTAGGCCTCAACCAATATGCCCCTCCAGCCAGCACGATCTATCGCCAGCTGCCTCCAATTGCGCATTCCAAGTTGGTTGCGGTCCTTCTCTACTTGTATGCGCCTACTTGTCCTAGCCCAGGCCGCCCTCTGTTGTGTTGTCCCAATGGCACAGATTCGAAGATTTTCTAAGCTGCCGCAATGGTGTCCAAACGCTCTACATGGCCTAAGCATCTTAAGCGTTGTATCGGACGATGCTTGACTCGGCGCATGTCGCTGTGCAGCTCATAGAGCTCGTCATTATATCTTCGCCTCCGTTTGCCGTCAATGCAAACAGGACCAAAAATCACATGCAAATCGCATTTCTCTCAACTAAGACTCAGGGCTTCCTCTTCCACTTTAAGTAATGTCCAGGTTTCCTCGCCATAAAGTAGGACTGGGATGCTCAAGCTGTTAAATAAGGCAACCTTAGTTCTCCGTGAGTGGGTTTTATTACTCAATTGCCTCTTGAGCCCAAAGAAACAGCTATTGGCAAGAGTGATTTTTCTTCGGTACTGGTGTTGTTGTCCCTATTTACCGCGGAGCCGAGGTAGACGAAGTCGTTGACTACCTCGAAGTTTCGGCTGCCTAGTGTGAAGCTTTGTCTGAGACGTCGTGTTGGGTGTTCTTCCTTGATGACAGCATGTACTTAGTTTTACCCTTATTTACCGCCAGACCCAGTTTAGCCGCTTCCGCTTCAATGCCAGCAATCGTTCGTCCAATCACGTCAATGTCATCAGCGTAAGCCGCTGGCACCGCTACCGCTGAACTGACTTTTGGAATATCGTGCTTCTGGTGTTGACTTCTGAGTTACGCACGATCTTCGCGAGGATGATGTTGAAGAAGTGACATGACTGTGCATCGCCTTGTCTAAAACCTTTTTTTACATTGAAGGTCTCGGTAAGTTCGCTACCGACATTGATGGAGCAGCGAGAGTCCTCCATCGCCATGCTGCGCAATGGACGAGTTTGGTAGGAATTCCAAAACTGGACATGACACTGTCCAGCTCATCTCTATGCACACTGTCATATGCGGCCTTAGACTTGTCTCTCTGCAGACTGTCATATGCGGCCTTAGACTTGTCCCTCTGCAGACTGTCATATGCGGCCTTAAGCTCGTCCCTATGCACACTGTCATATGCGGCCTTAAAATCGAGGAATAGGTGGTGAGTGTCGATTTGCACTTCTTGGGTCGTTTCCAGAAAATCTGGTCTATCGTGGACTTCCCCGGTCTGAAAGCACACTGATAGGGACCTATCCAGTTATGGAAAAACGCTTTCTGAGAATAGGGCTGAGAGAATCTTCTAGGCGATGTTAAGAAGGCTGATCACTCTATAATTGGCGCAGTCAACTGGTTCTCCTATCTTGTGGACCGGGCAAATGACGCTGAGATTCCATTCATCGGGTTCCCTCCGACCGAATAAATATCCGCCATAATTTCTGAAGAAGACCTGAATTCAATCGATTTACACACTCCGAACAAATGTAATTTTTTTTAACAGTTTGGCCGAACAAGAATTAACACTTCACAAATCAGCCATTGTCCTCCAAAAATTCAAAGTACGAGGAACCTTTTTTAGCGAAAAGGCCAGTTTACTGGCTTCAGACTATATTTTGGCGTAATTTTGTCTGTTAAAGAGCCCTGAGAAAACCTGCAAACAGCGGAAGTTTTGTGTCTTCTAGTCTTACGACAATTACGTTTGACTGGAAAAACTTGTCATGAGTAACTAATGTGCAGCGACTTCTTAATCGAACTAGTTTGTTGGTTTCGAAGCACGGTCTGGACTCCTAAGTCGAACTTGAGCTTCTTTACCATTTGAGAGTACGGAAGTGGTAGATCTAGGAGTGCTATGTCGTAAAGGAAGTCAACTAGCTCTTCTCAAGGAGAAAAAAGCAACACCATCAGTCGAACATAACGCCTTCTTCTGTAAAAGGAAGTACCTTGTAGCTAGAAAGGAAACACGGATTTGTAAACGGGGCCATATCAAGTCTCCAGCTCTCCATGAGCCTGAGATCATGGAGTGAATTGTCAGCATTTTCAACCACTTTTCCATAACATTTCATACACTTTTGCTTGTTTTTCGTTTTTTTTCCTCTTTCTTTAGTTTAATCGCGCTTTCATTCATTTTCCAAGTCTTTCCTTAGGGTGCCCATCAATTTTTATTGCTCCTGTCAATTTGTCATACTCCCTTGGTTATGTTTGGTACATACGTCGCCTCTTTCTGTCTGATCCGTGGCGTCTTCTTGCTTCAGCAAAGTTCCTAGCAGTCAATTGCGAAAGTCGCTTTCCAATGTCAAACCGTGGGGCTTGGACTCGACTCTGTACTTCTCGCGACATCCTCATCATGACCATATCTACAAGAGGAATAGAATCCTAGTCAATGTTGGCTCCAAATATCGAGAATACTGAAGGAGTGTCTGTTGTTCTGAGCAGTTTGGATGACGGTTGATTGCTCGGGTGACTACCAGGTCCCTCTATAGACGTTAAGGTTTGGGAACCGCCTGTCCATCTCTGAGAAAGGTCGTCACGAAACTCATAAGCCGGAGTCCGTTTTCAGATATTTCGTCGTTGCAGAGATTTCTTGCCTGCCCAGCTTCTAAAATGATCTTGCTGTCATAGATCGGGAACTGATGACCTTTATTGATCTTTCTAAGAGATCATCCATGCCTTTGTCATTGTTTTGAATTATCGATGATTGGGCGCAAGTCAGGCTAGAGTCCTCAAGTTTGCCCCGGATGCGGACTATTACGCGAGGCTCGCTAGCATTCTTGAAACTTAAATCTTTTTGCCTTAGTCTACCTCGAATGGAAAAATCCACATCCAGTGCTGTTCACTTTCCCTGCAGCAATTGACGTAGTCAGCCGCCGTGCAGTAGTGTGTGGAGTGCGACACTCACACGCCGAAGTTCCAGGTTCGATTTCCGGCTGAGCACCTCGCATTTTTCACGGCATCATCTCTTTCGAGTTGCTGACAACACTCAAAGAGCAACAACTGTCTAAGAATCAGCTTCTCAAAACTTCGCCGTTCGGGGTCGGCAAAAAACTGAAGGTCCCTTCTACTCGTGAGAGAACAGTAGCGTCAACACGAGTAGTCGATGAGCAAGCTAGGCCGTGGTCCCTTATAAACTGTAGCGCCACCAAATTATTATTATTATTAATTGGCGTACTCGGATCACTGTTTCTCGTTTTCTTCCTGGTCGGCCTATTCCATAAAACTTCTAGGACGGCAGTCTTATCTGATTTGTAGTAGTCTAGGGCCTCTAGGAGTTCTTTAGCTGTAGGCGGCCGTTTAAGGGAGCTCATATTTCACGAGCCGAGCTCAAAGTCATTGTCCTTTCTTTGTTGAGGTATGTCTATATCCAGAGACATTCTTCTCTAAAGTTCTGTTTTGCTTCTTCTCCTCTTTCTTCTTGCGGCGATTCAGATCGGGGTGGGCCTGGGCCTCAACCAACATGCCACTCCAGTCAGAACGATGTTTCGCCAGCTGCCTCCAATCACGTAATCCAAGTTGGTTGAGGTCATTCTCCACTTGTGTGCCCTACCAAAGCTTAGGCCGACCTCTGTTGCGTTGTCTCAATAGCTCAGATTCAAAAACTTTTCGGGTCACAGCAGTGGTGTCCATACGCTCTACATGGCGTAGTCATCTTAAGTGTATCCGAAGTCGCTTGACCAGGCCAATAACGCCTGTCGCCCATAGAGTTCGTCATTAAATCTTCTCCTCCTCCTGCCATCAACGCAAACAGGACCAAAAATCGCACGTTGAACTTTTTTCTCGAAAAGGCAAGGGGCTTCCTCATCCACTTTCAGTAACGTCCAGGCTTCCGCGCCACAAAGTAGGAACTTTTTCCTATGTGGTGGGAGCTGACCTCATGCACAGCCTTCAACTGGAGGAAAGGCCTCAGGCAAATGACTCGCTGCGTACGTTGGTAGACCGTACCCTGGTTGTTGTAATGACTATCCAAGGGGCCCCGCGAGGAGGTTGCATACAAACTCAACTTGTGCACAAGCAAGTATCGTGCTGGTCTAGTGCAGGAAGCAACTTCATAACCTACAAAAAATATTTTAATCATTTAGGCCGAAATTCGCATCATTTTCAAAATATTTGAAGACAAATTTCGCCCTGCCGACGGACAGCACAAGAAGTCCCGCCCGAGACTCTAAAATGTTTATCACCCAGCTGACTTAACAGTTCCTCCAAGATGGCAGCCATGGTAAAGGAAACTGTTAGGCAGAAAGAGGAGAATATGTGTCACATCAAATTTTCTGAATTTCCATTCCTGATGGTCGGAAAAATGGCCTAAATGGCTTTTTAAAAACAGATCCCAGCCCAAACCTGTTTAAATATCAAAAGAAGATCGCAGCAAGCTCCCAAATTTCGATCTAATTCTACTCAATAACCACTCCTCTACAGTTCCCCCTTTAATTTAAGCTCCAAATATTCAAATTTCTAACCACTTTCTTCACATGGAGGTCGAAAACCCCCTTTTAAACAGTGTCCCTCTTTTTTTTTCTTTGCAGATAAATTTAAGGATATAGTATTACTGCTGTGGGAAGCAACACCCATTGGAATGCATTAGACGATAAGCAAGGACTATACTTTATAAGGATTAAAAAATTGCAACTCGAAAGGCTGAAAACTAGGTTTAAAGAAACAACAAACAAAAACAAAACAAAAGAAAAACATTTTACGCAAACCAATAGAGATTAGAGGACGCGCAGGAGAAGAATCAACGTAACCTAAGTAAAAACAGAATAATCAGACTGATTTTAAGTAGAAAGTAAGCAACCCCCCCTCGCAAGGATCTCCAGGCCACAGAGTAGAGAAGTACCAGAGGAACGCATTTTCGACAATCATTCGCGCTGCCATAGCGAATTATGCCAAAAAAGTGTCGACCTGCCGCCAACTGAAAGCCAGAGATCGTGTAGTGGATCCTTGCATCCGTTTTTCTAGCCCAGAATCCTTGTATTTTGTATCCAGATTTTTTTGCGTCCGACGACGCCGAGAAAATGAAGAAGATGCAGTGCATCGAGGCCAAGCTAATAAAGACCGAGCCGATCGACCTGGACATGGTGCATTCGGACGAAAGGGACCGTGAGCCGAGCCCCAGTCACATGCACGCGCGGTACCACCATATCCAGATCCAGTCGCCGAAGCATCAGTCGATCGGCTCGCAGCACATTCCCGCGCAAAAGATCATCCTTTCGCCGCGGGTGGAGTACGTCCATCGGGGCAGCATCAAGCTATCCCCCGGAGGGAACAGCGGTCAAGGGGGCGGCACATATGCGCAAATCGTGCCGGAACACCGGCGGGATAGGTCGCCTACATCGACAATCCTTGCGCACAGCCCGACTTTGCCGGGGGCCCCGCAGATCATCATTACCCGGGCAGCACCCCAGCAGCACCATCAGCAGCACTCGCCGCATCATCACTCGCAGACGATGCATATGCAGCACTTGCAGCAGCAGCCGAGCCATCGCAGTCTATCGCCGCCACTCCACCAGCAACAGCAACAGCAGCAGCACCACATACAGCAAGTGCGTGTGATACGAGACGGGCGCCTCTACGACGACACCCACCGTCGGCGATCCCTATCGCCACCGGTGGTCCCGCCACCGCCCCCGCCGCAGTCGCACGCGCATGCGCATCCTTCGGACAAGGTTAGAATTTTGTCGTCGCCGGACGACGATCACCCGTCTAGCTCCCGGAAGTACATCGTGTCACGGCACGTGAACGTAATCTCGAGCAACGGCAAGATGGATAGCGCGTCACCTCCTGCGCCACCGCCCCCACCGCCCGCCACTCAGTCGTCGTGCACGAATCCGAACGTCATGCAAAGCAGTTCCGGACTCTTCCGCACACCGGTAGTGTCAAGCAGCAGCAGTAGCAGCGGCACCAGCAGCAGTTGTAACAATTCTTCGACATCGATGCGGCCACCCCCGCCGCCGCCGCCTCCGAAAATCAAGAACACCTCTCCGCCCGGACCGTCGGGAGTGATCGGTGGCGGAGCCAACACCAGTGGTGCCGGCATGGGCTGCGGCAGCAGCTCCGGCAACGCCAGTGGCTGCGAGGAGCCATCCAGTTCGATTCCGGATTTAGGTAAGTCAACAATTTTTGAAAAATAAAATTTCGATGAATCGTGGAAGAACGGCTGTGCAGGGCTGTCCGTTTCTTACTGCTCGAAAGCGACCTCAAAGTCGGATGTAAGTGTTTGGATTGGAGTTGGGTTGAAACTGGTGTTCGGTGCGGTAGTCACGCGACATTCATGGGGAATTCAAGCTGTCTAGCGAGCGCTGTGCTTTAATTCCAAACAGTGTCACATACCAGAAGGGAGGTGAACTGCCATTTCGACGCGTCGATTGTCGCATTGTATATGAATTTCCATTCAAGACGGGAAGCTGGAGGTATTTACTTAACATGCGTCGGTTTCAAATCCACACGTCGACGGTGTGCATACAGATCAAAAAGCTGTCGGAGCCTGATGTGATGCAAGGATGTTGCCTGAACTCACGGCCTCAGTGCCCTTCTTTAAATCCTCTGTCCGGCGTCTGTTAAAATCAAAACCTAAACGATTTCCATGGTCAGCGAGATGGACAGTCCACGTGTTGCGTTCCGTTGAGGGGAAAGGGGAACCCTTGGAGGATGAAGATTGCTTAGCTTATTGTTGCGTCGCATAAAGTGCGTTGATCGAGCACAGTGTTGCATTCACTGGACTACGAGAGACAAGAAGTCCGTCCTCCCGAGACAGAAGTCGAAAAAAGCTGCCGGAGTCGTTTGACCATCCGCGGAAATCCTTAAGGGAACTGGGAATTGTCTGATTGGGGCATACACTTCCAAACATTGTAGCCAGTGATGTCCTCTGAAACTTCTCAAGGCGGCAGTGGTCAGCTCTACTTCTTCTGTGAGTGGCGCTACAGTCCGGGGTAGACCTGGATCTCAACCAATATGTCTCCCCATTTTGGACGATCGCCAACTGTCTCGCCAACTGCCTACAATGGCGCACTTCAAATTAGTTAGAAGTTAGTTGATTGTGCAAATGTGTTAAATGAATTAATATTCTCTGCCAAGTGGTATTAGTCTTTCGATTATACATATTTGAGAACCTAGCAAGCCGAAGTTTTGTTGACTTCCAATGATCCGTTTTGTTGCAAGCCTTGCTCAAAGTTGGGACTTTGAAATTTTAGAAATTTTTCATATTTTTCAAGAAAATTCGATGTGAGATATTTTTTTAAAATATACCACCTTGGAACATGATGCTATATTTATTTGAAAGGGTATACATTTAACCTTCAAACTGCATCAACAGTTTTTTCATTTTGACCGCCAGTTTCCTAGACCAGGCTTTTGATTAAGGCCACCCTTTGTGGGAAGTACTTTCATGTTCAGTGGAGCATAAGAAGAGTGCTCCAAGAGGCTCCTACGGAGGACCACATTTTTCTGAAAGCTTGAAATATTCTCTATCGATTGTGCAAAAACAAAAATTCACTTTTCTGCACTTTGAAAGAACGAGTCGTTTAAGTGGAGCAATCTCCTTTTCTCCTTTTTTGTCATTTCTTTTGAATTTCCTTAAAATTTCCCTTTTTATTCTTGTATTGCATATCAGAGGCATGAACCACTAAGTAGTAAAACTCCAGCCTTACTACACTTAATTCAGATTTACAATTTTTTACAACGAAAGTGTGGCTGTTAATAATGTTGAATGTAATTTTTATATATACGTATAAATTCCAGCTTTGTTTTGAGCCTAAATTTATAGTTGTAAATTGTAATTAAACATTTTTTCAAAGCGATTAAACAAAAAAAAAATGAGTTTTTTAAATTTTTTAACTTTCCATCATGCTATATCGACCTATTTTTGGCAGCAAGGACTGATACTATATTCCAAATGTCATAAAGATCGGTTAACGGGTTTAAAAGTTACAGATTCATTCCCACGTTTTCCTTACAAGTGTACTGCTGTGGGCCGCCGTCTGTTACATTGTCCCCAATGGCTCTGATTCGAAGACTTTTCGGGCCGGAGCAGTGGTGTTCATTCGCTCGTCATAGCCTAACCGCCATGCCCATTTAAACCGCTTCCGCTTTAATGCCAAAAAGCCTCATGTCTACTTTCTTTTTTTTGGTTGGAGGTTGGGAAATACTACACTGGAGAGCTCAGGCTCAAATACTCAAATATTCAAATACAAATACGTTGTATTACAAGGCAGTAACCTTTAATTACTTCAATGTCATCTCCGTAAGCTAGCAGTTAAGCTGACTTTTAGAAGATCGTGCCTCGCGTGTTGACTTGTGAGCTTCGCATTATCTTCTCCAGACTGATGTTTAAGAAGTCACATGACAACCCGTTGGACTCAATTTTCTTAAGTTTGGAACCAAAAGTGAGTCAAATGGGGCTCAGTCTTAATTAGGAATCGGTTTCTACTGTTAGTCAGTGGTGGCAATGGCAATGTCGAATTCACGGTTCTTAAAGAGCTGGCAAAACAAACGGGTCTTAGAGTGAATGAGGATAAAACAAAACTCGGAAGCTTCTTAATGGCCGGCAATACGGCTTCCAACAACAGGTCCACTGGTGATTTGATGGCTTATCTCACCCAAAAATAAAACCAATCTTTGCACAATGTAGCAGAAAGCAAGATCGTTGCAAAAAAAGCATTTGACAGTGGTTGCCGTAGCGTAGTGGGTAGAGTGCGACGCTCACACGCCGAAGGGTCTAGGTTCGACTCCCAGCTCAACACCAATTTTTCGAATATTTCACGGCACCACCTCTTTCGAGCTGCTGACAACACTCAAAGAGTAATAACTGTCTAAGAAAGCTTCTCAAATCTCGCCGTTCGGAGTTGGCAAAAAACTGTAGGTCCCTTCTACTCGTGAGAGAACACTAGCGCGTACAACACGAGTAGTTGATGAGCAAGCTAGGCCCTGGTCCCCCTTTGGACTGTAGCGCCAACAATTATTATTAATTATTATTTGACAGAGTCTGGCATCAGGCTCTTCTGTCGAAAATGCGTGCTTTTGGCGTCGATGAGTCTCTTCTTCAATAAATAAGAAATTACTATTCGAACCGTTCAATACAACTTGTATTGGATGGGTTCAAGTCTAATATTCTTCTTCGTCTTCTTGTTGTGGCGCTGCAGCCCGGGTTGGACCTGGGCGTCAACCAACATGCATCTCTAGCCAGCACGATCTTTCGCCAGCTGTCTTCAGTTGCGCACTCCAAGTTGGTTGAGGTCCTTCTCCACTTGTGTGCGTCACTTTAGTCTAGGTCGCCCTCTGTTGCGTTGGCCCAATGGCATGGATTCAAAGACTTTTCGGGCCGGAAGGGTGGTGTCCATACGCTCTACATGGCATAGCCATCTTAAGCGTTGTATCCGTAGACGCTTAACCAGCTGCATGTACCTGTACAGCCCATAGAGTTCGTCATTAAATCTTCTCCTCCAAATGCCATCAACGCAAACAGCACCAGAAATCGTACGCAAAACTTTTCTCTCGAAGAAACTAAGGGCTTCCTCATCCGCCTTTGCTAACGTCCAAGATTCCGCGCCATAAAGTAGGACGGGGATGATCAAGCTGTTATATAAAGCGAGCTTAGTCCTTCGATAGAGGGCTTTATTACTCAATTGCCTCTTGAGCCAAAGAAACAGCGATTGGCAAGAGTGATTCTGTCCATTGTTGTCCCCGTCTACCTCGGAGCCGAGGTAGACGAAGTCCTTGACTACCTCGAAGTTTCTGCTGCCTAGTGTGACGCTCCAGCCGAGACGTCGATGTTGTGTGTCCTTCCTTGATGACAGCATGTACTTTGTTTTGCCCTCATTTACCGCCAGAACCATTTTAGCCGCTTCCGCTTCAATACCAGCAAACGCCTCATTGACGGCTCGCTGTGTTCGCCCAATCACGTCAATGTCATCAGCGTAAGCTAGCAATTGAACTGACTTCTGGAAGATCGTGCCTCTGGTGTTGACTTGTGAGTTTCGCACGATGTTCTCGAGGATGATGTTAAAGAAGTCACATGACAGTGATGACACCTTTTTGACATTGAAGTCTAAAATTCACCATATTAATACTGGTATTCCCCAGGGCTCTGTTTTGTCTCCGTCACTCTTCCTCATTTTCATAAATGAGCTCCTGTCTGTCATTTCTTATCCATATCACTTCTTCGCTGATGACAGTAACTTCAGCTTTTCATATTCGGTCCTCGGCTCTCGTCCCTCCTCTTCGGCCATTGACTTGGAACGGCAGCGTATGTTTAGCTCATTAAATTCCGATCTTGACTGCAGAATTGATTGTTGTAAAAAGAATAGAGTGGAATTTGATGCTTCCAAAACTCAGTGCTGTCTACTGTCACTCAAGCTTTTTCAAAACAACCTGCCATTATCTATGAATGACTCCTGCATCGTTGAAACTGAACGACTCTCCATCCTTGGTACGTGTATCAACTCAACACTAAGTTGGAACGATCACATATTCGAGATCGCCAAGAATGCAGCGAAATTTCTAGGTTTCGTAAAGCGATGCAAGAAATTCTTCATCCCTTCTGACCTGGCAGCAAAATATAAGTCGTACATCCGACCACAGCTTGAGTATAACGCTCCTATCTGGTCTAGTGGTCCTAAGACCTCTCTGTACCTACTAGATAGAATCCAACAGCGAGCGACAAAACTTATTGGTGATAATAATTCTGCGAAGTCAATTGACTCGCTCGAACATCGACGAAATGTTGCGTGTCTATCACTATTATTATCGCTACTTCAATAAAAAATGCTCTAACGAGTTAGCCAGCTGCATTCCTCCCCTTCAAGAATTACCCGCGATACTCTCCCTGCTAGGAATGCTACTCGTTCACCCTTAAGCCCACCTTCGCACTTACGGTTAAGTTTAGAGACTCGTTCTTCAGCCGCACCACACGTATATGGAATGCTCTTCCCTGCCCAATTTCTCCCCATTACAATCCACAGGCATTTAAAGCCAATGTGCAGTGGAACCTCCTTTCCCTCTTGTCCTCTTTACCTTCGGCCCATGCTGTGACTTAATTCTAGTCATTTAAGGGTATAAACAATCCCTTTAGTGCACGCCAATTTAAAAAAAAAAATGTGACAGATTGCTCAACAAGTCACTCATATAGAGTGCGCCACTATCCAACAAATCCAGTCGACTATGGATTGTTTTTTTGTTTGTGGCGCCCCCTATGTGTCCCGGGACTTGTTGAGTGGTGTGTCATATGCTATCGACAACGAATCGATTCTTTGAACAACACTTCGGCCGGAATGTGACAATTGACAGCTACAACTTTGAGATAGTTAAGGAGTTTGTCTGCCTAGGGGCAAACTTGAACTCCACAAACGACACCTTGGTGGAGATTCGGCGTAGTATCACCCTCGGCGACCGGTGTTATTTCGGTTTGTCAAAACAACTAGCGTCTAAACTCCTGACTCGAAGCACACAGATAGTGCTCTTCAGGACACTAATCCTACTTGTATTAGAACTAAGGAACCTAGTACTTTGTTTCCTTTGAAAGAGAATTTCTTTTTAATCCAGGGAACAAAAAAAAAAATAATAATAATTTAATAATTTTTGTTAGTGGCGCCCGCTATATGTCCCGAAATGCCCTTATATGTCCCGAAGCTCCCCTCTATGCCCCGAAGCTCCCCTATATGTCCCGAAGCTCCCCCACATGTCCCGAAGCTCCCCTATATGTCCCGACACTTTCTGAGTGATCTGTTATGGTCCTGTATGCGAGAAGAAGACACAGCCGCGAACGTGCTATACCAAAATATGGAGGTAGTTCGAAGGGCAAAAATCCATCGACTACAGTGGCTCGTCCACATCGAGGAAATGGACAACAACGCTCCTGCGGGTCTTCGAATCCCAACATCCGGGTTCGAGAAGGAGAGGAAGGTCGATTTTCGGGTAAAAAGAACAAGTGATTGCCGACGCTAGAGCACTTGGTCTTGACAACTGCAAGCAGCGTGCCCGGCGCCATCAAGAATGGAAGGCAGCTTCAACTCAGGCTCAGGCTCTTCATGGGCCGCAGGCCTGATAAGTAAGTAAGTAAGTAATGGCAATATCGATGCGTTGTCATGGAAGAAAACAATTTGGCTTCAAGCGGTTCTCGTTTTTTGTACTGATTCCTCTGACTGTTTCCTCCCTTTCCAAGCATTCGTCGATTATCACACCTGGCAGGCATCTTCGATTTCCGCTGAATAGTCTTCGGGGCATTCGCTGGGGAAAGTCCACTGTGCACGCTTTTGACGGTTTCTTGTTTTCCGGTTGATCCCATTTCGTCAGTGTTCACAAATCGCCTTCGGTGTGCACTTGAACAGCGTTGACAACTTTTCTGAAGCACTCTAGCTGTTGCACCTTTTGTCTTGCGGACAGAGACGCGAACTCATGATGTCATGCCATGTCGCACATCTTCAATTGATTTCTTGAAAAAAAAAAAAGGATTGTGTCTTTATGTCACCTTGTCCTTCGTGGGCACCGGGATGTGGCTCAACAAAAGCCATCGCTAAATTTTCATCGATCGCCATGGGAGGAGAAGAGTGCGGTTAGGATAAAATATTGACAATAGCCCTTTATGTTATGTTGTTGTTAAGAGATTATGCGTGTCCCCTTTTCATTCCCTGCGCATTTCGAGCTTCCCTCCTTTACATTCCTTTTCAGGGTAAGTTGAGGGTTTTGTCTATTGCTGTCCACCGGAAGGAGAAGACTTCTCTTTACCATATTTTCCTTCCTTTTAAAGAATGCTCCGTGTATTTCTCCCTGTCAGGCTTAAACACCTGGATCGTGAACGCCTTTATACCCGAAAGAGCTATTCCACCCAGCTGCCCGAATTTATGAAATTTTGTGCAGAGGTCTCAAATGGTTTCTGCCAAGTGCATTTAGTTCCGCCAAGTCCTTAGTGGCTTTATCATTCGGGGAGGGCAAATGCATTTACGAGTAGGAGGACTTAAGCCTGCTGCACCAGCCTCTCTACTAGTACTACTAGCTTGCTGCACCTGCCTCTCTACTTGTACAACTAGCCTGCTGCACCTGCCCCTCTCCTAGTACTGCTAGCCTGCTGCACCTGCCCCTCTGCTAGTTCCCACTATCACAGAAAATCGAAACAAAAACATGGGACTGAGTCTACACTCTTGAGGAACTTCGTAGTATTTCCCATTCGGCAAGTCCTTAAATATTTCTTTGGGTTCCGAAGAAAGATGAAAAGCACCGTGTGTTGAATTTCTTCAACCGAACAACCTTCAGAATCCATTCAACGGAGACAGTGGGCTTTCGTCCACTTCCTCAACACTTCACACATTCATTCAGTGACTCCGATGTGAAATGACAAATCTCATTCAAAGAACCTTGAAATATTTCACAATTCCCTTCTCCCAGCGGACGGCTTCTCTCGCCTAGAACTCAATCTGAACGCAAATTATCTCCAGCTGCTTCCACTCCCCAGCCCCCACCCACATGGCAGCTTCAGTCGATTCGAAACAACTGCGAATTAACTTTTTCAACTTTCGATTATTCTAATGAACATCACAGACAAAGCCTTATGTAAGTCGGTCTACAGTTATACAACGGGGCTTATGCAATCGCAGAGTGGCGTGTAAAACGCAGAAACCAACTTCTGTCGAAGCGAGCCGCGGCCATAACTAGTTGTGGGTGGTCCGTGACAAAGTGTGACCAGACACTAATCACAACCGTTAGATAGCAAACAGGCCACAGAGCAGAAAAAGAAACTGTCTCGAAAAAGGAAAAAAAGAGAATCAAACAAAAATTGTTGAGATACATTTGAATTAGCAGGCAATTAGCATCGAGATAGCATTTTAGTGTCGTGTCGTGCGAGAATTTATGTGTCAGTGTGTATGAGCGACGGCTCTTCAAAACCAATTGACAGATAGTGACAGAGAGCGGGAGCGAGGCAAAAATCGAGAGAGGGGGAGAAAGTCAAGGACGTCTTGTTATGTCAGTCAGTCAGTCAACAGGTGGTTGCGCGGCTGTGTGCGTGAGTACTTACCCGATAAGTGCAGTAAATTATTTTTTCCGGGTCTTGCTACTGCGGTCGTCATCGAAGATGATCTCAGCTGTAAAATTCGATAGCTGGCCGGCAGCCACTTGTTGATGAATTCCGGTCCCCCCAGGCAAACAGTTAGAAATGCTAAATATGCAGAAAAAAATGGCAGAAAACAAATATGAATCCACAACCAGTTTGACAGCTTAATGCACACAGTGAGGCATACATGCACCGCCTGTCGCTCTCACTCAGCGTCTGATGGGGGCGGTGGGTGGATGAGGGAAGGTCTAGAGCAACACACTCATCATTTCTGACACCTAGATGGTATTGAAATAAAAATCGAAACCGTAAGGGGAACCGAGGAACAGGTAGGTGTCCAAGTCGATTGAATCAAGTCTCGCTCGCTCGCTCGCTGTTCCCGTCTCCCTTGCTCGCTGTCTGAAATAGATATCCGAAGGTTGACTTGTACGTAATGTAGAACAGTGGAACACTTCCTGCATTCGGCCCCCTATCTGCCCCCGCCACAGCCACCACCGAGCACGACAATTGCTTTGTACTTACTTTTACACCGCCATCCCGCACTCTCTTTCTCTCTCGCCTTCTCTCTGGTTTTCTGTTTCTTTTGCTTGTTTTCTGTCCGATGTGTGAGAGTGAGCGAGTGTGGGCTTATGTGTCGTCAATATATTATTATTGTCCAAGGTTAAGATAACGGTAGGCGTGCTTTTGCGATTCGTGCGCTTACAACCTAAGTACGTAGTCGGATACAAGCAGAGATCGCATGCCACAAACACCTCCTCCGTCACTTCGCCGCTCGTCTTGCTCTGACCATCCCCCCTTGGGCCAGTGGATGGGTGAATAATGGAAATGCGATATTTGTTTGTTTATTTTTTTTTCTCTTACGGAGATCGCAGTGTGATCACTTGCCCGCCTCTCTTCCGCTCAGTTCGATTGCGAGGAATAATAACATGGAAGTCACCTTTAGTTAGGCGTGACCTTTGATTTGATACGCTTTGTATACCGTTTGCTGGGCTGTTAGGCTGCTGGGTTGGGGACTGCGCTTGAAGCTTCGGCGGCGTCATGTGCTCACTGGGGCAGGTGTGTAATCGAGATATTCATGGCAATTCTGTGGGTTTTCGTTGCACGTTGCGCTGTTCGTCACTTCTGGGTTGTTTTGTGCGTGTTCTTGGGGAACAGTTACACGGTGACATACGATCGGGGAGGTTTATGGCTGTGGCTTCCTAGTGCTGGTGGAGGTGATGGATTCGCATTGGGCGCCAAGCTCAAGGATGATTGCGTGCGGAATGAGTGTACAGGCACTGACGTGTATCGACTGATGCGGACGAGGCTCCAAGGTTGGGGATTCAAGCTGGACCTTGCAAGCTGTGCTGAAAGCCTTGACAACGAGGCTTTGGATGTTATTGACAGTCATTGGCAGATCTTCCAGGACATGAACGGACAACTTTTGGAACTTTATAGGCAAATGAACGCTTTGTGATGTGTATGGACGCGGAATAAGGCTCTCACAAGGTGGTACATCTTTGAAGAAAGAAAAGTTTCGGAGCTCTAAGTCCCTGATATTAAGTCTTTAGCACTTTAACTTGGGCATGAGAGAATTCATTCAGAATATGAGCCCTGTTTCCTTTCCTCATGCTTCAGAAGTGCACTCTATGCCTCATCCTTGACTCAAGAACAGCCCAAAGACGAAGCCCTACTGCACCTATGCCTCATGTTATGCTCAAGCACTACCTCAAAACGAAGCCCTAACTCAGTGCTGCTTTCCATTTCTTCAGGTCCTCCCCTTGATAAGCCTTAAATTCCAAAAAAATTGTCAAATTCTGCCGAAATCCTGTCAAAAACAACAAATAAGGAAGACATTTTGCATCATCATGACATGGAATGTTGCTCGTCCAATACATCCGCGTCTGACACACAACAATCCATCGTATCGCCCCTTTCCAACGACTCACCATGTTCCAATGGAATACTAACAATGGAACATTACAAGTTACGCCATCTATTAGTGAACCGCACGAATTAAGTTATCATATAGACCCAATAACTTATTGCTCCCTTCTATGACTTTCTTTGCTTCCTGATTTGGATTGTGAGCAACAATGTACCCGACTTCCAATCCACCACGTCGCGACCTCCATTTCAGCGTCCAATATATCCGAGTCTGACACAAGGCAGACCATGCTCTCGCCAGCGACTCACCCAATTCCGAAGTTTCCCCGAAATCCGACACAGTCACCTGCTACTCATGTGCACCTCACTTACGTACCGGCCACCTCGTCTTTGCACTGCACACAACCCCTAAGATGCATCGACGCCCCTCACAAGTTGAATACTTTTTGGCATTGATCTTGATTTTGACATTTCAGCGGAACATGCCAGCAGACGGCAGCGCCGCCATTATGAATTTATGCAAAGCACACCACATTTTTGTCTTGTGCCGTGTGTTTATCTGTCAGATGCTCTGTATTCGCTGCGCGCCAAGGTTGTTCCTCTCGGTGTGCACGAACACACTGCCAGTGCACGATAGAGATGTGCATAAAATTTGAACAGAAATAGACGTATAGAGCGTATCCGCGGGGCTAAGCAGAAAACGATACCAGCTCGGGCCAGTGAATGAAAGGCGTTCAGGGAGCACTGGGGCGGAAGTGACATTCACTGGCTGTTTATCTATCGGCAAGTAAACCGATTAGAGACTGCGGGCTATGAAGATAGGTGGACGCGTCGAGTAGGGCTGATAGCGTGCACCATGCTTATCTGCTGTTTGGGTGCAATTTCAAGGACGCGGTGATAAGTCAAAGTCAATGGCGGGGCTGAGGAGATAGTGGAAGTGAGTCGTTGAAAATGAAATCGAACATAGGTGGGTTGTAGGGTGGGAATTAGAGGAAAGATAAGGTGCTCGGAGAGACAAGGATGGGATGAGAGGTGAAATGTGGAATCAGAATTTGTGTTCCGATGGACGGCGGAAATGCAATTTGACAAAATATTGAAGACATAACGCTCAAACCAATGGATCTAACCTAAATTCTCTTAATGACTGTTTTTGGGAAGTTTTTAATGCCGTGCCATTTGAAATCAAAGCGTGCTGTTGCAACAGAATGTTGAGCTGTTAACAGAACTCAACAGAACAGAACTCAAATTTCGTGGCGCATAACGGCGGACTCTGAAAGGACGTTGGAGATTCTAAATTAACTGTAAGCTTCCAACAGTAAATGGCCAAGGTTGCTTTGTCCCTTTCTTCTATTAGTTTTGAGAAACAGTTCAAACTTCAGTGACGCTGAAGTAGAATACGCAAGTGGATTGAAATAGCCGACTGGCGCCCAACACGCAACGAAAAGTTTCACTCAGTATTGACGCTTCAAACCAAAACCTTATTTGAGTTGCAGTGGAATTTAAAATAGGGAAAGTCAGACTCTTGCACAAAAGTGAACATTCGCATTCGAAAGCTATGTTTCCTTTTCGGTTACATAGCGTGCATTGAATTTTCACCTTTCTTCCTCTACATTTAAAATGTTGTCGGCAATTTAAATTCGAATCCTCTTCCTTGAATTCAACGTATGTATCTCTTTCCTCTTTATGTGATGCTACAGTCTGAGGTGAAGCTGAGTCTCAACCAACATGCCTCTCTAGCCAGCACCATTTCTCGCCTCCAGTTACTCACTCCAAGTTTGTTAAGGTCCTCGTCCTTGCGTGCTTCATAACTTCTTTGAATACAACGCTGAAGGCGGCTAGGTTATGTAAGGCGCATAGGCACCGTCCCAAACTGTCTTCGAATTCTAGCCACTGGGACAACGCAGCAGAGGTCGGTCTAGGCTGAGGTGGCGCACACAAGTGCGTGGACCTTAATCCACCCGGAGTGCGTAATTGGAAGCAACTGGTTAGAGATCATGCAAGATCGAGTGGCGGGACTGTATCGACAATTTAAGACGAAGAAACAGCTAGGTCTGGTTCGTTGTCGACCAGTCGAGTACCCAGATGCTGACAAGTTCACTCGAGATTAGACCTTTTCTTTTTGAGTGATGGCTTATAGTGTACTGTTTAAAGGATGGTTTATTTTACGTTCCCTAACATAAACCCAAGAATACAGAGTCTATGCTGTCCGAAATAGACTCGAGTGTAACGAGTTTTCTTGTTTTCTCATTGTTTTCTCATTTTGGCGCCCAATGTTGGACTCCGATAGGACTTGGCGGCATTTATTATGAATCAAGAGTAATGAATGCGAAATGACGAATGAAAGATAAAGAATTTAAGACTAAGAAACAGCTAGATCTGATTCGTCGTCAACCAATCGAGTACCCAGCTGCTGACAAGTTCATTAGAAAATTAAACCTTTTATTTTTTAGGTGATGGCTTGTAGCGTACTCTTTAAAGGATGGTTTACTTTACGTTCCCTAATATAAACCCAAGAATAGAGTCTATACTGTTCGAAATAGACTCGAGTTTTGTATGCTGAACTTGCGTGACTCCATTTTGGGCCCAATGTTGGACTCCGATAGGACTTGGCGGCGTTTAGGTATTATGAATCAAGAGTAATCAATGCGGAATGACGAATTAAGATTAAATAACAATTAATAAAGACTGAAAATTGTTGTTTTCTAGGGAACTTCCACCAAAAGTTTTTTTGGCTCCCAATGTTGGACTCCGATGTGACGTGGCGTCGTTTACTTTAAATGAAGAATGAAGAATAAATCAATCGATTGATTTGAAGGACTGCACATTGTCCAATGAATTCCAGAAGAGGTCTTTCTTCTTAACCAGTTATAGTAGGTTTCTCTTAGTGTTCAAACCACATTAATTGCCACATTTAACCTACAAGATTGTGTAACTTAGATCCGCATTCAATTTCTGTCAATATGCAATTTAAGATATGACCATCCGATGGAGGTTTGCAATCGTGGATAGATCAAAAGACCAAAAGCAGAAGAATGAAGAGACTTGAACAAAGAAAGGCTACGAAAGTAGAGTTTAATGTCAAACCGTTTTTAAAGCTGAAACTGTTAGCGTGCTGCTCTCGACGAACCCTTACCCTTTAAAACTCAAGAACCCCCACGCGTCAAACTTGCCTTCAATCATGGGGGCATCGTTTGACAATAGTAAACTTCCGCCTCGCTTAGAGTGCACATAGTAGAGTTATAGTAGACTAAGAACATATCTTTTACATCTTAATTTTACAACTTAATTGTTTTCTCACACTCAGCCCCTCCCGCCGTCACCAAATGTTACATAAAAACAACCGGCCAAGTGGGCCACTTCACTTGCCGCGCCCTGACCGCATCCCCAGGCCGCACATCCCCAGGAAAGCAACAAAATCATTCTCCACTCTCCACAGCACGTAAACAACACTTCACCCGAATTCACATACATCCACATTACGAACGACAAGAGGCCAGCTGACTTTGTAGCAGGCCTCAGCTAGATCCATCGCTGATAGCCGTCGACGAACGGTGCTCCCGTGGTGCGGCCAGAGACGGGAAAGGCATGCCATTCAGCCGTGCCCGTGATATTTAAAATTCAATGTCAATGTCATCTAACACATTCAAATGACGACGACGACTCGAATTCTAACGCACACACACGACCGCAGCCCCCAACCTATGGACGAGGGAGACGCGGACCTCAAACGAAAACGAAAATATTCAACGAGGGAGTGAGAAAAGAAACGAAATGAACGAAAGAATGGAAGAAAAAATGTGTTTTCAAGACTGAGCCCCAAAGTATGATACACACGGTCTATCGTTAAATAGCCGCCGCCGCCGTCACTGCCGCCAGCTGAGGTACAACTATGAATTGCGAGGCGGGCGGCCCCCCACACCGCCGCCGCGCACAACCGGCTGGTGGGGACATTAGGTGGTGGGCGCGCCGAGGGTGGTCATCGCCTGGCACAGTTTCTGTGTGCGGCAGTCTTCAGTTATTAATTGAGGCAGCGAAGTCAATCGTTTTTCGCCTGTGTGCCGGATGGTGACCTTGCGCGGCGCGCTTGTGTGGGCATGAGCGACGGTATATCCTGTGAAATATTGTTGATTAGCGATTTAAATGTTTGGATTGCATAATTCAGCTCAATTCAGCTTCAATTCAGCGTGAATTCAGCACAAATTTAGCGATCAGTGAAATCATTCGCTTTCAAGGCTGTGAATCATTTGTAGTGTACATGCGCCTTTTGACACCAAAGATAACAGTCGCTGGATACTATCTGTGTCCGTTACGACACACAGATGTTACCGTTAAACAGCGGTGATAACATTCGTTTATTTCCTTGTTGAGATACGGGAATGGGAGCCATGAATGAAAAATGGTTTGGGCCTTGTAGATAATGCCGTGAATTTATGGTTTGACGATAATTGCCCCGATCGCAGTTGGATTTGCCGCTAGGTTCTATGGTTTTGGAAGCAATCAACTTGGTTTGGAGGTTTTTTTCTTTGATTTTAAGCATCACTTGGTTGGTAAAAGCGTTTTTTAGAGTTTCTCATTTTTGAAAGGGGTTTCAATAGGGCTTTGTTGGGTACTAGAGTAGTAAATTTACAGTGGACGAGAATAAGGTCACGCTGGCAGGAATATGGAGACTGTTGGACAAATACAGAGAGAGTGGAGACTACCTTACCTTAAAAAATTTGAAGAGTGTACATCAGAGAAGTCAGAGGCTTATAAAAACAGTTTTTGTTTTCGGAACCTTCGTTGGGCGCCAAAAAGATGTGGGATTTGGTTTTACGTGGTCCCTGCATTAACAGCTTATATCTCGGGGTCCATTTTTCCAAAAGTCGTAGATAACGCAAGACTTAACACCTTAGTTACCAAAGTACCAAATTGAGATCATCCTTGAGGGGTAATCACCCGATCTTTGCTTTACGCGAGACCTTCCTTAAACCTCTTCCGCTCTCTGGGTCGCAGATCTCGGTTGAAAATGCAACACTGAGCCGGAATAGTCCCCTAACCGCCATGCCTAGTTATTGGGTAAACAAGCAACTAGACAAGTCAGCACAGTACACTATCCTTGACTCTACCCGCGATGTAAGGTCGTAAACTACAGAACCACTACAGTGGACGAGAATAAGGTCACGCTGGCAGGAATATGGAGACTGTTGGACAAATGCAGAAAGAGTGGAGGCTACCATACCTTTAAAAAAATTTTAAGAGTGAACATCAGAGAGGTCAGAAGCTTATAAAAACAGTTTTTGTTTTCGGAACCTTCGTTGGGCGCCAAAAAGATGTGGGATTTGGTTTTACGTGGTCCCTGCATTAACAGCTTATATCTCGGGGTCTATTTTTCCAAAAGTCGTAGATAACGCAAGATTTAACACCTTAGTTACCCAAGTACCAAACGGAGATCATCCTTGAGGGGCAATCATCTCATCTTTTTTTTACTCGAGGCCTTGCTAAAACCTCTTCCGCTCTCTGGGTCGCAGTGCCTGGTTGAGAATTCAACTCCACACTGAGCCGAGATAAGCCGAGATAGCCTCCTAACCGCCTTGCCTAGTTTTTGGGTAAACAAGCAACTAGACAAGTCAGCACAGTACATTATCCTTGACTCTACCCAGGATGTTAGGTCGTAAACCACAGCCACCACGATACTCCCTTAAGGGGGCCTACCACACGGTCAGGCTGGAACCGGAATTCCAAGGGCTCCTTACCGCCCGTGGCACTAGAATATAGCTTCTGATCAAGCTGTCACCAAATGTCAAGCTCCCTCAAAGTCTGGGTCTGTTAGACGCCATCCCGCCACAGCTGTTTTTTTCTCCATCAATGTTTCCGTTGTCACTATAAATAGTGAGTTAAAGTCTACACACCTTCAAAGGAACTGCTTGATTTAATTTTCAAGGCAACCTTCTTCCTCGCTTCTAGAAATCACATGGCAACATAGCAAGCTTGATATTTTTTGTACTTCTAAAGCAAGCTTCTTCGGTCTGTTAAATGGGAATACAGACATCACGCTTTGTCTCTGATCGTACAGTTGACACGTTTTGAATTCAAAGAACAGAATGATTCCAGCAAATCCTGCCTATCGCGATCCTTTGCCGAATTTTGATCAAAGCAACATTTTCTAGGATTTTGCGACGTTGCTCATCATTTTGACAAGACGGCCAGAACTCAAAGGACCATATGTCAGCTCAAATTATGACCTCCCCTGAGGATGAACTCTTTTAGAACCCTTAACAACAGCACCTGTCAAAGGCCAGGCCTCTCAACTGGCACCAGCGGCGAGATGTCCTCGAGAAATGTAATTCTTCGCAAGCTTCAAACTTGAACTTCCTGTTGAGTCACTTCGCACCAAATTTTCATTCAACTCCTTTGTAAACAAGAAGTTTGATACATTAGACTAAATTGCATCGTCTGCCCGTCGTCATCCCTGCTTCAACTCTTCCTTGGCGGAGTCGCAATCCAATCAAATTGAAACTGTAACCTCCAAGTGAATCATCTTTATTTCTCCCAATGAAAATCTGTTTGTCGACTTCCACATTGTCAACTCTGTTGTCTATCAGCTCCTACCACTAACGTCGTGGCACCCAAACAAACCTATTATGCACACCAGCACTCGCAGCGACCTCTGCCCCAGTCTTGGCGGTGCCACAAAGTCTGAGAACCGATTCAAGGCTGCCCCCCAGGAATCTCATACATTTCCAAGAAATCAATATCGTCCGCCAAACATATGTTTACCGGGAAGAGCCTGCCCTCGCGAATGTCACTCCCGCAAATCACCGCGTCACCACCGAGAAGCGGATACCTCGCGGGGGATTACCATAATTTTCGGATCCAGCTTCACCAAGTGTTGAATGCTCCTCAAGCGGACACATATGCCCCTCCCTCCGCCGCCAGAGTCCCCAAATGTTTACTCAATGCTTTGATTGTCCGACTATGGGTGGTGGGGCTGCTTGCGCTCTCATTCCCTCACTCACTCCGTCGGAACTGGCCCCGTTTGGAGCTGTCTTGTCATGATCCACTTTTCGCTCGTTCGCTCTGCTTTTCAAAAACAATCAGAAGTTTATTCAGGTATAAGTTCAAGGTGAGAGCATCGTAGACCTCGACAAGCGATTACTCTCCCTCCCCACCGCTTGCTGGAATCGCGTGTTTGTGTTCGTGTGCGAGAGGGAATCTAAAGCCATACACAAAGAGCAGGGGTGAGAGAGAGCGCGAGCGCACACACCGAAAGCGTGTTTCATAAACCAGCAGCAAAACAAAATCAAAAAAAAAAAATCGTTCATAATGCAAAGAAAAAAAAATTAATTACGCTCAGTGCTTTACGGGATTACATCACACACTTGAACGGCAGGCAACAACAAACAGCAACAGGTTCCTCTCCGCTCATCCAAGCTCAACCCACACCGCTGTGGACGGTGTACGGTGGACGGCGGCAAAAGGTGGTGGTGGTGGTGGTGGTGCAATGCAGGTGCAAGAATTTGAATCAATTTCGAGGTTGAGCTCGATGTTGGTGCACGTGGTTGTGGGGCGAGCAGGCGCTGGCGGCAAGGAAATGAAATGAGGAATGCGCGAAATGGGAATGTCTGTCACGCAACAGATGTGCCTCTATGCAAAAGCTATCCCCTTGAATTGGGAGAAGGTGATGGGAGCTTGTTTCGGGTTTTGGAGACATGTAAGAGGGAAGTGAAATATGGCAGTTTCGAGGTTTTAGAGCTTCTGTTGTGTAAGCGGCGAATCGAGCAAAAACAACCTCTGGGTTGTGAAACTAAGGGCTAAAGCCAAATTTTTATATTAGCCCTCAATGATCCCTGTTTAGCTTAATGGCGCAAAAAGTTGACTGTTACTTTAAACAGATCTTTGGAATTTGTTAACTCTTACGAGCGAGTTTTTAATCCTGTTTGCTAGAAAGCGTAAGAAGGAGAAGATTTATTGAAGCATTGGCTGCGGTTTGTCATGCTGCAATGTGCATAAAGGCTGAACAACATTGCTTCGCTCCGAAGAGTCTTTGATTCCAAGCCATTGGGATAACTCAACAGAAGACGACTTCGTCGGAGATTGCGCATAAAAGTTAATGAGGATCAAGTTTTTCTGCGAAATGCAAGGTAGATAGCACCAGCCCGTTCTAGCCGGAAAGGCACGTTGGTTGAGGCCTATGTCCGTCCCGGACTTAAGCCACTTGGTGATAAAGAAGGAGGTCCGTGAAACCCCGTATTTTATCAATTGTGGGAAAAGACTTATAGAACTGGCATATGACTCATCCCAATGAAGACTTGATACCCTGCTACTTTATTGGCAACTTTCTTTCAATTCTGAATGACATTTAAACGGTCTTCAGGAGCTCAGAAGTAACATGTAGAAGCCGATACGGTGTTTGCAGACATTCCAGCTTCATTTGTAACCTCAGTCTTGGTCCCTCGTCTCAACTTGAAGCCCTCATTTAACTGTGGGATGCAACATTCGCGGAAATAAAAAAGGATAAGCTAGCATCCGCTTTTGTCTAAAATCAGGAATGCAACTTTTGGCCGCCGTAGTGTAGTGGGTAGAGTGCGACACTCACACGCCGAAGGTCTAGGTTTTTCACGGCATCACCTCTTTTGAGCTGCTCAAAGAGTAATATCCGTTCAGAGTTGGCAAAAAACTGTAGGTCCCTTCTACTCGTGAGAGAACAGGAGCGCGCACAACACGGGTAGTTGATGAGCAACCTAGTCCCCCTGTGGACTGTATCTAAATTCAATTATTACTAATTATTATCTTTTGGCGCCCAACGTAAGATTGCAATTTCATCATTTTCTGAGTTGCCCTTCCTGCTGAAATATATGAAACGAATGATTTTCCAACTGCCAAATTTTGTCCCGGGTATTCAACTGATTGCTTAAGGCAAACAACTAATTTTGGCGATCTAAGTTAGTCCTCTAATTTGCTTATAATGTAAAAGATAAGAGGTCCCAGCCGCCACCTGGTCCGAGCAGACGCTAGATATTGACAGAGGAAGTGCTCTGCCGTGTCATAACCTTCTCTAAAGGCATCGCAGAGGATTTAATCACATGGCTCAAGCACATTTCAGTGCTTAGCAAAGTTGAAGTGCCTCGTTTAAGTGCCCACAAGTAGTCTGCAAGCCGCAATTTTTTTTACTGAGGTTTGGAAGCATGCACTAGGTCAGCTTGAATCCTGAAGGCTGTCGGTAGACCCAACCTACAAATAGACCCAGTGTCAAGAAGTTGCAGATGTATGGGACCCTACAGTCAGCCTGCATCCTAGAGAGTCAAGTTATCTCTGGTTTTGCTGTCGGTAGATCCAACCGTCGACAGAAGCCCTAACCAAGAACGCAGGAAGTCCCAGTATGGGTTTGGGTTCTATAAACGCCTCTTTTGATCTTTGCCTAGCAAGTTTATCGGCAACCTCGTTTTCCATAATCCCGTGGTGTTCTGCCGACCAAACTAAGGTCTGCCGACCAAATTAAGGTCTGCCCACCAAACTAAGATCTGCCGACCAAATTAAGGTCTGCCGACCAAATTAAGGTCTGCCGACCAAATTAAGGTCTGCCGACCAAATTGAGGCCTGCCGACCAAGTAAAGGTCTGTCGACCAAATTAAGGCCTGCCGGCCAAACTAAGCTCTCTGCCGACCGAACTAAGCCCTCTGCCGACCAAATTAAGGTCTGCCGACCAAATTAAGGTCTGCCGACCAAATTAAGGTCTGCCGACCAAATTAAGGTCTGCCGACTAAATTAAGGTCTGCCGACCAAATTGAGGCCTGCCGACCAAGTAAAGGTCTGTCGACCAAATTAAGGCCTGCCGGCCAAACTAATCTCTCTGCCGACCGAACTAAGCTCTCTGCCGACCAAATTAAGGTCTGCCGACCAAATTAAGGTCTGCCGACCAAATTAAGGTCTGCCGACCAAATTAAGGTCTGCCGACCAAATTAAGGTCTGCCGACCAAATTAAGGTCTGCCGACCAAACTAAGGTCTGCCGACCAAATCAAGGGAATACTTACTTTCATGTACTATCTTGAGAGCGGTTAGAGGGTTGAGTAAGGCCTGAAGCAAAGCAAAGCAAAGCAAAGCTTCTATCTAGGATCACCAAAGCTTACGCTTTGAAGTGTTAGAAGCTAGTTTATCCTAAATTGGTACTTTACTGTTTTGATCAAAGCATCTATCTTCGTGGTCAACCTCAAAGAAACCTTGTAAACCCTGTAGCCCATTGAAACCTTCGCGAAAATTGGTCAACCGCAGTTAAAAGGATTCTTTTCCTACCATGCTCTTGATGAAGGAATAAGTCTTTTTACTCTACGGGTGATCAAAGTTCGTCCTCAATAAGGCGTGAGTTGTTAACTGTTCAAAATTGGACTTCAATCTTGACGGAATTTTTTTTCGTCGTTTTATACTTTAAATTAAACTTTCCTATAGTTGTTTCTAGGAAAGGGTTGGCGTTGGGCGCCAATAATACACCAAGTGAAAGTTTATTCGAAAGAAGGACTGAAAGTTTTGCTTGTCTTTTAATTCTTTGAAAAGCAAAATTGTCTTAAGCTGCTGCTTATAGCTCAACATTTTGCATGCATGATTTTGGTTGACAGAAATCTTACACATTTCAAGTGCGTACCGGGAAATGCAAGATCTGCCTCGACCTCGGAACCTAGTCTTCGCACCTTCATCAGTGTTTCCCCGAATACCAGCTTCATTCTCGACATCTGTAGTCTTTCCTTCTACAAGTTTTCGTGTCGGGCGCCAGTTTCTGTTTCGTTGTAGTTTCAAATGCAGTTTCATACTCCATCTCAGTTTGAGCTCCAGTATTAGCTTGGTTTTTCGTTTGGACTACTTCTAGACTCAACGTTTAACCCACCCTCATACTAATGTTCAATCGAAGTCGCACACATTTGTTTAAGCCTCGGGCTTAGTCCACTTTAACGAATCTCCTAATGTCACCAAATTCTGGGTGATCATAGCTTTGGACCCAAAAGCTAAAGTTTATATAGGAAGCGATAACGCTCCATGATTCCGGCGAGCGAGATCCACTATGAGAAGAGAATACTTAAGACAGACCAACAACGCCAGAGCATACTCAAGAATATACACTTTCCACTAAACGACGTCTCAAACCGTCTGTAGATCACTGATCGTTCCCACGTATTTCCAAGCACCTGCTCCATCTGTTGCCCACTTTAGCCTCGTCATCTCATCAGCCAATCTCCCGTCATTGGCAGATCAGTGGCAAGCTGAAAATAGGTCTGATTTCCGCCTTCCCTTCAAAAAAATTGCCCCCTGTCAGCCGTCACGTGTAGGTCGCATTGCGCCTGGTACTTGGACTTGGCCCAAAAAACCGCGCGTCCATGCCATTGAAAAATAATAAATGATAGGCGACTGAGTTCCGAGTGTGCCACTGTGTGTGTGGCCTTAATTTGCCAAGATTTGCTTGCCCTCGTGCTTGTGAATAAGATTTTGCCCGCCGTTTGCCGATTCATCGAAAAATATGCCAAACGGTCGGCAATCGAATTCGTTTCTGCCTGCGGTGCAATTCTGCCCTTAACTTTGACTTTGGCGCTCTGAAGGTCAGGGCTGACCGGGGAAAATTTATATTTTGCAACATTTGGTTGATTTTTGCTAAAGCTGAGTCAGGGCGATGGGCTGATGCCATTGACCCAACCGACTGTTGAGTGTGACACCGATGGGGGACAAGATGAGGCTCAGATTCACCCCATTACCGTCCTCGCCCTTAAGTGGGTTAATGTACGACATAATTAAATTCACTTGCAGTGGAGCGGGACGCCGCGCCCCACAAGATAAGAATTGCACAGCCACGCCAAGCACTCAATAGGAACTCACAACGTTGCAATTTCCACAGCAGTCTGCGACAGAAGATAACCACTGTTGCACACAAACTGTACTCGAGCGGTGTTTTTGACCTAAAACACGGAGCGGGGAACGATCGGAAGACCTTCCTTCCCGGGATGCCAATGCACTGGCGCATGAATGCACCACATTGTGTGCGCTCTGGGTTAATGAATTCGCGCGCGCCTAAGAAGGCGAGGAACGCGCACGAAGGAGCCAACGACGGCAACGACGACGATTGCTAGTCAGTCAGTGCCCTTGACTTGGGTCAATAACACGTTCTTCGCGCGGCCTGATCTGGCTGCTCGTTCGATCTGCGGGCAGTTTGTCGTTCCTCGGCGAGTGCAAGGAAGACGAGCGAGGGAGAGATGGTGAAGACATGCAGAAACCAGGCCCCCTTCTGATTGTGTGCGCACGTTCCTCTGGATGCGCCAGCAGAAAACGACGTCCACGCTCGAGATTCGCGTTGATATCGTACTCCACACACGATGCACAGCTTCGGTCCCCAAGGGGCACTGCGCAGAGGTATTTGTCATGGCAACGATGATTGTACGAATAAAAGGCGATGGGAACCGAAAATTAGAAGCGATAGGCGTGTGGTTGTGGGGCTTCCAGTTCTTACACGACACGTTGTGGAAGTCTAAGGATTCGACGACCATTTGTTAAGGTTGGAGAGTTGATTTGGATTTTGGGGGAAACGCTGCTCAGTTTTCAAGCTTTTTCAACGTCTTGAGTAAGACCTAATGGGTTCTTTCAATTTTTTCGGGACACGTTGGGGATGTTGAGTTACCTTTCATTTTTGGCATCATCTTGGGTAAATATTCAAATTTTTGAGAGACACTTTAACATCCTGAACAAGGTTTGAAATTTTAGAAGGTTACGTTGAAAGGCCAAAGTTTGAGCAATGGACAGAACTAAGTTTTGATTTGGGAGAGACGAGTTTGGGACACTTGAGGACACGTTTGGGACACTTGAGGAACCTCTGAAGAAAGACCTTAGCAGCCTTTGGGGGACTACGTCAAAAAGCCAAATTTTGAGCAAAGGAAAGAACTAAGTTTTGATCTAAGAGGGACACGTTTGGGACACTTGAGGAACCTCTGAAGAGAGACCTTATCAGCCTTTGGGGGACTACGTCAAAAAGCCAAATTTTGAGCAAAGGAAAGAACTAAGTTTTGATCTAAGAAGGACACGTTTGGGACACTTGAGGAACCTCTGAAGAGAGACCTTAGCAGCCTTTAGGGAACTACGTCAAAAAGCCAAATTTTGAGCAAAGGAAAGAACTAAGTTTTGATCTAAGAAGGATACGTTTGGGACACTTGAGGAACCTCTGAAGAAAGACCTTAGCAGCCTTTGGGGGACTACGTCAAAAAGCCAAATTTTGAGCAAAGGAAAGAACTAAGTTTTGATCTAAGAGGGACACGTTTGGGACACTTGAGGAACCTCTGAAGAAAGACCTTAGCAGCCTTTGGGGGACTACGTCAAAAAGCCAAATTTTGAGCAAAGGAAAGAACTAAGTTTTGATCTGAGAGGGACACGTTTGGGACACTTGAGGAACCTCTGAAGAGAAACCTTATCAGCCTTTGGGGGACTACGTCAAAAAGCCAAATTTTGAGCAAAGGAAAGAACTAAGTTTTGATCTAAGAGGGACACGTTCGGGACACTTGAGGAACCTCTGAAGAAAGACCTTAGCAGCCTTTGGGGGAATACGTCAAAAAGCCAAATTTTGAGTAAAGAAAAGAACTCAGTTTTGAATTTTGAGGGTAACGTTTAAGACCCTTGAGGAACCTCTTGAGAAAGCTGTAAAACCGCAAACGCATAAGAAACTCCTGAAGCCCTGGGCAAATTGAGAATCTGGGCTTCGAACATTGGGAAGCCTATGACATGCCACTGATCTAATATTTGTCGTTCCCTCGAAATTCACTTCTCCTCGAATGCCTCCCATCTGCCCTTCTTTCCTGCGTCTCCAGTCCGGGTCTTCTAATCAACCGCAGCAAAGTTTTTCCCATCTTACAGATCAACGAAGGCAACCGGTTGGTTGAAGAAACGGCAGCGGTGCCCCATCATCTGTCACTCGGCAACTTATCTCATCCCCCCATCTCAAAGGGGTAATGGCACCTTTTCTCAAACGACTGCCTCACTGAGCTTGACCTCCAATCGCGATGCACTAGACTGTAATCCCTTTTGGAAAGCTCACTCCCGCGGAACATCAGATGCGTGTGTTCGTTTTATTCCCAAGAAAACCCATTCACCTTCACCTCTGGCAAGGCGAACCATCACCACACCCCCCACCTGAGGACGGTTGTCAAGAGAGAGGGAGATAGAGGGAGGGAGAGAAATGTAAACGTTTAACCATGACCTGACACTCGTAGTTAAAGGTTTCGTCTAGGTTAGCTGCAGCTCGTGACACAACCTCTGCGGTTGCACGAGTTGCACAATGTTCGGTGGGAGGGAGGCGGCCGGGGAGGAGTGGTCGTTGGTTGACATTGAAAACTTGAGTTGCGCTTCTCGTTCAAGTTCAGTTTCGAAATGTCCTTCACCATGGACTTTTCCAACACACAACTCACCCCATGCATACACGTGCACACATTGACATAGGCGATGAGAGAGAGAGAGAGAAAGAGCGAGAGCGCAGCAGCAGCAGCACCCATCAGCACCGGAGAGTCAAATGTCCTTCCCGCAGCGTTTCGCTCGGTATCTCGCTCGTAAATTACCTTGAAAGCATATTCGGAGGTCATCGGGAGTTGAGAATTGTTTTTACAAAAATGACCTTTATCCACACTCCCTTCCCGCCTTCCCGCCCTGGGGCATACCCAAGAGCCGAGTGAGCAGAGCAAGCAGACTGAGAGTTTAGCGGCGATCAAGGGCATCCTTACATCATGTGTTGTCTAGGCAACGCCCTTCAAACTGCAGCGCTCACCCCGTAGTAACATTGGCCGTGATGCACACATGCACTCGCATGTCCCACCACCAGCATCGATTCAATGGCATGGGGCGCATCGATCGGGGATGGAGTGAGAGGTGAAGGTAGCGTTCAAGGTTATTGTACGATGCGCCACCACCACCGATGGGGTGGGGTGCCTGGATGGGGGATTGGGGGTGATAGAGGAGGGTGAATGCACTTTGATGGTGGTTGTGAGCGAAGCTCTGTTGCACTAAGAGAGAAGAGAGAGTGGAATCAAATTAAAAGAGAAGATCGTTGTGGACGAAGGGGCTGTGGGGTGAACCGGCTTACGGACACGAGTGGGTGACATCTCGAGGACATTTGAAAGCAGTTTTCCCCATAACACAGACAGAGTCGGGTGAGATAACAAAGTTGTTATCAAATTATACCGTCAGTGAGGGGATGGGGAAGGAAACGAGAGTGTTTGAGTTTTTCTTAGAAACCAAACCACCCCCCAACCCAGTGTTGGTTTTGTTTTAATTTGTTTGCAGAGGAATTGGGTTAAACGTGGAATTGACACGAGTGCAGGTTTCGTGCTCTGATGATGCTCACTTGGGGGCGGTGGGTGTGCGAGGTGCCGCACGAGTCGTAACCTCTTTCCGATTGTGTTTCGTGTCGACGATGGGGAATTCGGAAAGTAGATGTCTAACAAAACAGGCGGAGTGGATCATTACAGAAAAGTCAATCATGGGCATCGCAACGCAGTCTCAGCGGAGGTTAAGAAAGATTCAAAAAATTGGTTTGCAATCCTGAGCCTTCTGCTGGGGAGTATCTGACAACTGTAAGCAAGTGTCAGGCAGAATCATCGGGCATTTGGACACGAACTTGAACGTAGCCAAACCGTGCCTTCTATTTCACACTTCCTTACTGAAACACGTTTCAAACAAACAGAAGTGTTGCTTAGAGCTTTAGACAAAATTCAGAAACCGGACATTGCCTCTAGAACGCAAGAGGGCTGACATATCCTCAATCGAATTATGCAGAAGCTACAAAGGTAAAGAACAACCGAGAACATACCAATGCCACGACTCAAGCAAGACCTCAAAATCAATTAAATTGCGGATTTGTTAGGTTTGATGGAATTTCAGTGTCGTTTGTCTGGTCAACAAGAAGAGGAACCCTTTAACTGCGCCAACTATCGAGGAATCAGCCTCCTCACCATCGCTTACAAGATCCTTTCTGTCTTATTTCGTGAGCGTCTGAAACCGGTTGTCAATGATTTGATAGATGGTTTCAAGACAGGGAAGTCCATATCTTTACTTTACGGCAGATCCTGAGAAAGACTAAAAGTTCCACACTCACCACCCATTCATCGATTTTGAGGTCGCGCATGGCAGTGTGCATATGGACGAGCTATACAGTGCCATGTTTTGGCATTGTTACCAAACTCGTCATCATTATGTAGGATGACGATGGAGAACCCTCGCTGCTCCGTCAAGGTGGGTAACGAACTCACCGAGATCTTCAAGGTCAAACAAGGTTTTAGACAAGGGGACGCACTGCCATGGGACTCCTTAAAGATCATTCTTGAGAAGACCGAGTAGCTCACACGTCAGCACCAGAGGCAAGATCTTCGCAAAGTCAGCTGAACTGCCGACTTATGCTTATGCCGACGACATTGACATGATTGGAAGAACACAGGGAGCTTTTAATAGAGCATTTGAAGAAACTGAAGTGGGAGCGGCTAAAATTAGTTTGGGCAAAACGAAGTACATGTTGTCATCAAGAAAGGCTACACAACATCGTCGTCTCGGACAGAGCGTTACACTAGGCAGCGGAAACTTCGAGGTAGTCGAGGACTTCGTCTACCTCGGCTCCGCGGTAATCAGGGACGACAACATCAGTACCGCAATCAAGCGGAAAATCACTCTTACCAATCGCTGTTTCTTTGGGCTCAAGAGGCAATTGTGTACTAAAGCCCTTTCTAGAAGTCGAGAAGGACGGCAACATACTTGGAGTGCGCAATTGAAGACAACTGGCGAGAGATCGGGTTGGCTGGAGAGGCATGTTGGTTGAGGCTCAGGTCAACCCCGGTCTGTAGCGCCACATGATGAAGGAGTAGAAGGTTTGATCATTGATACTAACTAGTTAGTAGTTAGATAGTCACAGGTTCTACAAACTGTATTGAATTGTTGGGCAATACTATTGACTTGATTTGCATCCACACTTCAGGCTTACAGTAACCTTAGCCAGCCTATTTATATCCATTTACCCTTTACCTCGTCTAACTAGGGACAGAAAACCGGTATG
Source organism: Eristalinus aeneus (assembly GCA_955652365.1). Classification (NCBI taxonomy): domain Eukaryota; kingdom Metazoa; phylum Arthropoda; class Insecta; order Diptera; family Syrphidae; genus Eristalinus; species Eristalinus aeneus. The sequence goes on from OY019134.1 coordinate 12,449,071, forward strand.
TGTGTGAATGGGCAGATGGCGAAAGAACACGTTCCTTTGCCATGACAACATACTGTGGTGAAAGTACACAATTTAGGAGCTACCCAGAAGGGTCTATAAGACTACATACCCCGCAGTTACTCAGGGTGACAGGAGTTGGAAAGTCCGTTGTTGAATCAGTTGCACATTCAAATAATTGGATGGTGCAACAGTCCACAAGGGGACGAGAACCTACCTTCTTAAAGCAAATACTCGCGTTGTGCGTGCCATTGTTATGTGACGTGCCATTGCTATGTGTCAAATGGAACCCGCCTTCACTTTTGTGCCGACTCTGAGAGTGCCTGGAGTAACTTTCGGTGTGAGAGTGCTTCACTTACCCACTGCGCCACAGTAATTGCACTCTCATAGAGCAACTTTTTCCACTATTATGGACATGTGGCCGCCGTGGCGTAGTGGGTAGAGTGCGACGCTCACACGCCGAAGGGTCTAGGTTCGATTCCCGGCTGAACACCTCGAATTTTTCACGGCATTACCTCTTTCGAGATGCTGACAACAGTCAAAGAGTAGTAGCTGTCTAAGAAAACTTCTCAAACTTCGCCGTTCGGAGTCGGAAAAAAAACTGTAGGTCCCTTCTACTCGTAGGTCCCTTCTACTCGTAGGTCCCTTCTACTCGTAGGTCCCTTCTACTCGTAGGTCCCTTCTACTCGTAGGTCCCTTCTACTCGTAGGTCCCTTCTACTCGTAGGTCCCTTCTACTCGTAGGTCCCTTCTACTCGTAGGTCCCTTCTACTCGTAGGTCCCTTCTACTCGTAGGTCCCTTCTACTCGTAGGTCCCTTCTACTCGTAGGTCCCTTCTACTCGTAGGTCCCTTCTACTCGTAGGTCCCTTCTACTCGTTGGTCCCTTCTACTCGTAGGTCCCTTCTACTCGTAGGTCCCTTCTACTCGTAGAACCCTTCTACTCGTAGGTCCCTTCTACTCGTAGGTCCCTTCTACTCGTAGGTCCCTTCTACTCGTAGGTCCCTTCTACTCGTAGGTTCCTTCTACTCGTAGGTCCCTTCTACTCGTAAGTCCCTTCTACTCGTAGGTCCCTTTTACGCGTAGGTCCCTTCTACTCGTAGGTCCCTTCTACCCGTAGGTGCCTTCTACTCGTAGGTCCCTTCTACTCGTAGGTCCCTTCTTCTCGTAGGTCCCTTCTACCCGTAGGTGCCTTCTACTCGTAGGTCCCTTCTCCTCTTAGATCTCTTCTACTCGTAGGTCCCTTCTACTCGTAGGTCCCTTCTACTCGTAGGTCCCTTATACTCGTAGGTGCCTTCTACTCGTAGGTCCCTTCTACTCGTAGGCCCCTTCTACTCGTAGGTCCCTTCTACTCGTAGGTCCCTTCTACTCGTAGGTCCCTTCTACTCGTAGGTCCCTTCTACTCGTAGGTCCTTTCTACTCGTAGGTCCCTTCTACTCGTAGGTTCCTTCTACTCGTAGGTCCCTTCTACTCGTAGGTCCCTTCTACCCGTAGGTCCTTTCTACTCGTAGGTCCCTTCTACTCGTAGGTCCCTTCTACTCGTAGGTCCCTTCTACGCGTAGGTCCCTTCTACTCGTAGGTCCCTTATACTCGTAGGTCTCTTCTACTCGTAGGTGCCTTCTACTCGTAGGTCCCTCCTACTCGTAGGTCCCTTCTACTCGTAGGTCCCTTCTACTCGTAGGTCCCTTCTACTCGTAGGTTCCTTCTACTCGTAGGTCCCTTCTACTCGTAGGTCCCTTCTACTCGTAGGTCCTTTCTACTCGTATGTCCCTTCTACTCGTAGGTCCCTTCTACTCTTAGGTCCCTTCTACGCGTAGGTCCCTTCTACTCGTAGGTCCCTTATACTCGTAGGTCTCTTCTACTCGTAGGTCTCTTTTACTCGTAGGTGCCTTCTACTCGTAGGTCCCTTCTACTCGTGGGAGAACAGTAGCGCGCGCAACACAAGTAGTTGATGAGCAAGCTAGGCCCTGGACCCCCTCTGGACTGTCGCGCCAACAATTATTATTATTTTTACTACGGCTATGCGTTTCCTTACGACCTGCTTAAGATTTGCATTCTTGTTGCATCAACTAGTTATTATGTTTTTAAAAGTTGGCGACAATGTTGGAATGTACACCATTCATTTGTAGGTGTCATCCGCTTCGGTGTTTGTCTCTGTTTCATGGCATACGTTGTCAACCATTGTAGCCATTGTCCACAAAGTTATCAGTGACAATTCGTTCGTGTTTTAAATATAACCTTCTTTCTCTTAGCTTAAACACCGAAAAGCTGCCTGTAACGCTTCCCAAAATTAACACTCAGTTTAAAGTGTAAATATTGGTTTTTGAAAAAATGCAACGTAAACAATTTCTTGTAATAATATTAAGCTTGTCATGCCACCTCTCATGCAAGCTATAGCATTGCCAGGTGCAGTCCAATGTGGTGCCACCTTTCAAGCAAGCTATAGCATTGCCAACTTTACTACAATTTAATTCTTCATAGCTAAATCCATTTCGGTACCTACTTCCAAATGTTTAACATCGTTTAATTTTTCTTTCATTTCAGGTGAGTGGACTAAGCACTTTCCAAATCAATTTTGTATGGGTAAGAGACTTTTTCTAAGATAACAACCTTTAACGTCCAATTCCCGCCAACTCTGTGCAATCAAATTTAGGTTGGAAAGTCGATGGGTGAACTGAAATTACTCTTTTTTCTGAAGTCGAGCCCCTATTACTTTAGCAGTTGAAAAGATCGAATTTCAAAATGTCTAGTTGCCAACATTTCGCCTACAACCGGATTTGTATCAAATTTGAATTCTACATAAAATAGCACATTTCGCTTCTGTGGTTGACACACAGTCAGTTCGGCTTTGACCTGTGCCCTCTTTAGTTGGCTAAATGTCCCCAAGTACGCCCATCAGGTCGATTGGGTTCCTTCTTCACTTTCGGGCGCCATTTTTCGTACGAATGTTCTGCGTTGTCCCATTGAGACAATGAACCAATCAAATGGAATTAAATATTCTCTTAGCTTGAGCTGGTGTTCCAATGCCACCATAGCCGTGCAAAAAAAATCTGAATTATGACAAAGTTGTGCAGCTGTCGAGTTGTAGTTCCTTAGCCATTTTTGTAATTTGCCAGAACGTGTATGCCTTGCGGATATCTCCATTTGACATTCCCGACGCCACTGTGTTGCCAATTCACTTAAGTTGTGTTCCCAAGTCAGCAAATCTTAAAATCACGTTATATGGACCCTTTTAAAGACAAGAACCTCCACAAGTTGCCGCATTCTCGCACCTAAAGCTCACCCCACCCCTCAACGAGTCCACATCCTTCTTTTCCCACGATTTCCCACCAGCACCCCTTCAAACGACCGTAGCGCCAACTTGCGCCAGCCAACCAGATGCACTTAGCGAGTGCAACATGCATCGCATTGAAAACAAAGCAAAACTTACTGCACACTTGGAGCTTTCCCCCCAGCGCATGCCAGTTTCTGTTATAAAACGTGCACTTCGTGCGCCTGGCATTAGATGCAACTCAAATTGCGAAAAGCTCTCGCTGCACCGAGACTCCGAGTGGCCGTGGCCAGCTTGCATCTATTTTCTATCAGGTGTCGTCGCTGCAGCGTGTAGGCCACGAAATGTGCTGATGGCCAGGATTGAATTTCACAAAATCCACAAAAACACACACAGCATGTGGAGAACCGTCAAGTGGTGCGGGGCCTCATCCTTCTCGGAAGGCTCTTCGATTCTGTTTTGTCGTTGTTGTTCGCTCGCTGGCTTTTGTTTGCGAGAGGGGGAGGAGGGGAACAGTTGGAGGCCGGGAGTGAATATCAAGGACAATCCTATGCCCTCATCAAAAAAGGACGTTAACCTTGATACTGGTTTTCGGTTAATTTGACATTTCCCTCCACCCTCCCAGTATCCCTCAGTGGCTTCTTCTCTCTGCCTCTATCTCTGTCCCTGTCGTCCGCATTCACTTGGGCTCACACCAGAGTGCTGGAGGAGCACTCCTAATATAGCTCACTTCCTGTGCTCCGTGTCGATTCGTTCAGCTAGCGCCCGACCATCGCTCGTGGCATCGAGCCGGATGATTGGAGCGGAGTGCGGGTGGGGCGGCGGAGGTCCTTTGACAAGGATGTAGTGTTTCACATATGCTTAATGACTTTTCAATCCCGAACGAAAGTCACACTCCCACCCACTAGCCGCCGCAGCCGACGACCTGCCATCGCCTACGCATCTCACATCCCCGGCCGTTTCAGCGCCCCTCGGAGACATTTCCTTTTTCCGAGCTTGCGCCGTGTTTTTCTTTTAGGCAGCCATCCGAGGAAGCAAAATGTGGCAACAGCCACCAAATGAACGAAGCAAAACACAGAAAATGGAAACACACTCACTCTCTCTCACCCGGCCGTTCTCTGTGTGCTTCCTCTTCGAACGAACACGCACAAGCCAGAGAGAGGGAGAGAGAAGGAGAATCCCTCACGCTGTGTGTGTACGCAAAGTGCGTGGCGTGGAGTGCGTCAGGCTTGGCCTGGTGTGCGGATGGCCTTGACTCGCAGTAACCCCATAACATTTTTCGTTTTTTCTTTTCCCTCTCTTTTGTGTTTTGTTTTCTCTGCTCTCTCGCCCGTTGCGTTGCGTTGTTTTGTTCGATTTTCCTGTTCTTTGTGCGAACAGCCCCCTCTGCCATACCGGCACTCAGTGAATAGCGAGCCTGTTAATAAACAAGAGACACACACAGGCATTGCTGCTCTTTCGACGTTCGACGTTCCTTCGGCGAGTGTGTGCGTGTGTGCGTTGGAAGGGGGTCGCGAGGGATATTGGATAAAAACTCACCCAAAAATAAAAATGTGGAGCATTAGATGTCGGTCGGGAGTGAGCGGGATTTTTCCTTCTCGCTTTCATCGTTTCTGGTATTTTGGGTCGTCATCGCCAGGAGGTTGGTGCGGCAGGAGCGCTGTGCGGACGGTTCCCCCAGGCGCTGGTGTTTGTGGAAGCGACGGTAATCTCTGTGGTGGGCTAGATTCTTTTTCTCTGTTAAGGTTCACACTTGGGCGTGTGTGTTTGTGCGCGTGGTGTGGTGCGGGGTTTCTTGATTTCGATTTTTGGTGCTCTTACTGTGTGTGCTCTGGCAGGGCTTCTCACATCGCACCCTCACACTAGCACTCGCTCTCTCTCCCTCTCCCCATGGGGGAGAGTCAGATTTTATTGAGTGGCACTTAAGAGTTTTTCCGGGTTAACACAAGGAATGTGTTTTGGGATAGGTAAGTTTCTAAATTTGTCAAGCGTTGCCCGTTCTAGGCGGGGGTGCATTTGCGGGACTGGGTTTCTAGGCGCGATGCGGTGGTGCCTTGGCATGGTTTCTATTTTGCTGGAGTCGACTGTGTGTGGCACAGGCCATGGTCGGGGATGACGCGTTTGACTCAGACTCTTGCCGTGACACTCCACTTTGTGGCGCTTGTGGTAGTTTTGAAGTCGTGCAGATAAGGGACTTCTGTGACTTCGGGGAAATTGACTTGACTTGTTGCTGCTATCTCGTCTATTCATTTATTTGTTGATTCGGTTTTGAGTAGGCGGCTGTTTTTGGAGAGCTTCTAGGGGACCTAATACCATGGATCAGAGGCTTCCTTCATTTCAAAACAAACAAGTTTCCCCGTTCTACGTGCTGGGATTGGAAAGACGAGCGAGCTACTGAAATCTATGCACAGCAGGCAACTGAACACATCTTCTAAGCAAACGGTTCATGCCGACTTTTTCAAAACACGACAACGGCGTTAGAATCGCCTTCATTTGTCCTTGCTACAACTACACAATTCTCAATTCAACGTAAATCGTTGGGGAATCTTAGAAACGATGTAACAAGAGAAGTTTCCTTTAAAAAAATAACGCATCGATTTGGCAGTGGAGCCTTATCCTATGGTTCTCTGTGTGGCGCTAGAGTCCGGAATGGACTTGGGCCTCAAGGATCTGTTGCCAGATGCTTTTACTTACAGACTCCAAGTTGATTGAGGCCCTTGTCCACTTGTGTGTGTTCAACCTCAGCCTGGGTCGTCCTCTGTAGCTGTTTCAGTGGCTCGCGTTTGAAGACTTTTCGGAGCAGTGCTGCCCATATACTTCTCATGGTGTGGCCATATGAAGCGATGTACACAAAGACGCTTGCCACCATATAGCCAACTCTTCGTCGAATCTTCTCCTTCGAATGCCACCGATCGCAAATAGTATCAAAAATCGCAAACAGAACTTTTCTCTCGGAAAGACTAAGGCCAGAGAGCATACTGTCAGACCTTGTGAATAGTTTCGGGACCTAGTTCGCGAATTGTTTGGATGATGTATACCTGAATCGTTCGTTTAAAAGCAGTCCTTCAAGGATTCTCTCAATAAAATCTGAAAGATGTTGAATTGCAGCCAATTGAAACCGCCAAAGCGGCACGGTACACGGTTTGAAATTCAGTGTTCGATGGGTGACCTGTGACCAATCTTTGCACGACACATGATAAAGCAAAATCGTTGCACACCATCCAATAAGTCCCGGGACATATAGGGGGCGCCACAACAAAAGAAATAATATTAAATTAATAATTTCTGTTAATGTAGCCTTCTTAAGATCGCATTCAAGATCCTCTCTGCCGTAATGTGTGAGCATCTGAAACTGTTTGAACATAACCTGATAGGTCCCTATCAGTGTGGTTTTAGACCAGGAAAGTCCGCGATAGGCCCGATCTTCACTTTGCGGTGGATCCTGGAAAAGACCCAAGAAGTACAAATCGACATTCACCACCTATTCGTCGATTTTAAGGCCGCATATGACAGTGTGCATAGAGACGAACTTAAGGCCGCATATGACAATGTGCAAAAAGACGAGCTTAAGGCCGCATATGACAGTGTGCATAGAGACGAGTTGTATAGTGCCATGTCCAGTTTTGGGGTTCCTACTAAACTCGTCAAATTGTGTTAAGAGTGTTTTCTTCTTCTTCGGCTTAGAAATTCCTCAGATTTTCCCTATCTAGCAAGCGCTCATCAATGTGGGTTCGGGTCTCAGGTGGTGCACTTAAGTGACATCAACAGAATTGCACCAACTATGCATACGATAATGTAGGCTGCTGCCGATAGATTGACTATAGAACACTTTTAGCAAATAATCTGCAGAGAAGAAAGTTTAGACAAGACAGACTTCTTTAACATCAACCTCGAGAAGACCGTGTGTAACTCACAAGTCAACACCAGAGGCACGATCTTCCAGAAGTCAGTTCAATTGTTAGCTTACGCTGATGACATTGACGTGATTGGACGAACACAGCGAGCCGTTAATGAGGCGTTTGCTGGCATTGAAGCGGAAGCGGTTAAACTGGGTCTGGCGGTAAATGAGGGCAAAACTAAGTACACGCTGTCATCAAGGAAGGACACACAGCATCGACGTGTCGGACAGAGCGTCACACTAGGCAGCAGAAACTTCGAGGTAGTCAAGGACTTCGTCTATTTCGGCTCCGCGGTAAACAGGGACAACAACATCAGTACCGAAATCAAACGCAGAATCACTCTTGCCAATCGCTGTTTCGTTGCGCTCAAGTGGCAATTGATTATTTAAGCCCTCTCTCAAAGGACTAAGCTCGCTTTATATAAAAGTTTGATCATCACCGTTCTACTTTATGGAGCGGAATCTTGGACGTTAGCAAAGGCAGATGAGGAAGCCCTTAGTTTTTTGGAGAAAAAAGTGTGGCGTGCAATTTTTGATCCTGTTTGCGTTGATGGCATCTGGAGGAATAGATATAATGACGAGCTCTATGGGCTGTACGGTGGCAGGTTCCTGATCAAGTGTCTTTGGATGCAATTTTTAAAATGGCTAGGCCATGTAGAGCGTATAAACACCACTCCTCCGGCCTGCAAAGTCATTGAATTTGAGCCATTAGGACAACGCAACAGAGGACGACCTAGACTAAAGTGGCGCACACAAGTGGAGAAGGACCTCAATCAACTTGGAGTGCGCAACTGGAGGCAGCTGGCAAAAGATCGTGCTGGCTGGAGAGGCATGTTGGTTGAGGTCCAGGTCCACCTCGGACTGTAGCGCCGCAAGAAGAAAAAGAAGAAGAAGAAGAAAAAGAAGAAAATTTTGTTTAATAAGCGTGTTGTTGTCGATCATCAATGACGGGCATTGCTTTCATCGAGTCTTGTAGTATATGTTGAGCTCGTTCTTTTTCTTCATCGGATGGCGCTACAGTCCGGAGTGGAACTGGGCCTCAACCAACATGCCTCCCCAGCTAGCACGATCTCTCGCCAGCTGCCTCCAAGTTGGTTGAGGTCCTTTTCCACTTGTGTGCGCCATCTCAGTCTAGGACGTCCTCTGTTGCGTTGTCCCTGTGGTTCGGATTTGAAGACTCTTAGGGCCGGAGCAGGGCTGTCCATACGCTCTGCATGGCGTATCCACCTTAAGCGTTGTATCCGTAGACGCTTGACTAGACTCATGCCGCCGTACTGCTCATACAGTTCGTGGTTGAATCTTCTCCTTCAGATGCCAACAACGCAAACAGGACCAAAAATCGCACGCAGAACTTTTCTCTCGAAGAGACCAATGGCTTCCTCATTCGCTTGTAGTAGCGTCCAGGTTTCTGCGCCTTAAAGCAGGACTGGGATGATCAAGGTGTTGTACAAAGTCACTTTGGTCGTTCGGGAGAGGGCTTTATTACTCAATTGCCTCCTAAGCCCAAAGAAACAGCGATTGGCAAGAGTGATTCTGCGTTTGATTTCGGTACTGATGTTGTTGTCCCTGTTTATCGCGGAGCCGAGGTAGACGAAGTCCTTGACTAGCTCGTAGTGTCTGCTGCCTATAGTGACGCTCTGTCCGAGACGTCGATGTTCTGCGTCCTTCTTCGATGACAGCATATACTTCGTTTTGCCCTCGTTTACCACCAGTCCCACTTTAGCCGCTTCCGCTTTCAACATTAAAGCTCGTTGATAATGTTTAATTCGTCATGCCCACTGATTTATTAATGTCGATAGTTGCTGTGTTTGTGCGGACCAACATGGAGTGCGCAATTGGGGGCAACTGGAGGAATGTTGGTCGAGGCCCGGGTCCATCCTGGACCTTAGCGCCACAAGAAAAAGAAGAAGATGCGCCGATTTCGAGAAGCACTGCGGAAAAACGTCCGTAATTGTGGAAAAACAATGCATCAGGATAATGAACCTGCACACTCGTCATTATTTGTTCGTAATTTTTTGGCCATTATCTAGCCTCAGCCACCGTATTCACCAGATTTGGCTTCCTGCAACTTTTACCTGTTCTCAAGATTGAAGACACTCATGGACGTAGTTTTGCGGATTGGGGAATTTATGTAAGATGTCTGTAATGATGCAGATGAAGTTGTGCTTTGGATTGTCTGAGGTTGTTACTGACATTATCAAAACGGCGCAAATCCACTAGCTCGATGGGGCATCATTTGACGAGCTTGGTTGATATGAAAAAAAAAAAAAAAATACTTGTCGCTGTATAGCACTGTATAGATAGAAGGTCTTTAAACCTGAAACCTTCATCAAATTATAGACACAGACACACGGATATGGAATGCCCTTTTCAGCCCAAACTTTCGCCCTCATTACAGTCCACAGTAATTTAAAAACAGTGTGCACCGCTATCTCCTTTCCATTTCTTCCTCTTTACCTTCAGCTGTGACTTAATTCCGGTCACTTAAGAATTTCAAACAATTCCTTTAGCGCGCCTAAACTATAAGAGAAAAAATAAAAAGTGGTTTACGACTAGACCTCTTGCACCTTTTCGACAAACTGCCGGTGGGCACAAATCTTGTTGCTCCTGTACTTCCCTGGCCTGGAACCACACTGATAAACTATATCGTTGAAGAGATATTTGAGGCGTTCAAACAAACGCATCTTAAGCGCTATTTTACAGGAGACTTGTCCAAAGTGCCATCTTTCGTTTTCAGTCCCGACTCTATGTTGGTCTTGCGAACGGCGAGAAACAGATCTCCTTGCGGGCTTCCCACACATGCTTCAAATAGGGTAAGGAATGTGAATACGGTCCACGGCTTACACACAATCCCAGTACATTAAGGAGGAGACTAGTGTCATCATACTGTCAAAATATTCCTGTAGTCCAATATTACCACCGACCTGCGGGAATTCCTTCCGCGAAAACAAGACTACACAATGTCTCAGTTCTACAGCTAACCTCGTCAAAGTAGCCACTGGTATCTGTGCCATTTAAAAGGTCTACCAGTTGTCCAAACCTTGAGCCTCCTTCAAAGATTCAACGAATTGTGTTGCTTGTCTTAGTCAAAAGTGTATGAAGAACCGATTCCACCGTGCGAAGCCGACGAACATCTCAAATCTGGATTAGCAGCCCCCACGCTTCACATCCTTCCCACGTCCATCGTAAAGCGGTATCGACCCGGCCGAATAAACTTGATTTCCATTTCTATCAGCCGGCTCTTCGCAGACCCGCCGATGTGTGCCTTGAACCGTTCAAAATGTAAATTTGTGCTGCCCCATGGCCTATTGACGCCAGCAAGCGTGCGGAGTCATCAATTGATTTAATTTGCCTATTCGCGGAATTTCGCGGAGCTCGCCTTGCCTCTGTGACCCAGGCGCAATGAGCCGCTCGACTGGCTTCATCAGAGATCGTCGTGGGGTTAATTTGTTTACAAGCAGCGCAGCAAGCTCCGGAAATGCTTTTCGCGTTTGTGCGACGACGACGATGACAATGGGGCCATGGAAGGGGTTGCTTCAAAGTCTTCCCTCCCCATCTCGTCACGTTTGTGAAATTATGAAGTCATTACCGCCCACAAGGACCGTCATCCACCCACAGCCGCTGGGGCATAATCGGCTTATGACACGACACGACGCAACCTCACCACGCTCTTGGTGTAAACGGCCTGTCATCACGAAGCCCGGCACTTTCCCTGACACGCTAGCACAACTGGCAGACACATGAATCATCCGCAGAGCGACTTCAGCACTTCCGTGCGCTCAAAAACGCCACGATTTGCATGCCAAGGAGGGGATAGTTGTTGCATTCTACGTCAACTACTAGCTCTCTTCTCCTCATATACACAGATTTGAAGACATTTGCTAAGGCAACACATTTTTGTTTGAGGTAGGTGGGGTGTCCCCATTCTGGACGTCGCCTCTCTGTCTCATTGTGCTCCAACTCCGGCTCTCTTAAGAGAGCACACCAACTGGGCCTACCCTAAGGAAAGTCCACGTGGGTGTGGGCAACCACGACCCCCCACAACTACTGGCAGCACCAACACCGACCCCATCGCCGCGTCCTGCTCAACATCTTTCCCAGTGAAGCACGCTCACTCCACACCCACTCGGGGAGGCGCAAAAAGAATCGAAATGGAACCGTTTTTGGGGTGGTGTGTGCGTGCGATGGGGTCGAGAGGAAATGAAATGTCGTTACTTACGCCACGTAGAGAGAGGAGGAAAAGAAACTTTCACGAAACTTCATTGCGTGCGTGCGAGTATGAGTTTGCGGAATAAATCATTATGAGCGGGCACCTGGGGCTCCACGAGGGGGAGACTGATCACTGCACGAACACCCTAGGCACCTTCTTTTCAAGTTCTTCCTTCCGTCCGTTCGCCTCTGTCTTCGTTCGCGTCAAGGAAGTGAGCACGTGTCTTCTGTTTTCGCAGATGCCCCCCGGGCACAGGTCGAGTTAATCTTTAATTTATGCCCGATGTGCCCCCCGCCGGAGAGCGCGCTCCGCTTTGGTGTTCGTTGCGTTCTGGTGATTCGGTAACCAAGCATAAATTACAATTAATGGACCCACGTTCACACACACATACACTTGGGTGCTCTTAAGGACACTCTCGATTGCCTGGAGATTTATTCAATAAGATGGCGCTTCTTCCTTGTGCTGTCAGCCGTCGGCCGCCAGCCAATTGACCACCACGTCGTCGGCGGCGGAGGACTGCCTGCCGTTCTCGGATGAAGCCACCGCATTTCATTTAATGACAGTTTAAATGCTCTGTCAAAGGCGCATAATGAACAGCGGTGGTGATGGCGCTGGTGGCGCTGTTGACACCGCCGGCAGCAACAGTGGTGGTAGGTGGCGATAAGAAGGTTGCTGACCGCGAGACGCTGGAGAAGGTCAGATGCGATAATTGTCCAGTGGGGGGATATATGAGACAATTAGGCGAGCTCCTTGCCTAGGTGGCTGCTGTGAGTGCGAGGAATGAGCTTAATTGCGGACACATGGCATCTTGATTGGACGAGCATGTGAAGTGAGCTTGATTGCGTGCGTTGGGCGACGGGAGGTCGGTGTATGTTGGCACATTTGTTTGCATCACCGTCGTGGGACTCATTTTCGAAGGTGATTCAATTCTGAAATATAAAAGGCAGCCTTCGTAGAGTATCACACATGTTCGCCGGGGATCCCAGGTTCGAATCCAGGACTAAACACCTCGCATTTTCAACGGCTCTTTCGAGCTGCTGACAACATTGAAACACTCGGATTCGATAAAAACTGCAGGTCCCTTCTGCTCGTGGGAACAGTAGCAATCACAAGTAATAGAGTAGGAGGAGGCTTAAAGAAAACTAGGCCTTGGGCCACTTGCAGACTGTTGCGCCAATACAATTGAAGAACGTCTGGAATACCATTTAAACACACGTACTTTACGTTACTGTTTGAATTAGTTTGCAATTTTTTATGCACTTGCCGTGTATACCATTTCATAGGCAGCACAACGCTATGAATTTGAATATGTTTCCTTCTTTTCGTGGCGCTACAGCTTGGGATGGACCTGGACCTAAATCAACAAGCCTCTGCAACTTCTTCTTCTTTTTGTATCGCTATAGTCCAGGTTGAACCTGGGCCTCAACCAACCTGGCCTCCAACCAGGACGGTCTTTTGCCAGCCGCCTTCAGTTGGGCACTCCAACTTGGTTGAGTTGGACCTCATTCTTGGCCATCCTCTGTAGCGTTGTCCCAATGGCTCTGCTTCGAAGACTTTTCGAAGGGCTCTAAACCTAAAGAAACAGCGATTGGCAAGAGTGATTCTGCGTTTGATTTCGGTGCTGTTGTTGTTGTCTCTGTTTACCGCGAAGCCGAGGTAAACGAAGTCCTTAACTGCCTTGTGTGACGCTCTATCCTAGACGTCGATGTTCTGTGTCCTTCCTTGACGACAGCCTGCTCTTCGTTTTGCCCTCATTTACCAGCAGACCCATTTCATCCGCTTCCGCTTCAATCCCAGTAAACGCCTCTTTGACGGTTCGCTGTGTTCATCCAATCACGTCAATGTCGTCCGCGTAAGCCAACAGTTGAACTGACTTTTGGAAGATCGTGCACAATTCCTCCTACTTACATGATCTTTTATATCCACAGGCACCAGTATCATACGCCAAGGTGGTTGGGAGACTTTTCCAATTTTCCCCGAGTCCGGTTCTATCGGCGCCCTCTGTTTCGTTTTCCTACCGATTTCTAAGAGTTCGCTTTAGGCTTGGGTGTAGCATCGATAATTCTGCAATGTCTTTCTACAGAGCCTGACTGAGCTAAGTCGAAATGTCAAAAGTCATGTCATTGGCTTCCAATCACGTCAATGTCATTCGCGTAAGGCCACAGTTGAGCCGACTTTTGGGAGATCGTGCACAATCTCTCCAGCTTACACTTAATATCCTTTTAAGTCTTTTAAGTCAGCGGGGTCTAGTATCATACGCCAAGGTGATTGAGAGCTTTTCACAATTTTTCCAGAGTCCGGTTATATCGGCGCCCTCTGTTTCCCTGCCCCACCGATTTTTTTCGCATTTAAGGTTTCTGAAAGTTCGCTTTCGATTTGGGTAGAACATCGACAATACTGCAACGTCTTTCTACAGAAACTGAATGAACTTAGCCGAAATGTTAAAAGAGGCGTTGTCGCTATGCTCGCCGTCGTATGTGGCCTCGAGAGCGACCACATACGACTCGTCGACCTTTTTTAGATTCTACTGTCAAGTGGAAATTTCAATGATGAGGGACATCAAACATTTTGATCACTCAAAAAGGAGTTTTCTGCTCTGAGGTCGCTGGTAAATTATGTTTCATAGAATAAATTTGTTTAAGGCGCTTTTGCGTACTGCTTCTGCAAGCAAAGGGTGCCTGCAGTCTGTTAACGACTTCGAACACCAAGAGCAAGAGAGGCTCTTCATATGCCGTTTGTGTCAGCTCTTTCTTAAAGCGCTTCTCTTTCTTAAAAGCGCTTCTCTTTCTTAAAAGCGCTTCTCTTTCTTAAATGCTTACCATTCAACGACGCAGTGGCAATATTTTTTAAAACGCAGAAAATTACACTTGCCAATATGAAGACTTCGTGTCAAACTTAACTTTGGGGAAGGTTGTTAAACGATTTACACTCAGCACACCTCAGACAGAATGTTCGCTGAAGCACCTCAAAACCTACTTACCAACCGTCCAAAAGACAGTGGTCAAAAAATGACATTCCGACACGCAACAAACAAATCCCACTCAGGCCTTGCAAAAGCCCACTTGTCACTTAATCCTCCTCCACGGCCCGTGGTCCACCGCAAAGCTCTCAAAATCCCAACCAACTTCTGAGCCTGCTTCACATCCACTTCCTCCAACGAAAAAAAAACCCAAACTTTACAACTTGGAGTACTTTTACAAGTTTTCTTCTCGCCTCGTAATCCCCGCTCCCACTCGAATACACCATCTAAAGTGATCTCAATCAGGTGCCCACAACCCCGGCTGCCTGCTAGCGCCCCATCAAATTTCGGAGAATTTCTATCGCTTCCGCATTAACTGAGTCCGTTCCTCGTCCTCGTCGCTGTCGTTGTCGTTACCGTTGTCGAGTACCAACTGAAATTATGTAACCCACCCTTAACGATCGACAAAACGAAAACAAATCACTCTCTCACACACCAACGCTCTTGAGAGAGTGTGTTGAAGCGGAAGGGGGGTGGTTGAGTAAACAACTTTCCTCTCGGGGTGATATTTGTGTTTTTTCCTGTTTTCAAAAATAACCACCTCTTCACTGAGAGCGAGAACAACACACATCGTCAGGGCAAGAAGGGAGGCAAGGCAACCAAACAAATTCTCCTTTCGAACGTGACGCTGTACACATGTACAGCTACGACGCTCGACCGGGCAGAGCGGTAGCATGACGCGAATCGCACACTCTCGCTTCCACACCCAACACACACACACAAACCGCACGGGTAAAAAAGTTGAATGACATGCGATAACATTTCAAGGCCATGGTCAATATCTACTCGAGGAAAGATGCGCACTGTGTGGGTTCCTGGGGGCAGAGTGAGAGTGAGAGAAGGAAGGGGAGAAGATAGAGCGGGGATAAGTTTGTTGATGACACCATCTTCTGCCAGAAACTTGTAGTAATCGACAACAAACTCCGTAAATAGGCCAGTCCACACCCAGATTGAGTGCTGCGACACAGTGAGACCCCAAATGCGAGGAAGAGTGTGATGAGCAGCTGATTAGATGCTGCTGGCATTTCTAGTTATTTCGGTTCGGCCGCCCCACACACCTGATTTCGCTTAGCCATCGTCACCCGCTCTGTTGTGTGTATCCCCAAAAGACAAGAGAGCGAGAAACAACGCACAGATACACAGAGATGATGAAATGAATGCTGTCACCCTCCGCTACTATCAGAACCCCTCCCCCCATCACAAAAGAGGCGAAAGAAGCGCAAAAAATGAAATCAGCAAAAGCACCCCATCGTCAACAAGGGGAGGGTGGGCTTGAAGATGTGCGCCTGTGTATGCGTCTCTCTCGCGCCCCACACACACACGCATCGCACGAAGATAAATAACAACAAATGATTAGAATTAGAATGTCGCAGAATGTATTTCCACTTGGCCCAGATTATTTTGAAGGTCGCCCATTATCGACGGTCGTTCACCCAGTTATTCTTCGGTTATCAGATGTTGCGCGTGTACTAAGCCAAGCACACAGGCGCACGCACACACAGCAGCGGCAGCGGTGTGTCGTGTGTGCTGCTGCCGTCGCCGTCACCCGAACTATGATTATTGTGCTCGCTGCCGATTTTCTTAACGTAACACAGAGCACATCGAGGGCACACACAGTTTCTTGTGTGTGGCGTAGATTCACTCGAATGGGTGGGTGTCGTTGGGTGGGTGTCGATAAAGGTCAACGAGGAGGTGGGCGGACGGGAGGTGAACCTATGTGACAGAGGCCTACGAACGCGGCTTGCGTTTGGATGATCAATTGCAATTCATTTACTTGAAAGATGAGATCTATCTGCAGGCCTCCTCCCCGCCGCCGATTGAATTGTCACCGTCGTGTGACAGATTTTTGAGGAGGGACATCTAAGACGCAGATTAGAGCTGGTCTTTCCCACAGTCAAGGTGATGAATTTATTCGGCTTTGACCTTGTGACGAGTTTCGGGCTTCGAGAGCGGAGTCGTGTCTAGGTTTTGAAACTGGTTTTTGGGGGGGCATAAATTATTGGCCGTTTTTAACACCACTATGTGTGTCTAGATGGCAATTAATTGTGAAGTGAGGAATTCATTGTCAGAAGGATGTCGAAAGGAGGATCTTCTGATGAATGGAGACTGGTTTTTAGATTGTGTGGGTGACAGCTGAAATCACTCTGGGATCACATGCGGCCCCTGAATCACCTAGAGGTGACGATTTCAATTTCGCATATTTTGATTTTCTTTCCATGCTCATGGAAAGAAGACGTGAGATGGGAGAAGTAGTCTTGTGAAGTGTTGGAATAAAATTGGGAACGATCGAGCTGCTGCTATAGGGCGAAGCGAAGGCAGTGGAACATGAAATACTTGGACAATGACTTGGTTGAGGCACTTGGTGTTAGAGCGCAGAAGAAAAGGAAATGAGGTTTTTAGACGTGGAAACTGAGTGGGTTTGCGAAGCTGAGAAAAAATTTTGGGGGGAAGTCGTGGTGAAAGGTGTCAGTGGTACCTTGCACGATTCAACCAAATCCGATGCTGAGTGAGTGATTCCTATGCACATTTTCAACACCATCTGTTTAAAAGCAGCAAAAGAAGGCTTTTACGCGTCAGACAAATTAACAAATTGACAGAAGTGCTCGCTACTGTAGACGTAAGTAGAAAGACATCAGAAGCACAACAGCTTACGAAGTGAAGAAGAAGGAAGCTGATAGAAGAAATAAAGACAAAATACTTAAACCAATCACTTCAGCGACTTCACGCTCCCAGTGGGAACAAAACAAATCCCTTGACTCCGCTAGTCATGACTAGATACACTCAAATACATCGCAGACCATCAGGGTTCTACACTTAATGAGTACAAAGCAACAACAGCAAACATGGGATGAGCTCCACATCAGAGACAGTGTTTGATGGAAGCTTAGTCAAGCTATAGCATGACAGGCTTAGCGCAGGTATTCAAAGGGAAACATAGGACCATATTCTGAGAATACACACTTTCGACATGCTTCCTGTTTCTCGTTTTTTTTTTTAAAAACCTTTAATGGAGTCAGACGGTCGAAGATAATTTTATCGTTTTAGTCGCTAAGTGACTACGTTGATACCTTCATCATTTGTTATAATTGAGATTCACATACCCATTACATTCTAAAACATGGAATTTCTTGACTCTCAAAACTGAGACACCTTCAAGCAGTTTGGTTAGCAGATGTCATCTTAACGTCAAGTAGATGAAGTCAACAAATTGTCAGTCATTTTGTAGGTCGTTTTGGATCCCAAATACAGTTCTCATTACGATTCTATGTTTTAAATCATAAAAAACTCCAATGTCTGACACAGTGACAAAATTAATCATACTGCTAGTCTACAGAAAATAAGTTTGCAAAGAACGATAGACATGCGACTAATTAATTTATAAATTCCTTGATTATAAATGGAGACATTTTTAAGCAGACAATTTTTTCCATATATCATTTTTGCCCCTTTTGGTAACATAACGAATTACTCTCAATCCGCTTTGGCCTTCTCATACAGTTAGCCACTATACTTTAAAACATAGAATTTTTCAAACTCCAAAACTGAGACCGCCATTTACTAAGCCAATTTGAAAAAAAAAGTAATTTTGACCCCAAGCAGATCACATCAACAATTTCGAAGCTATTTTGAAACATTTTTTGGATGTTAAATACAGTTTTGAAGACCATTCTATGTTTTAAATCATGAAAAACTCCTATATTTAATACAGTCACAAAAAAATGTATACCATTAATATACAGAGGATAAGTATGCAGAGTACGACCGACGTGCGATATATATTTTTTAAAATTCCTTGATTGGATATAGAGACTTTTTGTGCAGAATTAATTTTTGGACCTTATCAATTTTCACTTTAAATCGTTTTTGTGTCTCTTGACATAATGCATTGCCTTCAAGCCGCCTAGTTAATCTCCATCAGTTACATAGAATATTGTAAAATATAGAATTAAAATTAAGATTGCCACTCAAGTAGTCAGGTTGGCAGCAGTCATCCTAACTTCAAATTGATGACATGAATAATTTTGTAGCAGTTTGGAATCAGTTTTTGCATCCCAAACGAAGTTTCGAACACGATTCTATGTTTAAAATCACGAAAAGCTCCTACATTTAATACGGTGACAGAAACATTTAAACCGTTAATGTACAGAGAATAAGTTTGCAGAGAACGACTGACATGCGAGACATATTTTGTAGAATTCCTGGATTAGGAAAGGAGACTTTTTGAGCAGGATCCAATTTTCCACTTTGCCACTTTCCTCTTCAAATTATTTTTATCATCCCTTGTGATGGGAGAAAATACTCCCCATAATCGCACACCGACTGCAATTCAGTGCATTCTTGTGAAGCCAATTTGAATTCCGTCCACTGTTCAATCCTTTCATTCAAATGCAGCAAAAATACTTTACGTGCCCTGTTTACAAGCCCCGTTTGAAATCTATTTTCAAACAAATGACAATCATTTTCACACAAAGGTGCTAAACCAAACAAGATTCAAATCCATTAGCTCGGCCGAGTCACAAGTGATCTGGGTTTTGCCCAGATGCGTCATGCCCCCTAGTACAGGAGACTAGCCCATTATTTCTGGTTACGAAACCCGTTCGAAGTCGTTCCAAGAAGCTGAATGCCTATACGCGAGCTGGCATTCTACAGGCTGGCCTTGAAGTGTCGTTAGTATAATCGTTTGTTGTGATTGGTGCGACAAGTCTTTTCTGGGCATTTCTTCATGAGGGAGACACAAACCTTTCCCAACAGAAAGTTTCGAAAGTCTGCGCACCACCAATTCACCCGAAATATGGCTCACTTCAGCTGTCATATTCAATCGATTGTTGCCATCACCCCTCGGGCTCGCTCTTAAATTCGGGAGGAATTCATCGTCTGCCACCTCAACGGTGGGATGGCTTGAACATTCAACCTGTTGAGCCTGCGGACTCTCTGGGGAGGCTGCCAAGGGGAGCTGTGCGTCAGGAAGCACTGTGCAAGGGTTTATATAATAAGAGAAACGTCTTCAGCAGTGCGCGATTGAACTCGATGGCTGGTATGTGAGGCACGGGTGGCGTTACGCCGCAAGTGTGGAAATGAAGTTCTCCCCGGATCCGTGGGGGATTCAAAGCGGTGTTTTGAATGTGAGTGCCTCTCTGCCTGCTTAGGACGCAATTTGTTCTCTCCGTAGCCCCAAAGGACACAGAAGCACTGACTGCTGCCCGAGTGCCATGAAGTGGGCTGGGGATGGGGACAAGCTTAACAGCTCAATCCAAGCTCTGGGATGATGCCGAACTTCCCTCAGTGAAAGATTAACGACTTCCATCGCGCATTCCTTCAACATCTCGTTAAACAGACTCTTAAGTGTCTTCGCCCCTCCCCGCAGGACTGTGGTGAACTCGAAAAATCACTTTGCCTCCGTTCTCAAGAAGAACAAGTGACTTTCCACATCATCGCCGTCACCATCATCATCTGCACGCAACGACTACGGCGCGAAAAGTGTGAGAGTTGCGTTTTACGTTCTCCAACTGTGTCATTGTCCTGAAAACAGTTTATTGACACTCTCGTGTGTAGACCGAGCGAACGTCATGATTCAGTCGTTTGTTCGACCGACGACGGCGCGCAGCATTCCACTTGCAATCGGCGCGGCGGCACTCGCCCCACACACCATGCATCTGTTCGGCCGTGAGTGTGTGTGAATGGCTAAATTGCGACAGTTTTTCATTCTCAATCATGAGAGCAAATCGCTGCATTTGGCATTTTGCGCGGTGAATGTCTGCTGAGCTTTGTGCTGCTCTCAGCATTGAATTTGATTGCGCTTGGTTCCCCCGCCGCCACCGCCACAGCCGGTCATCGGCACTGCCCTCGAGGTGAACCAATCGAAACCGAATCTAATTCGAAAGCGGCGCTGGGCATGTCTGTCAGTGTGCAGCCACCGCTTTGGCCCAGCGATAAATCACAAAGGTGACGGCTTGCAACACTTGTGCGGCGCTGCCGTGGCTGGTAATGGTGGTGATGGTGTGGCGGGGATTGTCGTTGCGCCTGCATGAGGAAGGTGGTGAGTGCTGAGGCCTACTAGCGATGGTGAGTGATTAGTTGAAGGACGTTTCTTAAGTGCTGAAGGCTTGAGGCGCCTTTCTATGTTTTGTCGACGAGAGATTCAATTGGAGAGTCATTGCAGAAAGTAGACCGTGGGGAGCTAATCTTTTAACGTTTAACTTCCCCTAGTTTTCTGAGAGGAACAACATTTTGTACAGCAGCTAATTTGAACACTTTAATTGTTACTCGGCCACTAGGCCCTCTGAACCGACGGAACCTTTACGACGGAAGGGGAAGGCATAATAGGAACGACACATGGGACATGTTTCCGAAAGGCAAAAAAAAAAAATATATTCTAAAAAGCCACAATCGGAAGAATATTATCACAATTCGGAGCAAACGGAGGAGACCGGTGACTTTGTACTATTTCTACGAAGGGTAACCTGAAATGAAGTAAGTTCTCAAAGCGAAGTGGTTATCCAACACGCCGAAGGTACCAGGCTCAGAAATCGACCTGGCTCTGCCACCACCTCTTTTGAATTGCTGGCAACACTCAAAGCTTATCTAATTTCAGAGAAAAGAACCTTATAAGTTACTGAGTCTTGTCTGAGTTTGCAATCGACAATAAACTGTAGATCCCCTCCACCACAGAGAGGGGCAAAATTTCGCTCACCCTGAGTTGTTGCTTAAGTTTATGGTCCATTGGGGGCTCTATTGCTATCGTCAAAAACTCAGAACCAACCGAAATGTACAACCCTCATGGGATACAGTGGCTCTCTTTCAAAAATAGACCTCGTTCCAGGAATTCAGTGCAACAACCGATGAAAGACTTGAGTCCCTAACACTTGAAGCGCTCCTTTTCCGGGAACTACTTCTTCTGTTTCAATTCGTCATCTTCGCATGAGTTTCGTGAAATTATAATTCCAAAGACGACGATATTCCAGAGGCCTGGTCCAAAATGTCAACCTTGGGGTCTTCTACTGCTCCTTGACTTAAGTCACTGAACCGTAAAGCGCTCCTTTGTGGGGTGCTAGTGCTTTTTTTTGATTCAATTTGTCATCTTCGCATGAGTTTCGTGAAATTAAAATTCCAAAGACGACGATATTCCAGAGGCCTGGTCCAAAATGTCAACATTGGGGTCTTCTACTGCTCCTTGACTTAAGTCACTGAACCTTAAAGCGCTCCTTTGTGGGGCGCTAGTGCTTTTTCTGCTTCCATTTGTCATCTTCGCATGAGTTTCGTGAAATTATGATTTCGAAGACCACGATATTCCAAAGACCTGGTCCAAAAAGTCAACCTTGTGGCATTTCAGTGACTCTTTAAATTCCTTTCTGACATAAGTTTCCTAACCGAAATTTCATTGAATTTTTAAAAATTAAAAAAAAACACAAAACTTCCTTCTCAACATCACACAGTCCCCGCTAAATACCATCCACCGCGGCAATTAGCCGTTTTGCATGTCCCACCGCACATTTCACATCGAATTCCGTCTCACTTCGAACTTTCAAGCGACATCCCCGCTCATTCGCTTCCTATGTCAGGAAACTTAGTAATTTCCCATTAAGAACTGAATTCAATCTCTCCTCACCACGCCGCTGTTCGTCAAGAAATTCTCATGAATTTTACATCAAGGACATGTCATGTGTGTGTCTTGTCTGCCATGTCATCGCAGTCACCGCTGCCTGCGAAGCGCGGCGATAACCCAGAGCCGTTCAAATGTGTCACATCGCACAATGTGTGTCACATGAGCTTCTTGCTCTGCTCCCTCGGAGTGTAGGACTTGCGTCCGCGCTTCAGACGCAAGGGCCCATCGCACGAAGGCACGTATCCTTCCCTGCAAAAAGGTTGCGTGCTCGTTTTGCCGATTTTTTCATGTCCCAAAGCCATTTCTCGCTCGCTCTGATGAAACGTGTGATTTCTAGACATTAGCACTGGAACCACCGACACCGCCGCAGTCTCACGGACAGTGATGGCGCTCCCTACCTAGTGGCCCAGAAACCAATACCCATTTGCCTTCCTTCCACTTTTGGTTGCTTGTTCTTGCATCCTCATTAGAGGCAGAGGAGAGCGCGGGGCAGCCTCTTTGGGTCGCCTCGGCGGTCGCCGTCGCATCGGTGGTAGCGGCGGCGGCTGCACAGACAGACAAGAGGACCGTCGAGTGGATCGATGTGTTTCTGCGAAACAACCTACTTTAGAGGGAATTCTGTGTCGATGTACGAATTCAGGGACGTCCACCAAAGGCCGTTGGGTTCAACTTGTGCTGCTGGTGCGCCGGCACCGAAGTGAAGCACACCACTGTGTGCATGCAAGGTAACCGTGTTGAACGCGCCGCTGTTGCTGGCGACACAAGAGCTGTGTAGTTCAGTAGGGAAACACCAATGAACGTGTGTCCAATCCTTTTGTGCTAACAAGGCTGTTGTGTGAACGCCGATGAAGAGTGAGTGCCACGAGAGAGAGAGAGGGAGAGAATGAAATCATGTGAAGGTCGTTTGGTTTGAATTTGGTCCAGAACACATTCAAAAAGCGATACGCGACGGTGAGCGTTTTTCGTTTTCTTAAACAAAGGAATGGATGTCATCGGTGTTGCGCTTGATTGACTGACTGACTGCTGAAAGAGGGACAGCCGGAGGGTGAAGGGAGAGTGTTTTTGGATTTGGCACGAATTTGCCTCGAAAACGATCGGTGCTGGGGAATGGACGTCTTGCTAACTTTAAGTGCATCCATTTTGCGGTGAATTGGTAGACGGGCGACATTCTGTGGGGAGCGGGGTAGTTTGAAAGAACCACTGATACCAATTGGCTAGATGTTGTTTTAAGATTTCTATCCCCTGAGGGCTCGCTCTTGAGTTTAAAACGTCGCTTGGTTCTTATGCCAAAATTCAGCTATTTTCACGCTCAATGTTTTCTCCTAACAAACTTTGTGTTTTGGAAGAACCGTTAGATCAGTACAATGGAGTTTCCAAAGAGAGTCTGCCATGATTGATTCTTTTGATCCAACCTTACTTTGAGTTCAAATATCTCTAGAACGCGTTGCTGTACGTCGAAAATACACATAACGGATTTTTAAGTTTGCAACTTATTCTTCATGATACAGCCATCGTAACTTAAAATTTGTCATACCTAGAGAAACATTTTAAGAAAGAATAATCAAATGACTGGTGTCCTGGAAGCAGAATGTCCTTGAGGGGTCCTATTTACTTTTTCCAGATAATATAGATGATCAGATGATTTAGCTAGATCGCCGCTTAACATTTTCTCTTCTATGTGTCTTGGTAGAACCGTTTGATCAGTAGAATGGAGATTTCCAAAGAGTCTGCCATTATTGATGATTTTCCTTTGCTCTAACCTAACTTTGACTTCAAATATCTTGAAAACCCGTTGGTGTACGTCGAAAATACATATAACGGATTTTTTAGTTTGAAACTTATTCTTAATGATACAGCCATCATAACTTAAAATCTGTCATTCCTAGAGAAAAATTGTAAGGAAAAACTATCAAATGAAAGGTATCTTGGAAGTAGAAAGTCCTTGTGGGGTCTTATTTACATTTTCCAGGTGATCAGATGATCAGATGATTTAGCTAAATTCAGGCTTAGTATTTTATCTAAACAAACTATGTGTCTTGAAGAAGCCGTTAGATCAGTAGAATGGAGATTTCCAAAGGGAGTCTGCCATGATTGATGTTTTTCCTTTGGTCTTACCTAACTTTGACTTCAAATATCTCAAGAACGTGTTGGTGTACGTTGAGAATACAAATAACAAATTTTTAAGTTTGAAACTTATTCTTAATGATACAGCCATCATAACTTAAAATCTGTCATTCCTAGAGAAAAATTTTAAGGAAAAACTATCAAATGAAAGGTAACCTGGAATCAGAAAGTCCTTCCGGGGTCCTATTTACATTTTCCAGATGAGCAGATAATCAGATGATTTAGCTGTTTGCACGCTTAGCCTTTTTCTCTGAACAAACTATGTGTCTTGAAGAAGCCGTTAGATCAGTAGAATGGAGATTTCCAAAGAGAGTCTGCCAAGATTGATGCTTTTCCTTTAGTCTGACGTAAGTTTGACTTCAAATATCTTGAGAACTCGTTGGTGTACGTCGAAAATACATATAACGAATTTTTTAGCTTATAACTTGATCTTCATGATGCAACAATCATAACTTAAAGTCTGTCACACCTGAAAGAAAATTTTTGATGAACTGTTATCAAATAACAGATATCTTGAGAGTAGAAAGTCCTTGAAGGATCCTGTTGATATTTTCCATATGATCATTGGGAAGAGTAAAAATGCTGTCTTCCTCACATCGCAGAAATATAGCACTTGACTTGGAGCAGAGATATGTATGTGCGAAAACGCATAAGTCCTTTAACATAAAATATCCTGAAAATGAAATGTGCTTCCATACCAAAAATTATCACAATTCAAAGTCCAACATATGCATTACTAACGTTCCAAATTTCACTTTATTTCCCCAAACCACTTTCGAGATATTTCCATTTGTTCAATCTTTGACAGTGATAATTGGCAATTTTTCATTTGCACCAGAAAATCGAGCGAAAATCAATTCTATTCAAGTCAGAATTTGAACTGTGGGCCAAAATGCATCACAAAGTTGATAAGACTCACTTTTGAGGGCTTATAACTCAGAAATGGAAAGTCGGACGATGAAAATGATTGTATAGACTTTTGAAGGGAATTTCTTAAACTAAAGGATGTGGAAGTCTGGAGACAGTTTTACCGTTATTTGTAGAAAGGATTGCAGAAAAACAAATATGAGTGACCAAATTAAAGAAATAAAGTTATGATTGATGGATGTGGGCTCAAAATCAAGAAATTGGAACTGATGCAGCTCTGGGCAAGAATTCGGAAAGAATTTATTTAAAGATTTGATTCACTACAACTCAAATCTGAGGGCCAATGTGGACCAGAAGTGTGGTTCTTCGTACCTCCACACATCAGGGTTGATACCTTTTCTAGGTCAGTCACTTCTATCAGAAGAACTCAATAGTAGCACTGCTTCCACATCACGCCAAATATATGCCACGCGTTCTGGCCGGAGGAAAGCATATGTGGAATCTTAGTGTCGTCGAATGCCCAATGAGTGGAAACTCGAGGTCATTTACCAGGCTTACAAGAAAGGAGACTCCCTTGACTGCACGAGCTATCGAGTGATCATTCCCCTCAGCATCGCTTACAAGATCCTTTCTGTCGTATTTTCGTAGCGCCTGAAGCCGTTTTTCAACTATCTGATAGGTTCTTATCGGTGTGCGAATTCCACAATAGACCAGATCTTCACTTTACGGCGGATCCTGAAAAGGACCCAAGAAGATCGACACTCACCACCTATTTGCCGATTTTAAGGCTGTAAATGGCAGTGTACAGGGGGACAAGCTGTCATGTCTGGTTTCGGGACTTCTACCAAACTCGTCAGATTGTGTAGAATGACAATGGCGAACTCCCGTTGCTCCGTCACAGTCGGTAATGAACTCACCGAGACCATAGACTTAGACAGAGCAGCGCACTGTCATGTTCATTCTTTAACATCATTCTTGGAAATATCATGCGTAACTCACAAGCCACCCTTAGGCTCGGTCTTCCAAAAGTCGGCTCAACTGCTAGCTCATGCCGACCACATTGACGTGATTGGACAAACACACTGAGCTGTCTATGAGGCCTTTGCTGGGGTTGACCCGGAAACGGCTAAAATATGTATGAAGGCTGAGGGATATGTAGAGCGTATAAACACCACTGCTCCAGTCCGAAAGGTTTTCCAATCCAAGCCATTAGGACAACGCAACGGAAGACGGCCTAGGTTGAGGTGCCACACAAACGTGGGGAAGAACTTCATTGAACTTGTAGTGCGGAACTGGAGGTAGCTGACAAAATATCGTGCGAGATGGAGCGGCACGTTGGATGAGGCCCAGGTCCATCCCGGACTGTAGTGCCACACGAATAAGAAGATCTGGGAAAAATAGGATAAGTGGCCGCAGAACGGCTCCGCAGTGAAGCCGTATAGAAGAAGAGCTCCTCAGTGTCGTCCTCCACTCCAGAACCATCGTTTAGCCCACAGGTGGAGTGGTTTTCTTATACGTTGTGTCTGCCAAGAGATAAGAAATATGTTGCGAATTTAATAGTGACCTTATGCTTGACCTTTTTACGTCCAGCTGAGTTTTGCCACCTCCAGTTGTGGTAGCGAAAGTTTCAATCATCCGTGGAAGTGCTTAACAAGGACACAGGTTGTTTCAGCACAAGCGTAATGAGTTCCTTGTTTTGTAAGATCAATGGCTTGAATTTCTTTCCAGCGATGGCTTAAGAAACGTTAATTTTGACTGTTGACCAAGTTTGTAGGGACCTTCAATTTCCGAACTACATGAGAAGTGGGTTGAAGGTTGGACAAAGCCTGTTTCGTAACTTTGGCTGTACTTTTTCTCTTCATTTCTGTCCCGTCTTTTTCTTCTATCTGTCCCGTCTTTTCTTCTATTTATCCCTTAATTCGGCGCGACTTTCGATGCGTTGCCTTGTGAGTCCTTCTGTTTCGCTTGCCTTGCACTCATCATGGTCGTGCGTTTCCTTGTTGTTTGTGTCGTGGCAGGCTTGTTCTTTCATTTTGCCCGAACAAAGCGATGTCCGCATGGTGATGGTGAAGTGTTCAAACGTTCACCACGCGACGTTGAGGCTATCGACAACCTTCTCCCTTGTCATTGCATTGCTCAGGTCTTGGTTGCTAGTGAAGATCCGCATAGCCCGCGATCAGCAACGCTTGGCGCCAAGGAAGAAATAATCTTGTCTGGCGATGTAGAAACGTTCTTAAATCTGATGTGTAGGATTAAAGGGTGCAATTGCTCTACATTTCACCAGCCTTCAGTCGCTCATAATGTTCTTAATCTGGAGATATCCGTTAGACCCGTCAGTCGTGCTGCCTTATTAGCTAGCAGCCACGGATGTCCACCTTTTCCAAGCGGCCAAGCATCAACTTCACGCACTTCAAACTCCCGCCAGAACGCGTCTTCTTCCCTGCTCCCGAATCATTGCAAAAACGAATCATACTCGGAAAGCTCTGCCGTTCAGCTTTTCCAATCGTAAAACTTTCTCCCACTCAGCTTTATAACAGTTTCTCGAAAGCGAAAGCCATCCAAGCTTTCAGAACTCAACCGAAACAACGCGAAACACCCTCCAAAAGGGAAAGCACCAAATTCACACTCAAAGCTGTGCAGCACACTCCACCCACCCGTTCCCGTCTTTAAAGTCCCTTATGTTGTGTGTCATAACAGCGCGCTTTTCATATTCCACTCCGCCATACGCCATGTGCATGTGACATATCTCAGCTGTTCGTGGGGCACTTCGCGTACAACTGCTGCTGCTCGTAACTGTTGCGAATCGGTGGATGTGACGAGAGGCGCAAAAACCCAAAAAGCAACGAAAAGCTTTTCCTCATCCGATGAGGCAACATGGCGCGCCACAGCACGCCACTCGTCACTTCATTATACGTTAACGTTACAAGTTAGCGAGCACACACTGTAGCACAGCGCAATCTGACTAAATCTCTCGTCATTCTCCTCTGTTTGTGGCAGGCCTAACGGAATCGCTGAGCGAATTTTGTGTGCGAGCGTATCGTTGGTGTTGCAAAAGAAAGGACTTTTTTTTCCAAATTATTGTTGATTTCCTTTAAATGACTCACTCCGTCGACTTGTGAAGATGAACAAGAACCTTTTCAAGAACACTAAACGAAAACAGTCTTGTGCGAGTGGGAAATGCTTGTGATAATAGTTTAAATATACCGTTATAGTTCAAATTTTTGTTAATTCTAGTTAAAAAAAGAGAGAAAAGAGAAGAAGAGAAGAAAAAAGTGACGTTGTGTGAGGTTTGTTGTGAAGACCGTTTCGGAGTGCCATAGAGACCAAACAAAAGATAGAAGTGTGCCACTCTCACTTTCTCAAGAGTCCTTTTTCTGTCACGATCAACACCAACAATGACAGTTGGCAGCCGTGAAGATCTGTTCGCCAGTGCAAGGCACATCGATGATACTGAACGTCTGATTGGACGTGTACTAGCAGGTAAGCAGAAGTGTATTGCAAGTGGCAGCCGACAAGTGACAATCCGTTGACGGTCAGTGACCGGTATTAACCCAATTTTCGCACACCAGCTTGTGTTTTGTTTTTAATGCGCGCACTCACACAGCGGGCCACGCAATTTGACGGAGGGTGCTGCGTTGGTGTGCGGTGAGGAAAAGCTTTCGTTTTCATCGAAGATGTACGTGAGAGCTATGCTTTCGCGATGAAGTTGGGTATTTCGTGAAATTTACTTGTGCGGGGTGAAGGTTTGTTTCTCATTTTTTCTAAAGCACTGAAAGGGGCGCAATGTTGTGTGTGACCCTGTCAGTTATGTGCCAGATTAACTTCTTCTAGGGGTGGGGGGGAGGTGGGGATACATCGCGTGGGTTTTGTGTAACAGTTTCTGGTACAAGGCCTGGTTAATTCATCACCTGGAAAGGATATTCGCATTTCCGTTAACTGGGTTGAGAAATCGTTCGTACACGGGGGGATTTTATGTTTATGTATTCCTCTAACGAAAGGCTTCTTAGGGGGTGATGTTGGTGGTAGCGGATCTTCTAAACGTTCTGAACATTCTGCAGTGCTAGATATGTTTTTAAATTAAAGGCAAAGAAATAGAAGCGAATAGAATAGAATAGATTATAGCTACACAACAACCTCGCAAACTCTAATCTCTAATCATAGAATTGAAGGATGACTTTGTAAACCCGACCGTCCACTTGTATCTAAGGTTCAACCCTACACCCAGTGCAATTAAAATGAATGCACAAAACATAGCTGTACTTTTTTGCTCTGCAAATACTAAGAAACTTCTGTCCAGAATCACAAAAAATTTCTAACAAAAACCCAACAAATCCCCTATTCTCATCGATTCTATGTTTATAATCCTCCCAATCGCATTGACAACATATTCCAAAATAATATTTCTTGTCATCGAAATGCTATCCAAAACCCAGCCTTTCCTATAGTAAGAACTGCATTTCAATCCACTCGATATTATCTCAGAGTGCTGAAGATATATGTTTTTCAACTAAAGGCAAAGAAATATAAGCGAATTGAAGATTTAAGCTATTCAATGACTGCTGAAGTCCTTCATAAAATTAATCAATGTTCATTCAAGGATCAATCTGTAAATCCAGTTGACCATCCTCTTGTAGCTTACATTCAACCGCACTTCCAAATGCAATGAAAAAGAATACACAGAACAGAACTGCATTTTGTTTTCCAAAAACTCAGAATCTTTCATTTCATCACTGTTCCTGTCCAGAATTTCCCGAAAAACGTAACGAAAACTCCTAAAATCCCCTATTCCCATCGATTCTATGTTTATAATACCCCCAATCGCATCGACAACAAATTTTAAAAAAATATTTCTTGCCCTCAAAACGCTCTCCAAAACCCAGCCCTTCCCATCGCAGAAACTGCATCTCAATCCATTGGATTTTACGTCAGATATAGCCCAGACAAGACCCCCTTTCAGTCTGTCTAAATATTCAATTGACAAGAACAATGATATTGTCATCACCTTGTTTTACTCTTGTCACCCCTATGTCACTAGTTGTTGCATTTAACAACGGCACATGATGTATTTTCAGTTCGTCACCCAATGTACCGTTTTTTTTCTCTTCTTAATTTCTTTTTATATTTATTCTCTCGCTCATCAATTTAGGTTATGTGTTTGTTTCATGTAGTCGAAGCTTTCGTCGTGAGTGTTTATTTTTAAAACAGTGCCACACACAGTGCGCGCGACACATTCTGTAGCAAAACTTCAACCTACAAATGTGATTAAACCTCTCGGCAGAAGTAGCGAGCAGCCAGCAACTTGTATGCTTTCGATTTCATTGTGAACAATCTATCCGCACACTCGGGCACACGTACACATGCTACACGGCGGCCGCAGCACACCCATGCACTAGTCAACAGCACAACAGCATAGCAAACGAACTATTTCCTGTTAAGTAGGCCATGGATTCGGCCGGTCGTTGCTCCCTTTTCACGATTTCGTCGTAGTCGTCGCCGTCGCTGTGTCGTCGATGTTTCACGGGTGTGCGGATCTGGGGGAGGGTTGACATCTCGTGCTATTGTAGGAGCAGCCTGGGTGCGTGCGTAGGCCTGCACTGTGTAGCCTAGCTTTGCTGGTTACGTGTACGACGGAATATGACGGCACGGCATTTACCTATTGCACTTTATCTTGACACCAGGAGGCGAACCCAATTCGCTTGCTGGGGTCGCTTTGTGCAACTCCGGTTGGTGAGTGGGTTGGTGCAGCTGACAAGCATTATGGGCCCACAGCTGTTGGCCTGCTGGCTGCATATTTTGTCTTCTCGTGTTCTATTGTTATGCGCGACTAGCTGGGCTGGTGTGACACAGATCACTGCATTGAGATACGACCGGAGCGCGGTCGCAGATTAATAAGTGAAAACAGGATTGAAGCGATTGCGAAATCGAAACAAGTGTCTAGTGCGATGACGAGGGCAACTGAGAGGCTGTAGCCTCTGGCGGATGGTGGATGGTAGTGACTGATGGAGGTTTTGAGGAGTGCTGTTCGCTGAGCCGTGGTTCGTTTGCAGAATTAATGAATTCCTTAAGGGCACCTGTTGTAATTCTACACCAAGTTCGTTATTGAGTTGGCATTTTTTGGTGAAGTTAAACTTTTCTATGTTTTTTCTATGTTTTTTTTTGCTTTAACTTAACAGAGCCGTTCTCTCATCTTTAATGCAGGTGCATGAATGCAGGCTATAACACTTCAAAATCAAAGTCTGTTATGGATGAACATATGAATGTTAAAAAAATTCTATGTTTTCATACCCGTCTACTTCAATTAATAAAATAAATCTTACAACAGTTGGTATACTTTACGCTTCTAGAAATGTCCTAATAAGAACATGAAAAAAATAAAGAGATGAAAAAAATACGTGTTTTATGAAAAAGTCGATATTCTACGTTTTAAACGCCTTAAAAAAACTGTTACACCTGCTCTTAGTATATTATTAATATAAAGAAAAAGTCTTTTAGTGTCGGCACTTCATATGGGATGTTGAAAAAATGAATATTATACTGAAATAATCATGTTCTATGTTTTAAATGTATTTTAACACGTTGTCACACCTGATCAATATTTTTGTTTTGTACCACAAACGACTGGCGACGTCTTGGCGATTTAGTTTAAATAAAAAACATTGCGAACACAGGGACAATTATTGATGCTTTATCGTTCAGCAAGTTCAGCAAGTCAAGTTGTTAAATCCATTTAAAGGGAATTTGATGCTATTTTTATTTTTAACTTTATAATCTTTCTCCTTTGTAGTTTAAATAAAGAAAATCATTGTTTCCGTTAAAACATAGAACGTAGAATAGAACATAGAATGTAAAAAACTGTTTGTCGTGTATTATTTTCAATAACTTTTTAACTTTCATCTAAACTTCCAAAGCGATGTTGATGATGTAATATAGAGACGTATGTACGTCGCTCCTCCAAAACCGAAATTTCAGTGAAACCGCACCGCCAATGAAAACGAATCGGAAATGATAAGCAGAATTGTTTTCGCACATTTTACAATGCGAAAAGCCATAAAAAGACATTTTTGACACTTTCACTCTCTCTGGCCAGTGCTGAGTTGCTCCACAATCTCCCGGAGGTCAGTGTCCGGCCTATTGACAGCCTCATCTCGCACATTCGATGATTACGCACGCACCGCCTAATTCGAACGAAATTCTAATCAAACCACAGCACAATGCATTGGGAGGGTGCAGCGGCGACGAACACAGTCGTAGAGCACGATGTAGGCCTTCGTTGCTCTTTTGATTCACAATCGTGCGTTGACCTCATGTCACTTGCGACCTACTTATTTATTCTGTACTCTACACGCTTACTCACACATACACTTGGGAGCACCAAGTGCTAAATAAAAGCTCCCAGCTCCCTCCTTACTTTCAAGCGAAGCGCTGGCATAGTCTGCCCGAAGCGCCTGAGTTGCTGTTTGTGAGAATGTTCTTTGTGGCGATGGAGGTTGGGAAAGGGGTGGTGTTATGGAAGCCTCTGGAAATGACCAAACCGCGTGGCAGTGGGCGAGAGTGACATGTACTATAGGCATTGCGAGACATTGGAAGCTTGCTGGTTGATGAGTGCGGAGAATCGAAACTGATCGTGAATGATCGCGGAATTATCGCCTTTGAATGTAGTCTGCATCTGAATAGAGTTAAAGGCTAGAAGACTGGAGGAGGTAGTCTGCATCTGAATAGACTAGAGGACTAGAGGACTAGACGAGGTACTCTCTCAGGCCAGGCCCATATAACTTGTTTCGACCTTTTCTCAAGGGGACATGCATTTGTCCTGATTCTTGATTTCAAATTAAAGGCTGATCAAAACATACCTTACCCCCAATTCGCTGACAGACTTGGCTCCAAGTTTGATAAAAAGCCATCTAAACTTGACTCCAAGTTAGACTTTAGGAAGGACCAGTTCTTCGTGACTGCAGCGTGTTTTCGAAGTAAGACAATTTGTGGACATAGCCGCACATTGGATAAGTTTTCTATAATTTCGCCTGATTGGTTAGGTTTTTGGAACTTATTCGGGACTTCGACACTTGCAGAAGGTCCTTCATCAAGGAGAACTGCTTTTCCCACAAATTTATCGTCTCAACTGTCCTCTAAATGAATGTGCCAGGTTGAGCAACAGAATCCCTACCAGAGCGCACCATTTTCCTTCTCCCCATTTCATAGCATTTCCCATTGAGTTGCCTTGTAGCCCAAGACCATCCATTGACCCCGGAGTACAAACTTCCCCTGCTTCAACTGCATCCCAAACTCACCCCTCGATGCAGAGCGCATACACAAAACTTCAACCTTAACACCGTTGCTGGCATTGTGCATCCACCAGCAGCAGCTTCGATTCAACCGACAATTTAACCGACCTTCACCTGTTCACCCCTGGCCTGATGGTGGTGGGTGTCCTTCTGTCTTTCTCTCTCCCTCTCTTGCACTCCATTCCATCACATCGCAACCCTTGCTAGCTGGCGACTGTGAAATTGAAAAAAAAAAAGACGAAAAACCAACAACCGAGGGGCGAGATAAATTATTCTCCAGTCAGAGTCACAGTTTGCCTCCTCAAGGCATAGATGCAGCGAATCAATTGTTTAGCCTGTTGAACTGTGAGTAATGGCTTCAGAAGGGCATCGAGTAGCGCGAGCATCTGCCTGCCGCGTCTATCAATCCATGCAATTCGCGCAAACCCTCACTGGCTCGCTGCTTTCATTCAATTAACGTCTGATGACCCCCTTCTCACCCTCTTGGGGCGATGAAGATGACAGATGTCAAACTGTTGTCGATTGTGTCTCGTTCCACGCACGGCAGCACCACCAGTCCACAACCAACATTTATTCTAGAAAACTGTAAACCCATGCAAATGTATTCCATGGGAGGGAATGTGTAGAGCCATTCAGCGATTCTAACGTTGAAGGTCGTCCATTGGCCTGGTACGTTTACCCCAGAAAGCTACTTCACCACCGTCGCCCACCGCTCGCTCTCTGCGTCCATGACTGGCTGGGTGCCATGTGTGCATGAAGAAAAATGTGAGGAAAAGCTTTTGTCCCCCTTCCGTCGCGCACGGCGCCAGTGTGCAACAGAAATGCACTTCAAATATTGAATTTGTTGCGCTCTTCTGAATCTGGACTAGTCTCTGCCTAATTGGCCAGATCCTAGACCTGGTCAAAAAACGAGAACAGTTTTTGCAGCGGAATGCCGAAGGAATACATCCTTGCCGTTAGCCGGTCTTGTGGGCGAACGCGAATGAGGACGAAATGGCAGGGTTGTCTTGAACTGAATTCTGCTTGCGAAGGAGCACACGTGCAGGGGCCGCGTTGCGGTTGTGTGACGGAGGTGGGTGTGGGAGTGGACGTAGAATGTGGAGCAAGTCAAAGTGTGGCGACTGTCTGGGTGGAGAAGGTCAATTCCTTTTGAGGATGTCTGCTCAGCAGGGGGGCCAAGGCACCATTGTGTGAGGTAATTGATGTTGGGGGGGATGTGGGATGGCGGTGTGGGTTTGACCTGGAAATTGAAGAAATGTGAGGAGTGATTCTTGTCTTCAATCTTCGTCGGGGCTGTGTGGGAATCTTGATTTAGGACAGAAAGGAATCTGACTTTGACTGAATGGAGGAGAGTTTGAATTAGAATTGGATTTGGGGCACTGAAGGTGCTCCAAGTTTGAAAAGTTAAGTAAGGAGTCCTCGTTGTAGGCGTTTGATTCTTGGGCTGAACACCTCGGGTTTTTCACGGCACCACCTTTTTCGATCGGCTGACAACACTTGAAGTGCATTAACTGCCTAAGAAATGAACAGGAAGACATATGTCCTTGGCGTCCGTCCTTCTCCATCACCTCATCTCGTTCTAGAATCGAATAGAAACCTTCTTGTTCCTTGCGGACGTCGTGCGAGGAGTTGGAACCCTCCTTCTTAACAACTGAATTCTTTTCCATGTTTTATGTTCCTTCTAACAAAAGCAATCAACGTCGTTCGGGTAATGCCTCGCATGGCTCCGAAGTAGAGCACTCTGTCAGCCTATAATTCTAAGGCCTTGTGTTATGGCATCGGGCTGCAGTTTATGCATAGACTGGATCATATTGCCCTTTAATGCTTGAATCATTTCGGGGTTGTTGGCACGACATTGGTCCCTCACGGTTTCCTGGAAAACAAAGGATCCATGATTCCAAATTCACCAAATTCAAACTCATATCCTTCTTCTTGGCCGCCGTGGCATAGTGGGTAGAGTGCGACGCTCACACTCCGAAGGGTCTATTTTCGATTCCCGACTGAACACCTCGAATTTTTCACGGCACCACCTCTTTCGAGCTGCTTACAACAGTCAAAGAGTAATAAGAAAGCTTCTCAAACTTCGCCGTTCGGAGTTGGCAAAAAACTGAAGGTCCCTTCTACTCGTAAGAGTAAGTTGAGTTGAGCAAGCTAGGCCCTGGTCCGTCTGTGGAATGTCGCGCCAACAATTATAATTATTATTATCCTTCTTTTTCTTATGGCGCAACAGTCCGGGGTGGACCTGAGCCTCAACCAACAAACTCACATCCGTTTCACTAATATATATGCCGACTGCAACACTGACCGAAGACCGCTTGATGCGATGGCGGTTGCTCGACCTAGGTGTTGAGGGATACTGACTCGCAGAGCGAGCTGGCCCAGAGGCTTTTCAACTGCGGTTCGAACTTCGATTTCAGCCTGACAACCTGGTAGTCCTTCTTCTTGGAGTACCTTGGTGGCTTTAAACCCTTTAAAACCCCAAATCGCGGTCAAAACCTTGGCTGCGGTTACTGATCCAAAAGCTGTTTGTTTAAGCCACTGCCTGAGATCAGGTTTCGGGTTCAGTGCAGAATTGCATTCCCAGCCGTTTGTTGCGATCGACAGAAAAGGAGAGGCTTTAAAAAGGCCCTGCCCGTACCAAGGTGGACTGACTGTTCCTCAAGCGTGACCTCAGTTTGTCACTTGGGTACGATTCTTGGGGAAATGGAACCTAGACAAGCCAAATGAGCACTTCCCTGTCCAAATCAATGTTGTCTGTAAAAATAAG
This sequence comes from Eristalinus aeneus, assembly GCA_955652365.1. NCBI lineage: Eukaryota > Metazoa > Arthropoda > Insecta > Diptera > Syrphidae > Eristalinus > Eristalinus aeneus. The sequence continues at coordinate 12,485,106 of OY019134.1, forward strand.
AGTCTCTGTGGCTTCGCCCAACCCCATTTTCAAATAAATTTGTTCCAATTATGCCATCAATTCACTTAATGGATGGCATGCGCCTGGACAAGCATATTCGGAATCAACGCTTAAGATGGTTAGGTCATGTAGAGCGCATGGACACCACTGCCTCCGTCCAAAAAGTCTTCGAATTTGAGTCATAAGGACAACACAATGGAGGATTATGGCTACCGTGGCGTAGTGGGTAGACTGTGACACTCACACGCCGAAGGTCTAGGCCTGATTCCCTAATGAACACTTCGAATTTTCCACGACACCACCTCCTTCGAGCTGCTGACAAGACTCCAAGAGTAGTAACTGTGTAATAAAAAAAATAATAAACTCGATATTCTACGTTTTAAACGTCTTAAAAAGAACAGTTACACCTGCTCTCAATATATTATTAATATAAAAAAAAGTCATTTAGTACCGGCACTTCATATGGGATGTTGAATAAATTAATATTATACTGAAATAATCATGTTCTATGTTTTTAATGTATTTTAACACGTTGTCGCACCTGTTCAATATATTTCTTTTGTACCATAAAAGACTGGCGACGTCTTGGCGCTTCAATTTAAATAAAAAGCATTGCAAACACAGGGACAATTATTGATGCTTTATCGTTCAGCAAGTTCAGCAGGTCAAGTTGTTAAGTCCCTCAGCAAGTTGTTGAATCCATTTAACGGGAATTTGATGCTATTTTTATTTTTTACTTTATAATCTTTCTCCTTTTTAGTTCAAATAAAGAAAAACATTGTTTCCGTAAAAAACATAGAACGTAGAATAGAACATAGAATGTAAAAAACTGTTTGTCGTGTATTATTTTCAATGCAGTTTAACTTTCATCTACACCGCGATGTTGATGATTCATTGTGTTATAAAGAGACATACATCATCGCTCCTCCAACACTGATATTTCTGTGAAAACTTCGAATTTTCCACGACACCACCTCTTTCGAGCTGCTGACAACATTCAAGGAGTAATAACTGTCTAAGAAAGCTTCTCAAACTTCGCCGTTCGGAGTTGGCAATAAACTGTAGGTCCCTTCTACTCATGAGGGAACAGTAGCGCGCACAACACGTCTAAGAAAGCTTCTCAAACTTCGCCGTTCGGAGTCGGCAATAAACTGTAGGGCCCTTCTACTCGTGAGGGAACAGTAGCGCGCACAACACGAGTAGTCGATGGGCAAGCTGGGCCCTGATTCCCATGCGGACTGTCGCGTCATCCAATTATTGTTATTTATTAATAGAGGATTGTCTATGGTAAAATGGCGCACACATGTGGAGAAGGACTGCAGCCAACTTAAAGTGCATAATTAAAGCAGCCGGCGAGAGATGGTTAAGGGCCAAGTTTACCCCACAACGAAGAAGGAGAAGAAGATGCCCGCACTCCACAATACGCCATCATTCTGTAACTCTCTAACTCTGTAACCCTGTCACTCTGTCATTTTTTGCGGCTTAATTTCCTTTTCGACAACAATGTGCTGTTTTAAGCAACTGACGTTGTCACCGAGATAGGAACGCGCTTCATTAGAAATCGTATTCTTAAAAGGATGTGGACGTACATGTCCACCCATTCATGTCCGTCCTTAACTGTTGAGTCTACTCAACCTTGCAACTGAATTTTCTGCAGACTAGTGCTTGAAACATTGTCCTGTTGAGATCAATGGCAAGTTGCGGGCACTCTCGGCCACCGCTGTCATTTGTGCTCATTGTAAGACGGCGGAGCCTATGAGTGTTGCTGCTGACAAACAGGAAAGGTTCAAGATTTCAAAAAGATCTCTGTGTGTGCGGCTCGTTGTAGAGTTTGACTTTCATGTTTTCCCAATTTTAAGCACTTAGAGCACTTGGTTCCGAGAAGGCATGAAATTGACTCACTGGCCAGACTTCAAATGGGGGAAAGCTGTCGTTATAAAAACAGCGTATGAGTGGGATAAAATTCTGCCCTTCTGTTGGCGGGTGCTGGCTACTTTGCCACTTCATTGATTATCCTCTTCTGGTTCATTACATTGTCTCTTAGGAACATTCTCAGGAGTCCGTGTCATTTAATCGTACATATCCTTGGCCCTGCGCCTTTTCCATCATGACTAAGATTCCGATTTCAACAGTGCGCGAGGCTGATTTTTTTCTATCAAGGGCCTCAATTTGACGGTTTGCAAAATGACAGATCTGCGCCGGAGTGGCGTAGTGGGGCAAGTATCACACTTGAAATTGCAACACCTTCAAGACACAGTCAAATTGCGACACCGAAGGTCGCAGGTTTGATTCCTGAACTGAACATCTTGAATTTGTTTGCTGCTCCACCTCTTTCGAGTACCTGACAACACTCAAAGAACATTAATTATTCATGGAAACAGCTTCTGTCACTTGATTGAAAACAACCAGAGAAGTTGCTGAAGAAGACTCAAGGTTCTGGTGCCCCTGTGGACAGTTGCCAGATTGAATGAATTCTTAAATTGACAGACAAGCTGTCCCAGAGGCGCTTAAAACTCAGTCAACAAATATCACAGAAGACAGAAGTTTGCCGCTCATCTTGTAAGGAAGCACCAATTCTATGAAATCTCGTCCAATGCTGGGCAGGCGAATAGGCAAAGAGTTGTCAGAAAGGAGGCACCTACCAGCAGTAAATAGCTAAACGGACCCACTTGAAGGTTCCATGCTCCATTGCCAACCGTGTATGGAATGAACTGAAACGAGGCCAGATTTGACGAAAGTTATTTACTCAGGCATAACTCAAAAGGACTATCTGGTGCTCAATCATGCCTTAGGATGTCCTTAAACCTCAAATCTAAATATCCTTAAGTCTGAAGGCTCTTCTTAACGACTTCCGTAGGGGCTTGGCGAGACCAGGTTGAGAAAGATCTATGTATGAGCTTTGACCGTCTCTTGCATCAAGGAAACGATCGAAGACTGACCTTCAACCAGAGCCTAGATAACTAGATTAGATTAGGAAGCTGTCGGAGAAGTCGAAGGATGAAATGAGGCAAACGACTGGCTAAGGCCACAAAGTCCACAAATTTCACAAAGTTTACAAAATTTACAAAGTCTACGAAGTGCATAATCCACAAAGACCTAAGGCTTCCTCAGTCACTGATGAGTGGAGGGCTCTTAGAGCGTTGTGAGGTGGCGGCGTTGCTAAGACCAGTAGTCGATTGTGGAACTTTCGGTCCGTGAAGCCGGTCAGCGGGAAAGAGACGTCGCTTGGACCACACTCGCTTAGCCTTGTCAGAGTGGCGGCGTTGTTCAGACCAGAAATCGATTGTGGAACTTTCGGTCCGTGAAGCCGGTCCACGCGACAGAGACGTCGCTTGGACCACACTCGCTTAGCCTTGTCAGAGAGGCGGCGTTGTTCAGACCAGAAATCGATTGTGGAACTTTCGGTCCGTGAAGCCGGTCCAAGCGAAAGAGACGTCGCTTGGACCACACTCGCTTAGCCTTGTCAGAGTGACGGCGTTGTTCAGACCAAAAATCGATTTTCGGACTTTCGCTGCATGAACCCAGTCGACGCGAAAGGAACATCGCTTACGTCGCACTTCACGAAATTGGAAACACTCCGCCATCCGATAGACAAACATTGAAATCTGAGCTCCCTTGCAACCCTTTCTGGTCAGCGGCTAATGGGCAGGAAATGGTGGCAGAGGCACTGCTCGTTCATGTGTTATGACCTTAATTTGAAGAAGAAGGCAAGGAAGGAGACCACAGGAAACTTCTTAGAAGCGCCACTTTCTAATTTTTTTTTGCTTTGAAAAAATTATGATTTTTGGCAACAATCACAGTCCTTGGGATTCCATTGTTCTCAGTGACGGCTGACAGTCAATTCGGATTCGCTACCTTTCCAAATTGGACTTGGTTGGGTTTCAAATTAAACTCTTGCACATCCCTCATCATCGCCTTCAGCGTGTCATCGTTGTGACGCCCCGTGTCGCATGCCACAATCTACCCAAACAAAGACATTTTCTGCATGTTCTCGGTTTGACGATCGTCCTTGACACGAAGTGCCCCTCTGCCTGTGGTGGGTTGCAAAACCATTCGTTGCATCGAAGGTCTCACTCCCTCACGTCCACCCTTCACCAGCTGCAGGAAATGCAACGAGGTGGCAGTCCGCCTCCTAAGTAGGGCAACGACTCATGATGTGAGCTGCAAGGGCAACATCATCATCATCATCAGCAGCAGCAGCGCCATCCACACACCCAGAGGTGTGTGTGTGAGGGTGACGGTGGGTGAGGCGGACATCGAAATCTGTTCCACTCACACTCACACACACACAGAAAACATAAATAAACGCCAGACAAAATGTAAACCTACCCAACGCCCCCAGGGACACTGAGGGGGGTGCGTGTGGGACACACTGGCATACATGCAGCTGCAGCTGAAATTCACTTAAACAAGCCGCCGCCGTCTCTGCCACTGCCGCCAACATGCAATGCACACTCTCCCAGCACACCAATCATTGCCAAAGCGAAGCACACTGAATTATGGTCTCAGATACAGATACAGGCGATGGGCGGCCGACACGGGGAACAGAGGGGCAGGCGATGCATTAAAACAAACTGAGAACCGCTTAAGGTTACCCGAAGCAGGTCAATTTAGTTCGTTCGCCTATCGAACTTTCAGTTCACGTCACGGATAACGTCAACCTTGCACATTCGAATTGGCGCTGCATACAGCGTGCGGGGAGCTTTTCGCTTCGCTGTCGAAAGCTGCCTGCTTTACCGTTTGCCTTTGAAGCTCGGCGGCTCAGTTCATGCAACCGGCCAGTGAGCAGCATTTCAAATGTCAGATGCAGTTGAACGACCGTCAACCCGAGATGGAGAGCTTTCCTTCGTTGCATTTCCTTTCGAAGCTCGTTTCGGTCGCTCATCGCTCCCTCCCGCTCCCTGGCCGATGCACCATTGCGTTGCAACCGCCTCGGAGAGTGGATGGTGTGTCTTGCAACATTGCGCGTTGTTGCTGTTTTTGCCCACACAGTCGGCACGGCACGACTGTGTGTGTGTGCGGTGCGGTGCGGCGGGAGGGGGCTGTGCATCTAGTTTAACCATAGCAGCAGTCGCACACAATAGATTGCGCGAAGTATAAATTTAGATCGAGGTTATTCGTTGCAATGCTGAGAGGACGTTGACACTCCTGCACCCAGTAGCGGCAACGGCAGTCGCACTCGCAGCGCTGCACAGTGAATGTATCTATGCACGAGAGCAACGAAATGTGTATCTCGACAAGAGGCGAGTGAGTAGTTTGGCGCGCTGTGCCAGGAGGCATGAGGCAGGCACTCACCATGTGCGCTTGCTATTCTAATGAACCGGGAGGTGGTATTCATTAGCAGTGTCTAGATACTTTTGCAACAACTGCAACGAGAAGCGAGGGGGAGAGGGGTGTCAAGAGTGGGCATGAGAGATTTGTAATTTGAACTAAGACTATGCATGTGGATGCATGTCAGGGGCACAATAACAACAACGACATGAACGACAACGACGACGACGACGACGACAGCAACGAATGTTGGCTTGAAGCTGACGCTCGAGTTTGTTTTTTGGGTTCAACGAAAGTTCAAGACCAGCCTCGGCGATGGGGATGTGAGAAAAATTGAAATACATCGTCTTCCTTGAGAATTTGCGCTGTGTGACGGGGGAATGGGATGCGATGGAAGATGTGAGCTGAATGGCGCCCAACATGGGATTGAAGGAATTTCGTTTTTTTTTTGTCTCTTCTTCTCTGTGCTTGGATTGACGAATGTGGTTGAAGTGAATGGGATATGGAATGGATGGGGGACGGGGCAGTCTGGATGGAGACTGACAGACTGGGGCAACACACTGACAGGAGGAAGGAAAATTGGATTTAATTTTGATTCTGGCAGGACGAAGTCAAAGTCGTTGGCTGTTTTTTGGGTCACTTGTTCTGTCGTTGACGAACTTCTCCGTGCATACGCTGCTTCGAAGAGTGTAAGGGGTGGTGTCGTTCCTTGCTGTTGAATCTTGACCTATCCAAATCCTCGTCCACCCTAAGGACATTGGGGCTTCAGACTTTTTCAAAACTCGATAGCAGAAGACTAGACGGCACGAGTGATGAAGATTTCCTAAAAGTCGTTGGAACATTTGGGGATCATTTCATGTGCTTGGCTGCTGCTTAAAAAGCTGCCGGGAGAGATGAGCGGTTGGTTACCAGACACCTTACGATCTTCGCCTTAACTGGCTTTGGGTCATTATCCAGCCTAATCATATCGCTTTCTAAGCACGTGCGAGGTATTGCCATGATTTTCGGACATCCTGCAGACTTAGCTTACTTGCAAGCCACATCGGAGGTCCTTTCATTCATCAATCTCCTTTGAGGCATACCCCGTCAGCAGAAACCTGACCTTGTGCTGGACAATAGAGGACTTCTCTCGCCTTAGACACATTTGTGTCATTGCCTGGACAGAAGAGCGTTGTTCTGTCCACATTAGACATCTTCAAATGTCTGCAAGTGGCCAATGGAATAAAACAAAAATTCTGAAATCTCTAAACACCGTCCCTGGGCCTCCAAAATCTTTGCCTATTTCTGCAGGGATCAGTATCCCATCTCCCTTTATTTTCCAAGACTGTCAGGATTGTCCAAGAATAGGCCTTATTGCAAGGGACCAAGTCAGTCCTCGCTGTCCAGCTCCCACAGACTAAAATCCAACGAAACTGTTTTTCTTTTTACTCTTCTGGCCAGTCTGAAGTCATCCGCAGTCACCACCCTTTCCGTATATATGTCCGACATCGCCTCGTCATCGAGTCTTTGCACTAAACTAGAATGCATACCCTCCTTCGCTCAATTTTCCCCCTTCTTTGCATGAAACTGAATTTCCATGAGTTATTGAATTCTCCCCTTCCACTGCTTTCTCCCCAAACACCTTCAGTTGCGCAAAATGTTAACGCATTATTTTTTCTCTCTCTTTCAGGTAAGTTCAAACCACATATTCAGCAAAACAACCTGATTAAACCTGAGCTCGGTAAGTATACGCATCCAATCTGCTTCAACAAACAATTCCAAACGTTTTCTTCCCTTCAAAACTCATTCAGCGCCATCTATTGCCGAATGGCTTTGACCCATCTAATGCTCGTTTTGCTGCGAAACTGTTCGAAAACCGAAAAGCCCACTGGTTGGTGGAGTTGCTACATCGTGCAGAATGTGAGACATTTTGTGTGATTTTCATTTCGTGCACCGCAGCGCTGCTGTCGTTAGATACACTGTTTGTTGTGCACAACGGAGATGGTGACGATGACGACGACGACGAGAAGACAAAAGTCGTTATCGTTTGAAAGCGAAGCTGAGTGTAGGCAGGCGTGTGTGTGGGAGGGTGTGTGAAGGGCGTTAGTAGGTGGACTTTTAAAATTTTTATTCGTTGAGCAAAGCTGTGACTCTTGTTTGGCAAAACATTTGTGGCGCTGAATCGAAGGATTCCAGAAGATCAGCCTTGAAAGCTTAGGCAAACAACCGATTTTTCCGCAAGAAACTTAATCATTTCCTCATCAACCTCAACAGCCCTTAATGTCTACATACCGATGAATACAAAGAACAGAGATGAAGCTAAGTACATGAGCGGGTGTGAGGCTCCAATGCTGTTATATTTTCTGTCATTCATAACTACTCTCGAACGAGCTAAAGCCGAACAAGGACTTTTGAAAAACGAAAGGAACGTGATTCTCACTTTAAATGAAGAACGGAAACTCCGAAAAGACGCTGAAGCAGACTTTTCTATGAGTTTTCTCGTTTCTGAGACTGCATCAATCTTGCAATCCAGAAGTCTTACTTGTGACTCAGGCGAAAATTTCTGAATCACTCCTTCCATTGAAGCTGCACGCTGTGATGTTTCCTAGCAGCTAAGTGATCTAATGTAGACGGAGATGTAGAAGGAGTCGATCAAGGATGTTGGCAAATTAAAACAATTTTAAGGGCGGTCTGTTAGAGCCTTTGATAGGCTATCGGGACCTTTGATGGGCTGTCAGGGCCTTTGATGGGCTATCATAGCCTTTGCTGGGCTATCAGAGCCTTTGCTGGGGTTCAGGGTCTTTGCTGGGTTGTCAGGGCCTTTAATGGGCTGCTAAGGCCTTTGATAGGCTGTCGGGGCATCTGGCAGGGTGTCCAGGATTTTAGCACATTGAAAGGCTTTTTGGCTTGGTCTTTGGCAGGTTGAGAAAAAGTTTTGTGGGTTGTCCATGCCTGTGATCGTTTTTCAGGGACCCTGTCAATCTGTAAGGGTTTTTTAGAGACTATTGCAAGCTTAAAGAGCATCTGCCCGACTGTCATGAGATCTGGGCGTTCATTCTTTCCGGCGGTCTATAAAACCCTTGTCCAAACTCACATGGACTTGAGCAGCATATTTGAACTCAGTGAATATGTTGAGGGACTTGTGAGAGAGCTGTGAGAGTGCTGTAAGAGTGATGTGAGAGTGCTGTGAGAGTGACAGCTGTGGGCTGTCTTGCACGATTTTAGACTCTCTGATAGACAGTTACCGTCTCTTGCTGGCTGGAGACTCCTGTAATGTGACAGTTTTTCAGAACCTCTGGGAGGCTTTCAGGGATGTTTAAAGACTCTATGTAGACTTTCAGAACTATTAACAGATTTTTGAGGATTATGTGCGGCTGTCAGAACATTGGGCAGGCTGCCTGAGCTCGCAAGACTCCTGAAAGCCTAATAGGGCCCAATTTGAAGCTCAATTTGGAAGTCAAACCTTCAGATCTTCTACCAGACTTTCTGAGTCTGTGGGTGTGTACCAGTGCCTTTGGTAGGCTGGGTAAGCTTGCAAAAATTCTGATTCCCTCTTCGGCTCTGGCAGACTTTGAGGACGTTTGGGGTTTGCATGGATGTCATGACCCCTGGCTGTATGTCAGAGTATGTGGCAGTTCACCACCAAAGGCTTCAGAACCTTGGACCCTGACAGGTTTTAGGCTTTAGACCAGTACTAGTAAGGCAGAATATCTGGAAGCCAGGCTGCTCACCTTAAGAGCCTCTAGCAGCTTCAAGACCTCTAGCAGACTTTCACAGCTTATGGCGGCCTCTATGATTGGTTCCCAAAACTTCTAGGAGCCCAGACAGACTTCCAACACCTCAGAGTCATGGCAGACAGACTTCCAAAACCTCAGAGTCATGGCTTCAAACTTCTAGGGGCTCAGACAGACTTCCAACACCTCTAGAAAGCCGTCAGAGTCATTGCTTCAAACTTCTAGGGGCTCAGACAGACTTCCAATACCTCTAGCAGGCCGTCAGAGTCATAGCTTCAAGTTTCTAGGATCCCAGACAGACTTCCAACACCTCAGAGTCATGGCAGACAGACTTCCAAAACTTCAGAGTCATGGCTTCAAACTTCTAGGGGCTCAGACAGACTTCCAACACCTCAGAGTCATGGCAGACAGACTTCCAAAACCTCAGAGTCATGGCTTCAAACTTCTAGGGTCTCAGACAGACTTCCAATACCTCTAGCAGGCCGTCAGAGTCATGGCTTCAAGCTTCTAGGGGCTCAGGCAGACTTCCAACACCTCTAGCAGGCCGTCAGAGTCATGGCTTCAAGCTTCTAGTGGCTCAGACAGACTTCCAACACCTCTAGCAGGCCGTCAGAGTCATAGCTTCAAGTTTCTAGGATCCCAGACAGACTTCCAACACCTCAGAGTCATGGCAGACAAACTTCCAAAACTTCAGAGTCATGGCTTCAAACTTCTAGGGGCTCAGACAGACTTCCAACACCTCAGAGTCATGGCAGACAGACTTCCAAAACCTCAGAGTCATGGCTTCAAACTTCTAGGGGCTCAGACAGACTTCCAATACCTCTAGCAGGCCGTCAGAGTCATGGCTTCAAGCTTCTAGGGGCTCAGACAGACTTCCAACACCTCTAGCAGGCCGTCAGAGTCATAGCTTCAAGTTTCTAGGATCCCAGACAGACTTCCAACACCTCAGAGTCATGGCAGACAGACTTCCAAAACTTCAGAGTCATGGCTTCAAACTTCTAGGGGCTCAGACAGACTTCCAACACCTCAGAGTCATGGCAGACAGACTTCCAAAACCTCAGAGTCATGGCTTCAAACTCCTAGGGGCTCAGACAGACTTCCAACACCTCTAGCAGGCCGTCAGAGTCATGGCTTCAAACTTCTAGGGGCTCAGACAGACTTCCAACACCTCTAGCAGGCCGTCAGAATCATGGCTTCAAACTTCTAGGGGCTCAGACAGACTTCCAACACCTCTAGCCATGTCATGGCTTCTGTCCTGCGAAACGTTTCTAAGCCCTTTATGAGCCACTGAGGACTGTAAAAGAAGCTAAAAGAGGACAAAAATTTAATGTTTTCCAGTTTTGAAGTTTAAAACCTTCCTCATGACAGATAAAGAATTAAAGCGACAACCATCGATAAGCTCAACAAACCGCCTTTGATGATACCTACCCACATAACGCCGTTCTTTCAAATTTCCGCCAACAACACCGCCAAAAACTCACCTTCCTCGTCGCAGCATACCCCACGAGTGACATCATCCGTCGTTCAGTTAATCGAACTCTTGCACTGGAAACCACTCTCGTTCCCTTTTGATTTCATTCCACCGCTAAGAGGATTCCCGCGCCATCTTCTAGTTTCTGCGCGTGTTTCTTCAGCTCATCTAGAGCCTAATGAGCGTGTGACCTTAAAACCGGCCCAACATCCGCCACTCGCGCCAAGTCTCCACTCGTCACTCTGTCGAACCTGCGCAGCACGATCGACACAAAGAGAGGCGATAGTAGACGGTATCGCCACAGACCGTCACCCGCAGAAGAAAGTTCTTCAAAATCGAGCGGACTCCACACAAAAATTCAAACACTCGCCCAAAAGAAAGGGGGAAGGGAGTACGGTGTCGAAACGAGAGAAAAACTCGTTTCGGTCGACCCTGACCTATGTTTGCCGCTCCCTCGGTGCGCTGCTGTTTCAAAAACAGGGAACCGCGAGACCGTAAGAGGCAACAAAACCTGAAAACACATTAAACTCGAATAAACCCCAAGAAGCGCTGGTTACATCACTGCTCAGCCAGCGCGTCATGATTTACATGGGGAATTGGAATGGGATCTGACGCCGATTGAGCGGTGTCTCCACGGACACACGGATTCCTTCTCGTCAGAGGGATGGGCACCTGACTGCCGGACGGGGAAAATTATGATTAATTGCGCTGCGTTCGTGATTATGATGTTCACGGGGAGACCGATTAGGGAGTGAACCTGTTTATTGGGTTTCCCAGCACACGTGTGGGGTAGATCAACGGACGGATAGAGGTGGAAGGGCTTATCTTATCTGCGGCGGCCGCCATCCGCTGGTTAACATGCGGAAAAGTGTTTTGGACAACTCCAAGGTATTTTGTTTTTTTCGGATTTTCGATTGGACGTGCAGGGGCGAGATAGGAAGTGCGTGGCGTGTGATTTATAGAGCGGCTGGGGGTCAGAGGGAAATGACAGCACGTACAAGTGGCTGAGAGGAACTGTCTGGATGGCTGCTTGAAGGGAGGGGCAGGACTGTTACATTGGACACTTATTTTTTCAAACTCACTGAAAGACTGATAAAGAGTCGACATAGAGTCAGTCTGGCTTCAGTATGGCTTTAGTCTTGCTTCAGCTAGGAATCTCGAGCTTAGTCACAGCTTATGCCGGTTGGATTTGGATCTATTTTTTCTGCCCTACTTAGACAACGACAAAGGGGAACAAGGAGACTGCGAATGCGAAAACATCTTTTTAAGCTGGGCTTAAATATGGCTTGGAAGAATAAAGAGATCTTGCGTAGATCATGATCTGTCTTAAACGAGCAACGCCAAGTTTAGATAAGAAGCATTGATCTTGGCTTGAAAGTGGGCTTAGATGGCAAGCTTAGCTTAAAATTTCTTCTCCTTTAAGGAATCGAAGTTAACAACCAAACAGGCAGGTTACATAAAATTAGTTTTGTTTCTTTCCAAGCTCAGCTTAGACTCTAGAGTTCGCCTTATACAGCAAGTTTGAGCTACTAAACTTTTTTCAAACGATGTCCAATCTTCAAGCGCCTTCGTTCTCAAAATCTGACCAAAGCTCTGCATCTGAGAGTTTGAGAGAGTATGAGTTTAGGAAAGGTTTTTATTTGGGTATATTCCACATCTAAGCACCATTTTTAAAATTTTGTCAAGCTAGGCTTAGGTCTACATCGCAGGCGTAGCCTTGTGAGATCTACGAGAGGAGCTGTCTAAGAATTGAGCTTCGACAAAGACTTACAAAACAAAGAAACATACTAGAAAACCTAGCTTGAGCTAGGTGAAGCCGATCTGAACCTATTCTGGTGGCTACTTTAGAAGCAAGTATCAAGCACTTGACTTAAGTTTCCGCCACAGGAAGCGAATTTTTTTTACCACTAGGCCAAGCTTAGTCAACAGCTTGACCATAGAAAGGTTTAAGTTGTAAACAGTCTCTTTTCTAAACCTGGCTTAGGCAATACAATGAGCATAGGAATATCTAAGATGTCTTTTAAACGACACTCGGTATGGCCTACATAAAGCCCGGCTTAAAATGGAAAGCGTCCCGTTTACAAACGGAATTGATTCTGCTGTGTAGTTAATCAAAGTGGTCCTGTTCTGCTTTGAAAGTCCTCGCTTTAGTAATTTGGAGGCGGCTTTGAGGCATAAGTTTGAAAAGTTAGGAGTAAGCTTGAGAAGCACCCATCTTACCATCGAACGGGAAAAAATTTAATTGAATAGGTTTATGAAATGGTCCAGAACTAAAGAGAAATTTTTAGAGGCCGACATTGAAGCCTGACATAGCTCATGTTCCACTTCTTGTTTGTCCTCCTTAATCTTAAATTCAAATTCTTTTAATATCGGCTTGCACAATTCGTATTCATTTTATATGATTTTTGTTAGTCCTCGAAGCAGCTAACTTTCTTATTAGAAGTTAAGCCCAGGACGTTCCGAGGAATGCCTTGTTTAAGCCAAGTGTGTAAAGAATGCGATTTCTAACTGATTTACGTTTAATGTTGTTTGTGTTGAAAAATTTCGATGGAGGGTGTCTTAAGAGAATCTCACATGAAGCTTGATTTCACGACTTTTCGTTTGTTTATGAATTCCTGTTTAAGGTGAAGCTTCCTTCGCAGTTTATCAGGAGACACAACTTGTATTTTAACAGGCCGCAGAATTCCCTTCTTAATACTGAGCCTTGTGCAGCGTTGGTCGGTCTTGAAACGTAGGCTGAGTTGTAAATCAGGCTTAAAAGTACTCCCTTTTTGTCTGTCTATGTAGGACAGTTTTTCTTTGAGTCAAATGTAAGCCAGGCTTCAATGCTTAATTAATTTAATTTTAAGTTTTCTTCACCGGATCAGGTGACACTTGAAATGTTTCTTCTTTACAATACAGGTTTGGACCCATTGACTACGGTCACTGATTGCACTCAATTATTCCATGTCATTTGACATATTCAAATCCATTTGGTATATTCAAGTTTCAAGAAGCGCCTTTGTTGTTCAGCCAGCTCATTTCCAACTAAGACATCCTCAGGCTTGCTTGGCTTATCAACATTTGTGTCATAGACGTGATTGGAAAACGTCTGCCAACTTAACACTACAGACTTCCACTTAAACCAGGCTTAGAAACATTCGCGCTTAAGATTGTAAAGCATTGGAACAATAGAAGCCCTGCGTATTAAGACGCGAATTTACGTAAATTTTTCTTGTGACATTCTTTTTTGAATCCGGGCTTACAACAATTTGTGGAAATTGGCTAATTTAAGGCAACGCCAATGCCCTTTTTGTGGTCCGCAGAAGCCACGAACTTGGGTTCTGTCACACAACCCAAGTTCGTTGGTTCTGTGTTTCATTTAAGCCCAATCCGAAATTTCTTAAAGAGGCGCTTAGATGCTTGAGCTCAAATTAATCTCGCTGTTTGTCAAAAAAACTCTTTTCAATTTGAAGTGTCCCTTATTTTGAAAAGCGTGAACGAGGACGATCAGTTTGAAACAAAGCCAGGCTCACATAAACTCTGGATTAATATTTTCTCTTAGAAAAAGAACTTTACGCGACTTACATCAGGATTGAACTCCTGAGTCTTAATAGGGGCTTAATACTCGGTTTTTAAGTCGAGTTCTGAGCTCAATATGAGGCTTAGCACTCGGTTTTAAAGTCGAGTTCTGAGTTTAAATCTTGGCTTGGCACTCGCATAAAAATTCTAGATCTAAGTCTTAAACGGTGCTTAGCATTCGCTTTTAAAGCCGAATCCTGCGCTTAAAAGGAGGCTTAGCACTCGCTTTTAAAGTTGAGTGCTGAGTTCGAAACGAGGCTTGGCACTCGCTGAAGAATTCCAGTTCTTAGCTTAGCATTCGCTTTTTAAGTCGAATTGTGAGATTAAAACGGGGCTTAGCACTCGCTATTCAAGTCGAGTGTTGAGTTCAAAACGAGGCTTGGCATTCGCTTAAAAATTCGAGTTCTAAGTCTTACACGGTGCTTAGCATTCACTTTTTAAGCCGAATCCTGCGCTTAAAAGGAGGCTTAGCACTCGCTTTAAAAGTCGAGTTTTAAGTCTTAAACGGTGCTTAGCGATCGCTTTCTAAGCCGAATCCTGAGCTTAAAACGAGGCTTAGCAATCGCTATTCAAGTCGAGTGTTGAGTTCAAAACGAGGCTTGGAACTCGCTTAAAAATTCGAGATCTAAGTTTTAAACGGTGCTTAGCATTTGCTTTTAAAGGCGAATCCAGAGCTTAAAACGAGGCTTAGCACTCGCTTTTAAAGTCGAGTTCTGAGTTCAAAACGAGGCTTGGCATTCGCTTAAAAATTCTGGTTCTAAGCCTAAACGGTGCTTAGCATTTGCTTTTTAAGCCGAATCATGAGCTTAGAACGATGTTTGGCACTTGCTATTCAAGTCGAGTTCTGATTTCAAAACGAGGCTTAGCACTCGCGTTTAAAGTCACTTTCAAAGCCGGGCGTCCACATTTCTTGGTAAACCTTATTTCAACATGCAACTGAGTTACAACCAAGAAACATAGCACTCGGTGGCTGTAAGACACGACTTCATCGTGCATCATTGAAATACAAACTTGACTTGGAATTGAAACCTCAGCATACTCTTCATCCTGAATCCGTGTTTGGAAATGTTTCCCCAAACCTGGCTTACTTTTATACTCTAAGTCATGACCATCAATGTAGAGCAACTATTCGCGTTCGAATTCAAGTCAGACTTAGACTTGATCTGATCTTCGTTTTTTTGTTTTTTTTTTCTCAATCCCCTCCCAGTAACAAAAAAATCTCACAAATTCTTACTCACTTGCTCAAATCCGTCTTCAGTTTTTGTTGAGTTCTTGACCATCAATCATCGGGCAAACCAGTTCAGCCCAGGTGCTCGACGTTCAAAGCTGTGCTCGCTCTTCTTTGATCCGTCAAGGGCTTCTCTCACGCCATTCGCCGTCCTTACGCCCCTGCCATTAATCAAGTTTTATGTCACTGACCTAATAGCCCTTAAACTGTTCATTAGTGTCGCACACACTCGACTGATCCATCCTCGGGTGCCTTTCACTCCCAACGCACAGCAATTCTGACTCGCTAATGCGCGCACTCAAAGTTCACTGAACTCAACTCGAACTTAGTCTCCTCGGTCGTCGTAGAGCAGGCACCCCAACATAAAATTCCATCAAAGGCAAATTTACATAAATTTCTATTCTCACTGGCCGCCCCTGCGCTCTCCTCCGTTCGCACTAACAATTTGTAGCTCGGCACCCAACCCGCCCCAGAGGTGGGACACACAAGTGTGTGTGTGTGTGTTTCTGTGTGCGTGGAGCAAGAATTCCTTCTGCTCCGGAATCACGGAGACGAAGGAAAAAATCCCCGAAGGGCGGACAGCAATCATTTCGTCATCAGGGAGTCGAATCCCGTCCAGTTTCCACTCCATACCGCCCACACAGTTGAGGAGGAGTGGGGACGGAGCGACGGCGACGACGCCAAAACCCACCGAAAGTGTTAAATAATCTTCGTGCAACAACAACCACGACGGCGATGTTCACGCGAGCGAACGAGAGAAAGACGAGCACAAGCAAGACGAGAGTGTGTGCGCGGTGATCGGGTATCTCTACGATTCTATGGAAAGTTGAACACACACAGAAGTTCAAGGTCAGTAAACTTGGTTTTCACAGAGCATACACACGAAGCGACAGACGTTGGCGAGAGCGAGAGGCAGATGGAGAGATGTTAGAAATAGAACTATCGAGCGAACAAAGGATGAGCGCTGGAGGGGCTGCCATCATGGTCATGGGATTGTGCCACGACAACGACGGCTACGACGATGACCATGACGACGGTGATGATGACATCCGTAAGTCAACCAGTATCTGCTTCGTCTTCTTCTCCATTCCTTTCTGCGTCTAATGGATTACGGAAATTAGGACTATTCACACTCACGCGCACGCACACGCGGGCACATCTGGCCCAGGAGTAGGTTATGTGTGCCTCGAACGACACCGTCAAAAGTGAGTTATGAGTGTCGCACACCCGACTGGGGCCCTTGCGGGAGGGGTCAACTAGGCCTACATCAAGGCGGCATCAGATGCACAGGCCCGACATGATTTTTCTTGCTTTCGGCAGATTGGGACGGCCATCTGTGGGACGAAACGGAAAGTTGTGTCGATACACGGGCGGATGAGGGGCTTGGACTCGTTTTATGTCTCTTTTGTTCAAAGTAATGGGCCGTGGCAGCGGCGGAGAGTGCATCTATCCGCTGGACGAGCGGCTTGGATTGTGGACACAGGTGAAGAGAGGATGGAAGTGGGTTATTGGGTTGAGTTTTTTTTTTTTTGTGGGTTTTGGGACTTGGGACGGGCGCCGCCTGAGCTACAGCAGGCTGGATAGTGAAGGGGATCATTTCATGATGAGACGGAGTGAGTCATAAATGACAGATGGGACAGGATAACGAAGAAAATTGGTTGGGTGAATGGTGGTCACGATGGAGACGGTTCTCCTTTGAAGACTACTTCGAATGATCTGACAACTGTCTTCAGTGCTGCTTGTAGTCTCGTCAAGATGGGCCAGATTGTGGACTCCATTTATCGGTAAGGGAGATATTTTGCAAGATTTTAGTGGCCTTGGAGATGGTCTAAATGGACTCAAATTGTGTGAAGATGGACTGGGAACCCATTGCTGTTGTTTAGGATGTATGACCATATTTCAGTTCACTGTTGTAAGGCGGCACCTATGTTTTTGCTTTCTAATGCGCATTGTGATGGAATTATTTTGATGAAGGGACACTTGAGACTTATGATGAGTTGCTTTGTCAAGTTGTCATAGAGTCCTCTCTTGAACCAAAAGGGTCAGCAGCAAAGGAGGTGATCGTATCTATAGCTTCTGCATAAACGACCCTGTGGATGCCAAATCAATCTGCTTAAAGACGAATGACACGCTTGCCTAAGATGGCACGAATCGTCGCTCATAGAAGCTCTTCGTTTAAAGGATCGAATTCAATTACGTCTTGGGTTAGTCTGTGACATACAAAGTTGGCAAAAATCGAGCACAGAACTACTTTCGCTAATCTTTCTTGTCATATGGGCGCCACGACGCGGTGACGTTGATCAAACAGCAGGCCAACCACCTTGGAATCTGTTTGAATTGGGAATTGTATGCAGAGCCTCTTAGGGGAGAAGGCCTTTTTCCAGGTTCAACGCAACTATATCATTTTTCCCCAAAATGGGCCGTTGAAGGTCTGCCCTGACAAGCCTTGGTTCAACTAGGTTGAGAGGAATCTCAAGTCACCAAGCGTGTTCTGAACTGAAAACTATTAACTTGAATCTTCACCCGTGTAGAGAACAATGTTGACGTTTTTATTTGTGGATTAGCTGGACGCAAGCAAGCTCTTCAAGGAGAACTACGGATCAAGGATCGGCAGCCATCTCCTGCATGAAGTTCCTTCGTTTTAAAGGAATAAATTCGGTTGGGCAGCGACACACTTTTCAGCTGAATGATTTGGTCCTCCAGCACTTCCTCGTATTTTGCACGCTTATTGCTGCCTCCTGAGTGGATGAAACCAGGAGTTTATTGCCTACTCGAAACGGTGATAGTTCAGATGTTCTTTTGAGATTCTTGAAGCATCTAGCGTGCAGACAGCAACTGGAAGGGCAGGTGCCGTAAAAAATGCGGCAGGGATTGAACCTGGCACTTTCGAATTTACACCTTCTCCAGAAAGGGGTATGACTTCCGATTGATATTTCCGAGAAAAAGGGAAAAAAAAGGCTTCCGCATAATATTAACTGGGTAGACCTCAAAATCACATTCGAAGCACTGTCGGTGGAAACACTTATGGATACAAAGGCTATTTGTTGCGATGGCGGTTACCAAAGCTAGGTGTGGAGAGATTCATCGTGGTTGCCACAATTTGATGAAGGTCATAGTGGGCGTCGTACTTCGGTTTTAAGTCACAATCACTAGAGAATCTGATTGTTAAGCCCGCTGTCTGATATGATGGAGTATCATGGTTACCATCCTGTGAGTCAGTGTGAATTTGCAAAGAATTGACCCATTGAACGACAGAGGTCTTAAAAAGCCTCGCTTCTTGACATGGTGAAGGGGCTGTCCCCCAAACATAAACTCTGTTGCAGCTTGGGTTCCTAAGGCATTTAGCCTTTTGTGATTATCAGCTACTGGAAAGGTGTTTAGTCGCTTGTGATTATCAAAAACTGAGAAAAAAGATCTCGAAACTTAGGCGGACAATGCGTTCCAATCTTTTATCTGTAGCTTCCGACCGTGCTCTCGTCCTAACCTCGGCTACAACAAGGAAATGATCGCAGCTGAAATTAGCACTTTCGGAGGTTCGAACTTCAAGACTGTCGAACTAGTAACTGACGTAGACGTCAGTCATGTTGGCGGTTGACCGATTCGTACACTGGCAGGTCTGCTGGAATGTAGAAACCACGTGTCATCCGAATAGAGGCTTCATTTCGAGCTGAAGCACACCAGCCTGAGTTCGCGTCCAAATGTGTCTTCGTGCGTTGTGTGCTTTTCGATGACACTTGCATAAAATGCCTTCTTTTTCCACATTTCGTAAAATATTCAAGAACTGTTTGGATGTCGTCGATGGGACAATGTTCTTTCAAGGAGATTCTACAGTTCTTCCTTGCCGGTGTCGTACTTCTTTTCCGTTTGGGCGTGAAATAATACTGACGTTCTGTCATTTTCGATAACAGAAGGCGCTGTAGTGCTGGGATTAAAAAACTTTCCTTCAAGAAGCTTTCTTTATTCCCTTTGTGCTGCAAACACACCGCTCGGTCATATGGTGATTTAATAGACTCCCTTAGGTAGGTAGGTAGGTTAGGTAGTTGCCATTTAGTCCTAACAGGACCATTGTGCTACCACACTATGTGGGAAGAAAATAAAACCAGCTGTAGCCGATAATGAAGTTTAAAATGTCGGCAGAAAGGGTTTTATTGAGGTCGTGTAGGCCGTTGAGGAAATAGCTTCCAAAGTGCTTGTATCTGAGGCACGATAGCGCCGGTCATGTGCATAACAGGTGTAGGAGAGTTTCTGATTCTTCCTCATCTTTGCAGCTTCTGCAAAAATCGTTTGAGAGAGCCCCTATCCTGCTAGCATGCTCACCGATTAGACAGTGCCCGGTTATGGCTCCCATGACCAGGCTTATGTCTGATCTTTTGAGCGACAGTAGCAGTCTGGAGCGTTTGGGTTCAAGAGAGGGCCACACCTCGTTGGAGACGCAACAAAGATTATGGTTAGACCACCTTTGATTAGTCTGATGGATCGCGTTCAAGTGCAGTACTAACTTGCATGAGGCGAGAGGGATACCGAGATGTTCGTGTTCCTGAAGTAGTGGTTGCGTTGTGGCAAGCCTGGCCAATTCGTCTGCATGACAGTGGCCCGGAATGTCTCTGTGACCTGGCATCCAGCACAGGCGTATGTTGAACTGCTCAGCCATCTCATCTAAGGATGTGCGGCAGTTCATAACCGACTTGGAGTTTGTTGAGACAGATTCCAGGGCCTAGAGTGTTACCTGACTGTCCGTAAGAATAAGGATGAAGATATTCTATTCCTCTTCAGCCAAGACAGTGCTTCGCGAATGGCCATTACTTCAGCTTGGAACACGCTACAGTGATTGGGAAGTCTGAATTTTAGTCTAAAGTTAAGATCCTCAGAGTAGACTCCGCAACCAATGCCTTCGTTTGTTTTTGACTCCCTTAACGTCTTCAACTTTTACCGGAATTAACTAAATGATCTAGTGCCTCAGCGTCAAGGAATTTCCTGGAGTTTTCTAAGATCATATTGAAGCACAACGACTTAAAAAGAACGGAATCTGCAGGCAGTTGCCTTAATTTGCTGTTGTTCAGCAACACAACCGCTCCACAATATTAGCCATTTCATCATTAGCGCCAAGGGTCTGTCATCTGATTGGAGTCGGGTCAGTATGAAAGTAAGCGCTTGGTAGTAACTTTCGTTCGACCATAAGTTTCGTCGTTACACACACACCTAATCAAAACCGAACTAATCAGCTTGTACGGAGAACAGCAAAGCCGTGGGTTTCCTACAAATGCTAGAAGAAATGCGCCCCTCTTAACTACATCCTGTAGAGTCATCCCACTGCTGATAGTGTTCTTCAAAGGCCCGACTGTTGATGGACGAGTCAAAGATGAGTTACTCTAACACAGTGCCGCCAACTAAGGTTACCTCCTCTGATGCTTGCCTGAAAGGCATTTAAGAGACCGCCACAGTGGTAACTAGACGTCTATTTTCGACACAGATGAGGGCAAAGTAATAGGTTTCACATCTTCTGGGGTACCTTGGGTTGAGTGGAAAATAAACATCTTTTGACTCACGTCAGCCCTGAGGCTATTTCGGATTTTCTGCCTTGAAACCATTAACTGCCTTTTCTGTCGGTATTTGCTCGACTGTTGTCTCCTTCCTCGTAGTCCTCATCTGCAAGAGATTTCTAAGGAATGAGTTTCTGGAATTTCATTCATTCTCCAGCAGAAGGCACGGTTGACGTCTGTCACAATATGCGGGGACTTCAATGTTACCAAAGAGAGTCTTTCTTCAGCCTTCAGATTTTTTAAAATTGATCGTTTATCTTTCAGTTATGATTTCTGGAATGCTTTGCCCAAATGAAGTGTTTCCTTCTTATGGTACAGGGGGACCAGGGCCTAGCTTGTTCATCAACTACTCGTGTTGTGCGCGCTACTGTTCTCTCACGAGTAGAAGGGCCCTACGAGTAGAAGGGACCTACGAGTAGAAGGGACCTACGAGTAGAAGGGATCTACGAGTAAAAGGGACCTACGAGTAGAAGGGACCTACGAGTAGAAGGGACCTACGAGTAGAAGGGACCTACGAGTAGAAGGGACCTACCAGTAGAAGGGACCTACGAGTAATAGGGACCTACGAGTAGAAGGGGCCTACGAGTAGAAGGGACCTAAGTAGAAGGGACCAACGAGTAGAAACGACCTACGAGAAGAAGGGACCTACGATTAGAAGGGACCTACGAGTAGAAGGGACCTACGAGTAATAGGGACCTACGAGTAGAAGGGGCCTACGAGTAGAAGGGACCTACGAGTAGAAGGGACCTACGAGTAGAAGGGACCAACGAGTAGAAACGACCTACGAGTAGAAGGGACCTACGAGTAGAAGGGACCTACGAGTAGAAGGGACCTACGAGTAGAAGGGACCTACGAGTAGAAGGGACCTACGAGTAGAAGGGACCTACGAGTAGAAGGGACCTACGACTAGAAGGGACCTACGAGTAGAAGGGACCTACGAGTAGAAGGGACCTACGAGTAGAAGGGACCTACGAGTAGAAGGAACCTACGAGTAGAAGGGACCTAAGAGTAGAAGGGATCTACGAATAGAAGGGACCTACGAGTAGAAGCGATCCACGAGTAGAAGGGACCTACGAGTAGGAGGAAGCTACGAGTAGAAGGGACCTACGAGTAGAATGGACCTACGAGTAGAAGGGACCTACGAGTATAAGGAACCTACGAGTAGAAGGGACCTACGAGTAGAAGGGACCTACGAGTATAAGGGACTTACGAGTGGAAGGGACCTACAGTTTTTTCGCCGACTCCGAACGGCGAAGTTTGAGAAGCTTTCTTAGATAGTTATTACTCTTTGAGTGTTGTCAGCAGCTCGAAAGAGGTGGTGCCGTGAAAATTCGAGGTGTTCAGCCCGGGAATCGAACCTAAACCCTTCGGCGTGCGAGCGTCACACTCTACCCACTACGTCCAGTAGGGCACAGTGCTTCCTTCAAAATCAAAATGCGTGGAGTTCTCCAACGGCATTTAAGAGTAAATGGAAGTCGAGGGCCCTTAAGAACGAATTGGAATTCACTGAAATATGGCTGATAGCTGCAGTTGCAAATGCTTCTTCATACTTGTCAATTCCCAAACTTTTTCCGTGAGGAAGACAGAGACCCATTGCGATGTATAGGGAATTCGTCAAACAGACGTGATGATGACAGACTCATGGTCAAGCTTTGGCTTGAGCAAAACTAATAAACACTTTCATCTTCCAAAGAGGCCCCAGATTTGAGTGTCACCCTACACCTCTCCCCCATCGGGGGACATAGAATTAAAAAAAAACTCGTCAAACCTATCCAAGTTCATTTAAAATGAGATCACGTGGCCTCCTTCGCCCTCAAACTCAGTCGCAATTTTGATCCAAGACACATGTAAGCAAAACCAGCTTTCAGCCTGTGAATTATTCACAAGAAAGCGCCCATCAGCGAATCAGAGAGCAGCAACAGCTGTAAGTGTAAGCAGCAGTTGATAGCTTATTCATGTAAAAACCGAAATTAAAACCATCAGCAGCAGCCGCGCTGCTAAACAAGTAAATAATTCAAAAGGCAGTCAGTCCTCTGGTTTGAGCACACTTCCCGTCCCCCACCATCACACTCCGGGCACTCGCACTCGCCTGCCCTTCTTTTGATGAAAGACTCAAGGGAGAGGAAGAACTGTGTCTTAAATTTATTCACCGATCACTTTCAAATCTCCGCGCGTCCACACACAAAAATCCTTCCCCGGGAACCGAAAGAAGACCAGAACCTCGAAGGCAGCGGCAACCGAAAATTAGTGTCAATGCCCGACTAACCTTGAAAGTGTTTTCATTCCACATCCCTACACACAGATCGCCTCGCAGAGCATACGTTCCCGAAACAAACAACAAAATATGATCGTCGCGTCCTCAGCCCCCGTCGCCCCGTCCAAAAGCAAAACCATCTCGACGGTGGTTTGACCCCTTTCTCTGATCGCCACTAAGACTCTCGCTCTCTCTCTCTCTCTATCTCACTCACTGCTGTGGTATGTAGAAGAAGAAGAAACCGAAAACCCACCGCCCCTCTCACGTGCGCCATTCCTTTGTTGCGCACACACTCGAGAGTGTGTTCCCAAAATTTGACTCTTGTCCATCAGTTCGGTTCATCCATCATTATGCCGCTCGGCAGCAATTTATTCCCCAGGCTCCCATTGGGTCCACCGCCGCCGCCTCATCTCTGCGCCGCCGTCACCGACACTGGCAATCTACATATTCGCACGCGGAATGAGGCACAAAGGAGGGAGCGAATGTAAATGTCCCGCGTCCGCGGTGTGCGTGCGAAGAAGGTGGACACTGGTATCTCTCTCGATGATCAATACAACCCGAGATGTGTGCGTGAGCGAGCGGTCGGGTGGGTGGACGAGGGCCCCGCAGGGGGGCCTGCGGATTTCAATCTCACACAAGCCAGTTTAGGGGCAGAGGTGGTGCGGTGAGAGCCACTGCTGGCGGTGTTGCTGACCTCTTAAACGCCTGAGCGAGTGGACGGGGTGGCGTTCAAGCGTTCAAAGTGATAACGATGCGACGACGACAACGACGACGGTGTACGTATCCGTTGTGCGTTCAATTACACACTCGCCGCTGTCGCAAAGATGGGCTGGGTACACACTGTCGCATCTTTGCCAGTGCCGCCACCGCCGCGCCAAAGTGAAAAGTGACAGGTTGTGCGAGAGAGGGACTAATTATGTGTCGCCACGCAGTGGGGGAGGGTATTTTTGCCAAAGAATCGTGCTAAGCGCGATGAGAGCTCGCCTCTCGGTGGGATTCACGGCAGCACTGGTGGCGCGATGATGGATGTGCGCCAAGCCTGGTGATAGTTCATGGCTTCCAATGATGTCATCATCGATTATGCAATTTGAAGGGGGCTTCGGGCTGAAATTTGAGTGGGGACGTTTAAAGGATTAATTGGTGGTCGGAATTGTGGATTCCAATGAAGGATATGCTGTAAAAAGTTCTTCTTGGCGTTTGATTTGTGAGACAGTTTTCCTTCTGCTCCTACCCTTGGTCTACTGCACTTATCCAGACGGGGGCTGTGGCAATTATAAAGGTTACGGTTGAGGAATCGTGCACAATTCAAGAGGAATCAAATCATCTGATCCCTCTTAAGGACGTAATCAACCTTCAGAAAGTATGAATGCTAAGACGCAGTGAGTTTCGGGTCTGAAAAGCTTAATAGGCTTGGAAATCTTCTGTAGGTCATTAGACCAAGCATCGCCTTTCTGATAATTTCATCTGCCGGCTGCTTCTTGATAAGCATGATGTGTAGATTCCTTGGAGTAGACTTTTGACTTCAATGAGTGGACTCAACCAGACAGACCTATCAAATAGTCGTTTTCAAGGGAAGACACCACCAGCCTGCCCGGGGGACGAAAACAAACCTGGTCAGACCTCAGACATTATTGAAAGTATGAAAGCATACAATTATTAGGTATGGTGCGACAGTCCACAGGGCCTAGCTCATCAACTACTCATGTTATGTGGACAACTGTTCTCCCACGAGTAACAGGGACCTTCAGTTTTTTGCCGACTCCGAACGGCAAAGTTTCACAGTCTTTTTCTTCGACAGTTACTACTCTTAGAGTCTTGTCAGCAGCTCAGAAGAGGTTGTGCCGTGAGAAATTCGAGGAGTTGAGACGAAAATCGAACCTAGACCTGCTGCGTGTGATTGTCGCACTTTATCCACTCCGCCACGGCGGCGGTAGCATCCCTCCTATCGACTGTTTAATGGCAACGAGGACACTTTCACCACTCTTGGGCAAAACTCTCGACTCGGATGACGATGGACAAACATTTCGCACCCCGACCTAGACCAACTCAAAATGGAAGCGTTGAGTCTGAAGTCGAAGATAGCTGCTAGACCTGACGTGCTAGCCATAGACGGTCTTCCTTTAAGCGGCTGCATAAGATTTTCTTGGGACTGGCACCAACTTCAGTCTGATATGATCGAAAGAGCGCCAGCCCGGCGAGTGTAGGGTTAGTGTCGTTTATTTGGTCCACTGATAGCACTGACAGTCTGTTTATCTCTGTCCCATTTTGTGTGAACCTCTGTAGTCCTCCCGTGTCATCTCTAGCCGCAGCAGCTGACAAGAGGTCAACATTTTACACTGCCGCAGGTTCCTGAGAGGGATCAAGGGGCTTACGTAGACACTCGATGAATATTTGTTGGCGTACCTAGGCGAGCTATATTGTGTCGAATTTTGGCAATCCCACCAAATTGGGCACTGGCCGATGTTGAACTGTACTGCTTCCTAACCTAGACCTTAAATTTGTAAACAGGACTGTGTTGCAGTGAGCACTAACTCTAAAGAATTCTCAAGGGTTTCTGTTTCTTTCGCTCCGCAGTAGGGACAGGAGCATCAGCAGTCAAATCGGCTGTAGAGTCACTTTGTCAATTGACGTTAGGCCCGAAGCTTGCCTCGATCCCTCTCCTGCCCTGTTCTATGAAGCCTCGAAGCCTCAACGATGTCAAAAGAGGCCGTTGGTCTTTTCAGAGAGAAAGTAAGGTGTGCGATTGTTTGGTCTTTTTGCTGTAGGTGACATCTGGAAGAGGAAAGGCGACGTTTCCTGTCTGTACAGTGGCTTGCATTCGGAATGATGTCCAGGCTGAAGACGTCTTGCCCACATAGAGCTTATAGGCGAAGTAGCCTAAGCTAAGACTTCAAAATGATGTTGGAAGAACACAGGCTAGAATGTCTTCATCTCAAATGGTGAGCGAAATAAGTGACCACGTCAGCTTGACCCCCATGCAGACTGAGACCTGGATTCTATCGGACTGCACCCCAAAATCCATGACAAAGGCAAATGTTCGGGCCACAGAATTAGTTCGTTAATTTCCTGCTCCTCAGATATGCAGGCAGCCTTTGCATTTGGAACTCTTAAAGTTGAGTAGAGCGGGAGGAAGCAGAAAGCATGCAGAAAGTTGTCAGAAGGTGGAACAAGAAATTCTTTCATCTCAGCTCGCACTCCCAGGCTAATCGATTAGGATCATAGATTCGATTCAATGCACCAAAGACAAACCCAACTTCATACGTTTGCAAACTTCCCCACAAGTCGCTGCACGAAGCGCAGACATTCTCCCCCGTCCAACCATCTCCCACCTGCAACCGTCCGGAAGTCCGACGGAAGCCTCATCATGTTCATTCCCAGTTTCGTGGAACTCCCGCTGCTCTCAAAATTATTTGCATGACTACGACTACCTCAAGCACTCCTCTTCAGGTGGCACATGTCACACACACGCATTGCGCCCACAAGGAAGTCATAAAGTTCCTTCCGGCCCAAGGCAGTTGCACTGCATGCATGCGAGCTTGCCATCACTCAGTCGAACAGTCAAGCCGCCACTGACTCATTAGTGGCGTCATTTCACTGATAATGAGAGCTGGAAATTCCTTCAGGGCCCTCCATTCCCATCCACAACAACCACCGACACCACCGCCACCATCATCGGCAGGTACCGCCTCCCGGGCGTCCCCCTGCAGCAATGATGCAACGTGCATCGTGATTAGAATTGGAATGTTCCAGAAGCATTTTTCCACACACAGCCATCGTGCCGGGAAAAACTGTTACGTTGAACTCTCCAACTCGCCAGCGCTGAACTGGCCAGGCAATTATGGATGTGACTCCCAGAACTCTGGCGAAGAAGACGACACCACCAGAAAGCCGCTCGAACCCATCAAGGAATGGGCCCAGCAGTTGGACTTGTGTAGTGTGTGTACACCGTTTTGAGGACAATCACCTGGCGAATTTGGTTACAAGTGTGCACAAGTGTGGTGGTGTGTGACGGCCCTAAAGAGCCAACCACTTGCCTCCTCCTTGTTGCTGGTGCTTCACCACGCACTGCGGAACTAATTTCCCATTCTTCTCACATCCTTTGGGGCTCGGATGGTGTCTAATGCCTGCTCTCCCCCTCGGGAGAACACTCGATCGCCGTCGTATTCAAATGACTTTCCCTGTGTGTGTGTGCGTCAGAGAACGAGAGAGCCAGAGAATTGAAAAGAAAATTCAACGCATGTGTGTGTTGGGGCATGGATTAGAGCCAAAGAGAACGCGCGAAAAAAGGTCGCCTCCCCCTTCCAGAAATTGTGACACCAGCGCTCTTACATCTGCTTACAGTACCCCCCCCCCCCCCTCCTCCCATTCCAGTATGTACATCTTTTGGTCAATTTTTCAGTACGTCAACAGTAACAATGGCGTCGACACTTCTTCCAAAGCTTGGCTTCAGGTGACTGACGGGGCGTACGGCACTACGCAGCGGCACAAGAGCAAGTGATTTCTTCTCCGGCGTGCGCGGGGTGAGGTGAGGCGTGCGTCAGTCGGTGGGTAGGTAAAAGCTGGTAATCAACGTAATCGCCGTACAAAGACCCCATGACGAAGAGTGAATTAACCTTCTTCGTGTTGCGTTTTTTCAGGTACTGCGGCGTTGTCGTTTTGCGCGTACTTTGAACGAATTCTGATGCAAAACAACAAACGAAACGAACGCGTTCTCTTGTGATCTTGTTTTCGATGGCTGTGGCTGTCGGAGCGCACAAGAACATGGCCAAGATGGCGCGCTGCTACGTGACGACGTGTTTTTGTTATTTTCCAAAATCAAGAAAAGATCACTACGCGGCCGGATGGGGGATTTATCGATCGTGGCGCGATCGCGAAGCCTAAGTGGCTAGCTGGCTGATTCTCGAGATCGTAGATTGGCTCGAGCGAAAGAGTGTCGGTTGGTGGGTGGGTTGAAAGGTTGGAGGGATTGAGTGATGAGACGGTCTAAGGCGCAGATCAGTGATTTCATTCCTGACTGATCGTTGTCCAAATGGCGAAGATCACAGGTCTCCTTACCTCTCTGAGAAGTAAGTTAGCGTCCCCGAAGCATTAATTTGTTTCTTATCGAATCAGATCTATCAGACTACAACCTTGAGATAACTGCCACAGATTATCCGTCAAATTTGGGAGCTATTAATTCTTATTCGACTTAAACACACTGATCCTCATGAGAGGACCATTGTCAGCTTTTAAACCTTTTTCATCTACAAACCGTTGAGACTCATATGGGGTCTATTAAACTATCATTCTTTAGGCTTGACATCGGAGCCCTTAGCAAGATTTCCATGTTCAGTTAAAATCATAGAATTCGGCCCAGAGCCACAAAGATGACCAAATAACCGAAGACACAAGGAATCTCCAAAATCGGAGAGAACCCGAAGTGGAATAAAGAGCTCCAAAGAACCAAGAGGAAATAGGGAGCCCTGAAATCGAAAAATAATTCAAACCGAAAGCCTCTGAAAAATCCCAAAGAGCCACGAAGGTGGCGAGGATTTCCGAAACTGAAAAAAAACCCCAGAACGCGTCAAAGAATCTCAAAACCCTCAAAGAACCCGAAAGGCGTGTAAGACTCTAGAAGGCAGTAGCCCAGTAGGTTGACGTGTGTTGCGTTTTCACCGGAGTCACGGTGTGTACTTTCTACCTACCTTAGAGGGGCTGTAAAGGCGGGGCTAAAAAAAGAATGGGCCCAATAGTTTGACTTGTGTTGCGTTTTAACTGGAGGCAGGGTGTGTACTTTCCACCTAACATAGAGGGACTGTAAAAATCTCCTCTGCTTCACTGTTTTCACGAACAGGGACATAAGTACTCAAATCTGGTGTAGAATTACTCTGCCAACGGGTGTTTCTTTGGATCCTCTCTTAATGGGATTTTGATTTCCCTTTTGTCCTGCTTTATAGCTCAGAAGCCTCGATCATCTCAAAAGCGGTTTAGACGGCTGGTCTTTTCAGAGAAGACTTACAATGTGCAATATTTTGGCCTTTGATAACACCTTTTAGAGGAAAAACAAACTTTCTACCTACGACTCTTGCCCTAAAATTGGAAAAATTCCCGGAAGCTTCATAAGAACTTCAACGAATCACGAGGAGTCCAAACAACCCGAAAGACGATAAAGAATCCCAAAGGCGACAAGAGCCAGAGGCGACACATCAATCATAGAAATAGAGAACTTGTTAGACACTCGGAGGTGGTAGAGATCGGTTGAAATTGAAATTCGGGAAGAAAAATGCGATACTAAAACGGCTTAAATTTATATAACTCCGACGACGATGCCACAAAAAAAAGTCCCTCAAATCTATTAAAAAATGGCCACAGCAGTTTGAACCGCTCCAAACCTTCAAGTCACAAACAAAAAAGAGCTAGGACAATTTTAAAGAATAAAAAAGAAGATAAAGAATCTCAAAGGCTGTAAGAAGTCGAAGGACGGGAAAGACCCTCAATGGCGGCCTAGGACCTCGGGTCTGTTACGAAAATTCCGATGCGCAATACTAATAGTTGTTGGCGCGACAGTCCATAGGGCACCAGGGCTTGCTCTTCAACTACTCGTGTTGTGCGCGCCATAGTTTCTCACGAGTAGAAGGGACCTACGAGTAGAAGGGACCTACGAGTAGAAAGGACCTACGAGTAGAAGGGACCTACGAGTAGAAGGGACCTACGAGTGGAAGGGACCTACGAGTAGAAGGGACCTTCGAGTAGAAAGGACCTACGAGTAGAAGGGACCTACGAGTAGAAGGGACCTACGAGTAAAAGGGACCTACAGCTTTTTTGCCAGCTCCAAACTGCGAAATTTAAGAAGCTTTCTTAGACAGTTATTACTCTTTGAGTGTTGTCAGCAGCTCGAAAGAGGTGGTGCCGTGAAAATTCGAAAAGTTCGTGTTGAGCTGGTAATCCAACCTAAGCCCTTCGGCGTGTGAGCTTCGCACTCTACCCACTACACCACGACGGCCACGATGCGCAAAACTGCAGCAACTAAAATTGTTGAACTTTTTGTTAGGATGACCAAGTCTTTAATAAGAGGATGTACAGGTGACGTTCCTGAGAGGTTCTGATACCTTGTATGAAAAACCAAAACGTCACTTCCTTGAATGTAAGTGATCTTGCCAAAAATCTCTATCCCATGGAATGTCACAAATGTCTGAAAAGTTGTCAAAATTTGTCCTCCTTCATAAGACAAACGACTGTTGCCACATTTTCAAAGACGAAAGGAAGTCCTTAGATGATCTTACTTCAAACTGATCTCGACTATGGATCGCTTGAATGATGTGAAAGACTAAACACATTAAAACAAACGAGTAGGCCAAGTTCCAGGACAAAGGCTCCAAATGTTCAGCTCTTGAACAAAGTTCTTGGCGATTTTGCCTCTGACTGATCTTCTTGATCAATCGCTTCGACTCTCTAAGGCTTTGTTCTCTCAACTTTAAATAATTTGTCTTATCGACCGAAGGGAAGACTTTCTTCTCTAGCGCATTGAACTTTGAAGGTTTACACCGATATTTGTCCCATGAGATGTGCTTGACAGATGGTCGAAAATTTAGTTGTTTTACAGAAGGCCTAAATTTATTCATTCGTAAATGATGTCCGCAAATTTCCCTATATGCTTTCATTGAATCCCTTCGACAGTTAAGACATTTTGCCCAAAAACCTAATTTCTTCCGAGGCAGTCCGGTTGAGGTTGCACCCGCTTTGGCAAACTTATTCCCTCAGACATGCCGATCATCGCATCCCCCCTCGAGCATGACTTCGAGAATTTCGAGAACGACAAGTCAAACATTTGAAGGTCAAAATGAGGCAAGCAGCCACTAACCCACCGAATGATTCCCCGAGGCCCGACTTAAGTAGGTTTACTGTCGCAATCACTTCAGTGCACTGCCCACCCCTTTGAACCCGCCCCCTTCCCCCATCACACTCGGCCCTCATTAAAAAGGAAAACAACAAAACTCGCCGATGATGATGGCTCATCAAGAAGCGCACAACCGTCTCAAGTTCAAGACACGAAAAGCGAAAAAAAAGAAAAAGTCCATAAAAACGAGAGAAATGAAAAACACCGCCTTCCGTCCACCGTCCACCGTCAACCGTCCACCGTCAACGCGACCAGTGGACGAGTATGTCCCGCAGAATAATGAATTTTAATCTTTTTGCGTCGTTCCTGGTCGAATCTAGGCCATTACGTCGGAAAGTGTCGAAATGTGTTGTTGTTGCGGTTTAATGTTCTATCCACTGGCTACTGGCTCCGGTAGGCCGGCTTCTGTTTGAGCGGGTCTATGTGTGTGTGTGTGTGGTGAGTGTGTGACTGTGCCTATGGCGCACACACGTGTTTCAAGTTCATTGCCAAATTTTTTCCTCTTGTCCCTCTTTCTTTCTGATTTTTCGGCGTTTTTTCGGTTTCTCTGTTGTTTGTTGTTTTGTTTGTTTGCGTGGATGTGTGTGTGTGTGTGTGTTGGCTCTTTTTTTGGCAATCACTTTACTTTTCCCTTTTATTCATCGTTTTTTTTTGGAATTTCTTTTGCATACAAATTTTTGGATGGTTGCGAATTTTATTACGTGAGCTCGCACGAAGGGATGAGTGGAGAGGCGCGCGATAGAGATCGGGAGCAGGTGGTGGACGATGATGATGATGATGATGAAACCACCAGTCAAACGCGGCAAAATCTGAGGTCATTGGATGTCGGAATGGAAGAGTGATCGCATTTTTGTGATCTCAAGAATGTGTCACTTGCTGGAGTTGCAGGGCTCTGAGGGATATTTGATCTGCTGTGGGCGCAAGGTGTGCTGGGCTCTTGGGGAGGAGTTCTTCAGCTGCTTGTAATATTGTAAGCGAAGTCTGACAAGTTTGGGGTGCACTTGGATGACATCACAATGTTCTGAATTTGCCCACCATCTCACCTGGGTATTAAATTCACATGACACGATCATTTGCTTAATTCACACTTTGGCATTCGGATAGACGGTCTGGGATTTGTCTTGAGAGGAAGGGAGAACGTCAGTGGTTTGCAGATCTCTTGCTTTAAGAGGCTAAAGAGCTTACGACTGCTTGTGCACCATTTTACTAGAGATCGAAGGGAACAAATGTACTTATCGAAGACAGCCAAGGACTTCAATAACCACGAAGCTTAGTGCGTTTGAGAAGTTTTGTCAGGCTGCTACAGAAGCCAGCTTTTATTTTTTGGCTGTGGATTTTGTGGACAGATTTTGTTGGCCCTACAGTCCAAAAGGGGACCAGGGCCTAGCTTGCTCATCAACTACTCGTGTTGTGCGCGCTACTGTTCTCTCAGGAGTAGAATCACAATGATTTAAAAATCACATCCGTATCACTATTTGTAGTGACAACGGAAACACTGATGGAGAAAAGGCCATCTGTGATGGGATGGTGGCTAACAGACCCAGGCTTTAAGGGAACCTGATTGGTAGTGACACCTTAACCAGAGGCTATATTCTGGTGCCACGGGAGGTCAGGAGCCCCTGAAACAACGGTTACAACCTGACCTTGCGGTAGTCCCTGTTGTGGGAGTATCGTGATGGCTGTGGTTTACCACCCAACATCGCGGGCAGAGTCGAGGATAGTGTACTGTGCCGACTTGTCTAGGTAATTGTTAAACTCATGGCTAAGCAAGGCGGTTAGGGGACTATCCCGGCCCAGTGGGGAGTTGCATTCTCAACCGGGCGCTGCGACCCAGAGAGCGGAAGAGGTTTTAGGAAGGCTTAGCATCAAACCAAGGTGAGGTGCATAATTCCCCCTCTCAAGCATGATCTCAGTTTGGTACTTGGGTAACTAAGCCGTTTAGTCTTGCGTTATTTACGACTCTTGGGAAATAAACCCCGTGATATAAGCCGTCAGGGTAGGTCAAGGTAAAACCAAATCCCATATCTGTTCATAACCGGCGATTCATGGCGATTCTGGACATGATGACGGGCATTGTTTGTGAGATAAAAAGCAAATCTGGAATTGCTTAAGCCCTAAAAGATCAGAGATTCCTAGGTGTCATGTTTCTTCTTTCTTCTTTGTGTGACGCAACAGTCGTGGGTGAACTTAGGCCTCAACCAACATGACCTCCAGCCTGAACGATATCTGGCAAGATGCCTACAACTGCTTACTTCAAGCTGGTTGAGGTGCTTCTCCACTTGTGTGCTTCATTTCAACCTTGGCCGACCTCCGCTGCGCTGTCCCAATGGCTAAGATTCTAAGTATTTTCGGAACTGCGCAGTTTTATCATGGCCGAACAATCTTCAGCGTGTTACCAGAAGACGCTTGATAAGGTCCACGTCGGCGTGCAGCCCATAAAGTTGAATCTTCTCTAGACAGTTAGAATTTTGAAAAGAACTAAGGCGTCCAAGTTTCTCCGCAATAAATCAGGACTACAACAATCAAGCAATCAATGTGGCCGCCATGGCGTAGTGGGTAAAGGGCGACGCTCACACGCCGAAGGGTCTAGGTTCGATTCCCAGGTCAACACCAATTTTCGAATTTTTTACATCACCACCTCATTCGAGCTGCTGACAACACTCAAAGAGTAATAACTGTCTAAGAAAGTTTCTCAAATTTCGCCGTTCGGAGTCGGCAAAAAACTGTAGGTTCTTTCTACTCGTGGAAGAACAGTAGCGCGCACAACACGAGCAGTTGATAAGCAAGCTAGGCCCTGGTCCTCCTGTGGACTGTCGCGCCAACAATTATTATTATAACAATCAAGCTGTTATAAAAATCTGCTCAATCTTTTGAAAAGAAACATTGCTACTTAATAGCCTCTTGAGCCCACACAAGCAGCGATTAGAAGGAGAGAAGAACTGAAGTCTTCATGTTAAAGACTCGAAATAGGAATATTCTCAATTGACTTCTGTAGAAGTTGCCTGGCACAGATTTTGGAGGAAAGCTTCCAATAGTTCGTCTGTGTCTACTTACTCTTCCTATTCTCGTCGTAAACAAAAGCCCTTTCAAGTGACTTCTTGCACATCAAAGCTGCAGGCGCCAGTCACAGATGACCCACTGACTACATCTTAAGTCAGTTTAAGCCGAATTGGCAGTCAAAATGATTCAGTCATCCCCAAGTGCCGCCTTCAACTAACCGTCTTCAATTTTGATTTGTTCTTTTTCACTAGAAGGAAGATAATTTCTTAAGACAGCCGGAAGTGAACGATATGTCGGCACAATGTGGCACTATAGGGACAACTGAACAAAAGGTATGTGCCACGATCACCACAATGAATGCATTGGTTCATTCGGTTGTTGCTGATCAGTTAGGATGTTTCAGTAAACGACGAGTTAAACTGGCTGCCCTCACGGCAGCGCATAGGTAGGTTAGAGTAGGAATGTGGGCCATCGATCCTGGATGTTCAGGTATCCCACCGAGGGTAACACAGTTGCGAAGCTCCACCCTAAGCTATATTCTGGTACCACGAGAGGTCAGAAGCCCCTGAAACTTCTGTCTGACCATGCAGTTGGCCTCCTTGTGCAAGTATCATCTGTGTTTCTGTTCCATCAAGGGTTTCCAATGAAAATTCAGGGGGATCAGTCGATCACGATCGTTTGAGGATCACTGGTGAACATCAGTCTAGCTTCTGGCAGACCCTATGCCTTGAGCATCATCACTGATCTAAGCTGAACAAATGGATACAACCACCTCCCTACATGGTCAACATTCACGGCATAATCTTGTAAGAGAGCCCTCCGAAAAAAAAGTTACCGGGCATCAGTTTCATCCTCTCATCCTCACATTGACTCCACCGACAACTGGCAATAAAAGAACACGATCGAAAAAACTTCCTCAATACGCGGTAAAATGCAATAAAGATTAATCGCCAACATAAATGCCACGCCGCCGGCGACCGTCGCGCGGTGTGTGTGCCCGCCTGCACACAGCAATCGGCAATCGTGCAAGTATCGTGGTAGCTGTGCTTCACACCTAAATCGCGAGAAGAATTGGAAGTAATAAACCGTGTTATATGACCTAATCTGCTCCAGTCACCTGCTTCAGATGATGAATTGTCCATTAAGACAATAGCTCAGATTGGTACTAGGGATAGCCCCCAAGGCATAAGTCAGCCTGCTCCTGACTATAGGTGTATGGACCCCGTGGCATTAATCCTTAACGGTAGGCCATCACGTAAAGCCAAATACACACATGAACACTTAGGATACAATTTCAGGCAGTTCCGCTGTCCTTTACAAAGCCACACTCATTATAATTTTGAAAGAAAGCATCGTTCCTATGTTGCCGACCTCTATCTGATCTATTTGACTTTCCTCTCACGATCTTCCTCTTTTTGAAAATAAATTTTGAGAAATGGGACACTTGCTCTGATTTTTTAAGGGAACGCAGATCACGTAAATTTGATCGATGTGCAACTGATCATCGATCAAATTTACATGATCCATGATCTTGCTTTCAAGAACCTTATCAGAAGCTCGGTCTTAAAGAACCAGGTTTCGGATAACATTGCTGAAAGTAAAGTTTTAGCGGCAAGTGCTCAGCTCAATGGACAAGACGTTATCCAATCCAAAATGCATTCCTCTCGTTAAAGTCAAACTTGAAGGCAGACTTAGTTGGATTTCCATTTAAGCGGGAGAAAAAATATAGAAAAGCAGTTTGCGAGGGTTTGTGGCCGACCAAGAATACATTTCAGAGTCTGCAGAACATGCTCCATATGGACATCAAATTCTTAAATACAAAATGCGTTCAAATGCGCGGCAAAGTTCTTAATACCGGCCAATTTTTGGTCAAAAGAGTACAGCAGAACTTCAGTGACGACTGCAAGAACAGGATCAAATTGCTTCCTTCGGTCTAGAAATGTCTTTCGTTGGTCAATCAAAAAAGATTAATAAGCAACCACTGAAGGATATGTGCCAATCACTTAGACGAGAAGGCTTATGAAAAGATCGCAACTATACTTTCAAAGTCAGACTTTTTTCAGGAGGAAACTGTAAGCACTTTGTTTAGCCTTCCTTAAATCGATCGCTGAGCCTACAGGCATACTCAAGATCAGGATCCTAGCGTCTGGATCTTTTATCAAAACAAAATGTTCATCTTTTAGTTCTTCACGTGCTTCTGCTCCATCAAAGCAACGCAAATTGAAGTGAATCGATAGGCGATCGTTTGAGGATCACTATCCAAAACCACTAGAACTTCTGACAAGATCGTATGCTTTCAGCGTCACCACTGATCTAAGCACTTTGTTTAGCCTTTTTACATCGATCCCATAGCCTACAAACGTACTCATGATCAGGAACCAAGCGTCCTCGATCGTTTTGCCCCTATTCGAGATCTTTAATAAAAAATCGAATTTGCATCTGTGTTTCTGTTCCATCAAGGGTTTCCAATGCAAATTCAGGGGGATCAGTCGATCACGATCGTTTGAGGATCACTGGTGAACATCAGTTTAGCTTCTGGCAGACCGTATGCCTTGAGCGTCATCACTGATCTAAGGTGAACAAATGGACACAACCAGCTCCCTACACGATCAACATTCACGGGTTAATCTTGTAAGAGAAAAAAAAAGTTACCAGGCATCAGTTTCATCCTCACATTGACTCCACCGACAACTGGCAATAAAAGAACACGATCGAAAAACTTCCTCAATACGCGGTAAAATGCAATAAAGATTAATCGCCAACATAAATGCCACGCCGCCGGCGACCGTCGAGCGGTGTGTGTGCCCGCCTGCACACAGCAATCGGCCACTCACCGCAGCGCACCCAACATCCAAAGTTCATTCGCATTTTGCATCACAGCAGCAACGCTATCGCCGTCACTTGCTGTGCCGTACGTGATGCGATTCGATTTGCGAACATCGTTTGAACTTAACACACATTTTTGTGACTCATTCCAAATGCGGAGGTGCCTCCCCGCAGGCGTTAATCTCCGTGTTCGCGAAGTTATTATACAATCTCGGCGTTCATTATCCCGAGCGTGACATTCACCTCTTTCGAGTCGAATTCGGCGACTGATGCAGCCTCGACCGCGTCTGCTGGGTGTCGTCTTTTTCCTGAATGCAAACAAACACACCCGAGGTGCTAATTTGAAAATGAGCTTACAGAGGCCGTCTATGAAGTGCGACGGGATGCTGGTGGCGCGGAGCGGAATTTTCGAGTATTTCGCGCGCTATTGAATCAATCATGTCACTGCACTTTTGGGTCAATGGAATTTAATTTATTTTTGTTGCTGCTTGTTTCGGGATGACGATGGGGTGTGAACTTTTGTTTCCTGTATTGGACCGGGTTGAGTTTTGTGCTGTTTGGGGTTTTGTCGTTTTCCTTTCGGCTGGTGTGGCGTGTGTCAGTGAACTTGGCGCTGGAGGAAGGATTGTTTTGCTTTTCGTAAACATTCATGTGCTCACATGTCGGCGCGAATTGGTCATCACTTTGAGTTTGGGAGGTGACGAATTGCGATGCGATTTCAGTAAACAGAGGATTTTGATTGGATTAAAGCGGGGAGTTTGAAAAGGTGGAAGTTTCTTGGAGTAAATTGTTGGAGATTATCCACGGGTGTCCGCTCCAAGGACTTCAAATACATCCTTAGAACTGCAAGAAAACTTGGCCGAATCGACGAAAAGGAGGATTCAGCCATAAATGCAAATATTCATCACTTCTCGGATTAAGAACCAACTTTATAAGTCCTTAGAGAGCCAAAAACAAGATCGGAAAGTTTCTAAGAAAAGTAACAGATCAGGGTCCTGTATTGGGCGCCATTCAGGAAATGGTTATTTATTCCGTCGCTTTGAAAGGCACTACAACAACTAGATTTACGAAATCGCTGGATGCCTCTTCCTTACTTTAGATGTGGCCAATTCTGCTGCTCTGCCATGATCCTTGGAAGATATACTTCCAATCTTAGAAACTTCCAATTCATCACGGCGGAAAAATAAAATGTTCTTCTGTAAGGAATAAGTTTCTAGCAGGCAGTTCTTGATGACGCCTTAATTCTTAGCCACCTCTTAGACCCTGAATCGAGTTGAAAACCTGAACGAATCCTATATCCATAGAGCTGTTTCACTCTGTTCATGGCCTCTGAATGCTGTCAAGATCATGAACGCTGTCAAGATCATGAAGCAGTCAAGATCATGAACGCTGTCAAGATCATGAAAGCTGTCAAGATCATGAACGCTTTCAAAATCATAAACGCTGTCAAGATCATGAACGCTGTCCAGATCATGAACGCTGTCAAGATCATGAACGCTGTCAAGATCATGAACGCAGTCAATACCCTAAAAGTGAACAAGAACAAGGCTTATATCCTAAACTCTGTCAATATCGGGACCGCAATCAAATCTTTGGCCTAGACCCTGAACCGATCATAAACTCTGATCGCGACTAATACTCTGAACGCAATTAAAACCCAAAACGCGACCAAAAGTCTCAACTCGGTGATGAGCATTGACGTTGTCAAAACCCCGCATTGACTCTGAATGCGGTCAATACTCTAAATGCGGTCTGGACCTTGAGTGTGTCTGAGACCCCGCAGGCGGCCATCATGAACGCTTTCAATGCCTAGACCCCAAACATATATTAGACCTGATCTCATTGATCGAGACCCTGAACGAGGTCAATATCCTCGAAGCTGGTTAGTCTTTGAACGTGACAGAGATCCTGTAGATCATAATCTGGGTTCATGAACGCGACCCAGTCCCTGAACGTGAGGGGATGCAAATCTCGTGTATGGAAACTCCACTAACGTCTATGAGTGCGTCAACTTACCCACGATTCGATGGCAACTTAGTTAGACCCACATACTATGTGTCTGCTCTTCTCAGATGTCTTTATCACACAAATTCATAAAAAGTGGATATCCGCTCTTTACAATCAATTGAGTGGAGCCCGCCATTTCCATTGAAACGACGCCTGTTTTCTTTGAATTTCAAGAGCCCCGGCCGGTAGTGTTTGCAAGATAATTGTACTGCGAGTGACATGAAAGTTAGTTCAAACTTTATCGGGCGCAGATTCTACGAAGAATGTGCACAATCATCTTGCATTTCTGCGAATCATCTGCGAGTGGGTCAAGCAAAGGCTCGTCGACTTCGCATAAGTCGTCCAACGCACTGCCAAAACGATTATCGATCACCTTCGTTTCGTTTGATGACCTTTTTCGCCCCGAGGCGGCCCGACCCTCCGAAACAAGAACACCACGATCGGAACCAGAAAATCTCATTTCGCCGAAAGTACGTTTAAAAATATTAATTTAAAATTGTAATCATCTCTGTCGAATTTATTGAACTTCCTGAACGCCGAGCTGAGTCATCCGTGCAGCGCCTACTCCTCCAACACGCCAAAGGACGTTCGGTTGAAAGAACGAAAGAGAAAGAAAAGAATTCTGCATCCGACGAGTCACGAAAATGGAGAGAAAACAAACAAAAACGAAGAGAATACCATCCCGGAAGAGTGACTAAATATTACAGGAAACCTCCTCGGTCGCCGAATGGTCACATAGCCAGGTTATCACACGAGAACGGAACTGGGAAGGAATACCACGGCTGGACAACGAACCTAAGAACCTGTACTCCGGTGCGGTGTCTGTGTGCGCCTCCAACTGGCTGGTGTGTGGGTCGGGTGGATTTGCCTTGATTTATCAGAACTCCCCTTTATGACCCCAAGCGGTGACGACGACGTCATAGAAACTTTCTGCGCACGCGCAACAAATGCCTTCGTAGCGCTGGCAGCAGATTGGCGAAATAGAAGGAATTTCGAACAAAAACGCAAAATCACCCGCGAACGCGATGTCACCTGAAGAGCAAGAGGCCGCAGCACAGCTCTAGCCGCACACGCAGACACGGACAGCACGGACACCGAGGCGAGCTAATCCATAATTGAAGAGAGGAACATCGGGTTTCGTGCGAAAGTGAATGACCTCCACTAACCGGCATTAAATTCCCCGCTCTTTCAGTCTCTCTTTCTCCCAGCATTCCCCTTTCTCCGCGTCATTCTCGAGTTGATCGTGTTTTCGTGTCTATCGCGTTGGGAGGGGACATGCTCGGTGTTCTGTTCTGTTTTTCTTCGCATGCTTCTTTCGGTTGAACCCTTGTCTTGCTTTCAAAGACCGTATGTGCATGTGTTGTGTGTTAGGAGGATCATCAGTGATGATGATGACGACGACGACGATGATGGCGATGAAGACACACGGTCAGGAGGAACTTTTGGTCTTCTTCGGAGTGGGGGGGAGGACGGCCGGGAACCAGCAGCGGCGGTGGTGAGGCGTGTATGGGTAGATAAACAGATGAACATAGAGAACCTGTTTGCTTTTGGATTCCATTTCGGTTCTGCGCCTTCCCCCCACCCAACGGCGAGCGGTTGCTGTCTCTCCTAAACGAACACACGCTCACCACAACCTGGTGTCTTCCCGGATTTTTTTTCGGGAGCGCAGCACCTCCCCGCCCCCTTCCCTGTGGTGGGTCAATAAACATTTTGTTTTTTGTGGCGGTTGCTGGTGGGTTCTGCCACTCGGCACCAACCGGTGGTGCGCCACCCCACCCCCCTGTTGACCGGTAAAAGTTTAAGATGTTCTAGAAAATGACGAACGAACCACAAAAACAAGTAAAGTTCTTCAGAAGAACGCGCACAAAAATGACCGAAGAGAACACATTTGCGCCGCACACAGTGTCTGCATACGAACATAACGACGGCGAGGGGGAGAGGGGAATGGAGTGAATTTGACAACAGGAATAGGTTTGTTTATTTGGGACATTGACGGCTTTGTTCGTTTTTTTCCTCGTCGATTTTGTTGTACCTTCAAATTTGTTTACTCTTCCCCTGTTTGGACATTGGAACGCAACTCGGGATCGGGACTTTACGTTTTTTTCCTCGAATATTATGTTTCACCGCCGCGATTATGCGGAGACAGTTAAATAAGTTAAAATGAAATCGTCGACGACAACAACAAACAAATAAAATCGAATGCCGATCATCTAATGCTCCATCCGTTGGCCGAGGTGCGCAGTACTTGGTCAGTCATTCTGTCAGCTATGAAAAAAATTAAAGAAATAAAAAAATCAGAAGTGCGGTGGGAGGCAGCCGATGTGAGCGATACTGAGAAATTTGTTGGGTAGGACGTGGCAGAAATGTTTACTTTCGTGGAACTCATGGGAATTTCCGATGGAGGCGGTGTGAGACCGATATGGGACACTGGAGCGGATCATTGAAGTCAGCTGATTTTCGAGGGGAATCCTTGCGAACGGGAATGGGGGGCAATTTCGAAGGCAGGAGATGTCTGGTGAATGATAGACGGATCTTTGCAAGGTGCCAGCTTAGCAATTTGATTTAGATAGCGTTTTGTAATTTGGGACGTGTTTCTCTTTGAAGCACTCTAGTGGAGTTAACACGAGATAGCTTGACTTATTTGAGCTAAGAGGGGCTTTAGCAGAAGTGTGTAAATGAGAAACAGCGCGTGGGTTTGAAAAGAAAAAGATATCTTAAATGTCAACTTAACTGAACTTATTCAAAAGATGGCGCCACCTGCAAATTGTGGCTGATCTTGGAAGCGGTTACATACCTCATTGGAAAGAATATGTCAGCAATAATTAGTATGCATCAACTTGTGCTTAAGGCAAGAACATTGTTCCCTACCTCTTCG
Organism: Eristalinus aeneus; assembly: GCA_955652365.1. NCBI lineage: Eukaryota > Metazoa > Arthropoda > Insecta > Diptera > Syrphidae > Eristalinus > Eristalinus aeneus. The sequence goes on from OY019134.1 coordinate 12,526,728, forward strand.
AAAAAGTTCGGACCTGTCTTGATTAAGCAGCATTTGCCGAAGGATTTGATTTGATTTTTTTAATTGGAAGAAAAGTGCAGCTGGCGTCGCTCGAAAGTTTTTTTTTTATTCATAAAGGTCGGCGTGGCGTAGTGGGTAGAGTGCGACGCTCACACGCCGAAGGGTTTAGGTTCGATTCCCAGTTCAACACCAATTTTTCGAATTTTTCACGGCACCACCTCTTTCGAGCTGCTGACAACACTCAAAGAGTAATAACTGTCTAAGAAAGCTTCTCAAATTTCGCCGTTCGGAGTTGTCAAAAGAAATGTAAGTCCCTTCTACTCGTGAGAGATCAGTAGCGCGCAAAATACGAGAAGTTGATGAGCAAGCTAGGTCCTGGTTCCCCTTTGGACTGTAGCGCCAACAGTTATTATTAAAGGAACACTTACTTGCATACAAAATCTTATCTGCCGCACTGTGTGAACGCCTAAAGCCAATCGTCAACAACCTGGTCGGTCCATACCAGTGTGGCTTAAGGCCAGGAAAATCCACCATCGACCAATATTCACCTTACGGCAGATTTTGAAGAATACCCAGGAGCAACAAATCGATACCCACCACCTTTTCATCGATTTTAAGGTCGCGTATGATGGCATCTAAAGGGATACCGGTATGAAATGAAAATAAAACACTAATTATTAATGGGAAAGTAAAAACATTTTATTCAAAGTATTGGCCATTGTTTTCTACACATTTTGACTACCTTTCTGGCATTTTGTGGATACCACGCCAATAAAATTGTTCGTCTTTTAAAGCAAACCAATCAGACACCCAATTTTCGACCACCTCGTAGGAATCAAAGTGCTGCTCAGCCAATGCGTGTCCCATCGATGAAAACAAATGGTAGTCGGAAGGAGCCAAGTCTGGTGAATATGGCGGGTGGGGTAGCTTCTCCCAGCCTGAACCGGTTTTGCTTTGTGTGCAGGTGCATTGTCATGGAGCAAAATAACCTTGCGTGTCTTCTGGCCCATTCTGGTCGTTTCTCGATCAATGCATGGTTCAAATTGATCATTTGTTGTCAGTAGCGATCAGTATAAACGGTTTTACTAGGTTTTAGGAGCTCGTGGTACAGCACACCTCCCTGGTCCCCTCAAACACACAGTGTTGTCTTCTTGCCGAATCGATCTGCTTTTGCAGTCGATGTTGATGGTTGTCCCAAGTTAGCCCATGATTTTTTCCGTTTAGGATTCTTAAAATAAATCCATTTTTTATCGCCAGTAACAAACCGCTCCAAAACCAATTTTCTCTCGTGTCTTTGAAGCAAAATTTCACAAGTGTTTCTTCGGTTTTCCATCTGTCTTCATGTGGCACCCATTTTCCATGCTTTTGGATCTTTCCCATAGCTTTTAAACGGTCAGAAATTCTTTGTTGTGCAACATTTAACATTGCTGTCATTTGCTTTTGACTCAAAGTGTCATCTCCACCAAATATCGTTTGCAATTCGGCGTCTTCAAACTTTGTTGGCGGTCTTCCACGTTCTTCATTTCTCACATCAAAATCATTATTTCTGAACCGTTGAAACCATCTGTTGCATATTGCTTCTGATAGAGAATGATCACGCCTCGCCAAGCATTCGATGCGGCTCTGCAGCACTTTTCTTCAAATGAATACAAAAAATTAACGCTTTCCGCAAATCCTCACTTTCTGGTACAAAATTCGATGATTTTTAACACGATGAAAAAATATGATGTTGTCTGTTCAATGACTTGATGTATACTAAATATTTTTCACAGATGTTATAGCAAACAAACAAACAAAATAAGGGCTCGGTCACAATAAATGTCCCCTATCGAGACATTTGTATCTTGACGCTCACTTCATAGCGGTATACCTGGTATAGAGACGAGCAATACAGAGCAGCGTCTAGTTTTGGCATTAATACCAAAGTCATCCGTTTGTGTACCATAAGAGCAACGTCTAGTTTTGGCTCATCCGTTTGTGTAGGATAACGATGGAGAATGGATGCTTCTCCATCAAGGTCGGTAAAGACCCAAACGAGGCCTTTGATGTCAAAAAAGGATTCAGATAAGGCGACGCGCTGTCATGTGACTTTTTCAACATCATTCTTGAAAGAATTGTTCAGAACTCGAATGCCAACACCAGAGGAACAATCTTTTAGAAGTCCGTCCAACTGCTCGCATATGCCGACGATATTGACATTATCGGAAGAAGGCAGTGTGATGTCAGTGGCGCTTTTGTGGGTATTGCAACGAAGGCCGCGAAGATGGGTTTAGCGGTAAACGAGGGCAAGACCAAGAATACACTGCCAACGAGAAAAGACACCCAACACCGACGTCGCGGTCAGAACGTCACAGCAGACAGCAGCAGTCAAAAACTTTGTCTACCCAGACATCGCTATCAATTCGGATAATGACACCAGCGCTGAAATCAAACGAAGGATAATTCTTGCCAATCGCTGCTTCTTTGGGCTAAGAAAGCAATTGGTAACCAAAGCCCTCTCTCGAACAACCAAGGTAATTCTTTACCTATAAGACCTTAATCGTCCCAGTCCTGCTATATAGGCAAGGACTTTGTCAAAAGCGGGTGAAGCTGCTCTTGGTTGCCTCGAGGGGAAAATTCTTCGTGTGATTTTCCGTCCCATCTGCATAGATGGTGAGTGGAGGAGGAGATATCATGACGAACTATAAGGGGTGTTCTCTATGGTTGCTGTGGCGTGGTGGGTAGAGTGCTACGCTCACACGCCAAAGGGTCTAGATTCGATTCCCAGGTGGTGCAGTGAAAAATTCGAAAATTGGTGTTAGGAATTTTCGAATTTTTCATGGCACCACCTCTTTCGAGCTGCTGACGATACTCAAAGAATGATACTGTCTAGGAAACAGCTTCTCAAAACTTCGCCGTTAGGAGTCGGCAAAAAACTGTAGGTCCCGCGGACAAAACGAGTAGTTGATAAGCAAGTTAGGCCCTGGTCTCCCTTGGAACTGTAGCGCCAATAATTATTATTACTATACGGGCTGTACAGTGAGATCGACTTGGCCAGAAAAGTGAAGATCCAACGATTGAGATGGCTAGGTCATGTAGAGCGGATAGAAACTAATGCTCCGGCCCGAAAAGTCTTCGAATCCACCCCCGGGGGACGGCGCAGTAGAGAAAGACCACGGCTCAGGTGGCGCATGCAAGTGAAAAGGGACCTCAACCAACTATGCATGCCAGACAGGAGAAAGCTAGCTAAAGATCGAGCTGGTTCTAGACGCTTGTTGGTTGAGGCCCAGGTCCACGCCGGACTGTAGTGCCACCTTAAGTAAAGGAACGCTAACATTCTAGGCAGAACTGCTTAAAGCCAGTTTGCAGGACATTTTGTTTGTTTTAACATAACCTTACTGGCCCTTTGCAGGCTTTCTAAGAGCCGTTCGAATGCTTGTGGAAATTTATGGTGGATCTGCTTTGACTGATATATCAGACAGAGAGTGGCTGCGACGCTTCAAAAGTCGTGATTTTACCGTCGAAGCGTCTTGGCCAGCACAAACTGTGTGGAGTTGTGAAATTGGACGCTCTCCTGATATCTGTGTCGAATGCAAAAGGCTCGTTGAGACTGACTCAGCAAAAATTTTCCGAAAAACCAAGAATTTGAGTTCCGCACAAATTGAAACTGAGAAATGTCAAAAGACTTCTTCGGAACTGCTTCTTGAAAGACTAAGGGATTTTTGCACCGGCCCCCGTCTGAGTAGTGGAAAATGATGGTCATGACCTTTCATACTTCTACGTCTTCGTCGGAGCATGTTTCGGGCGTTCCTAGGTCTCCTGTGTGAACCAGTCGATTCATGTTTGATGCAGAACCTTCTTCGGATTGAGCCTACACAACGCCAAACACTGCTCTAAATTTGTCTCACTGTTGTGCTTGTAGCTTAGATTGAGCAAATCTGGCAGCCTTTACCCAAGCAGCAGTCTTATACTCAATCCTTCACACAGGATATGATTTTAACGGCCTTTTATCTCGCGCACCTTCAGTCGGCGGTCTAGCAGCACAAGTCTCGGATTTTTCTGACGTTTCCATTTGTGACTTACGTTTTCGAGGTCCTTAAGCCAATTCAAACATCCAATTCAAGCCTCGAACCTCAAACAGAAAGTTATTCGACTAGAGATCAAGTTTTGCGTCTGTTATGCGTTTTTGGTTGGAACTGGAGATGGCTAAGACGTCGTGGCTGTCAAGGAATAGGAAAATAAAACGTCATAAGCACAGCCTTCCCTATCAACAGACAACTCTAAAAATGGACAGGATTCGCCCCAAAAAAAGGATTTTATTTTCCTTTCAAAGCGTAAAATTCTTTGACCTTCTTGACATCCTTGGGTGTTTCCCTCTATAGCCCCCGAAGTAGACAGTTTATTTGTCTACTCGACCACAGTCAGACTTATTTAAGCAATTGAAGAAAAAGTCCACAAAGGACAGCTAAGTCCATGCCTTCGTCTAGTCTCCAACCTTCAACAGATGCACATCTTCACTTCAAACCCTTCCCACCTCTCGTACAAGCACCTGGCCTTCCAGAAATTGAATTGAATTGAGTACATCGCGTCAAAATTTAAGGACAACCTTTCCACAATTTCACTTTTCATTTCCGTTCCTTTATCTCCGTCCAAGACGACAATGCAGTCTTCCGCCACCACCACCGTCACCATCGTAGGTAGACAATTGTGCTGCATTTAAAACGCCCCTGAGGCGCAGCACCCTTTATCCTGTTGCTCCCCGCGAGTCGATGGGAAACGCATTTAATCGGCTCAATTGTGTTGCATCCATCAAATGCGGGAATCGATGGGATCTCTCCAGAGAAACCACGACACGGCGCGATCGGGGAAAAATAGGTTGCGCTCGAATCCACTGATCGATGCAGTTGCTGATCCTAATGACATTGAACTAGGAGAGGCACACACTCACACTCGTCTGCACACACAGGCGCAGTAGGGCGACACGGATGACAAATGGGCCCAAGCCGAACCGGGGTAAAAAGAGACACCAGCCCGAGGGCAATCTAGGTTGTTTCCATGTAGTGTGTTCTATTTTTTGTTTCTCTTTCGTTTTTTTTTCGGTTTTCTGGTTTTCTGGTTTTCCTTCGTGGCAGACGGGGGAAGACGGCACGATGACGACGATGATGGGAGTCCGTGTGTTAGACGGGAGCTGTGGAACCGTAGTCGCAGCCGGAGGAGGTTTTCCTTCTTGTTCTCGGCTGGTTTTTCTATTTTTGCCTGGAATTTTCCACTGCCCCCTCCGCACACACACACACACACAAACACACCCAGGCACCGCACTGCAGCACGTAGTGACTGCTGCGGTGTGCTTCAATCGAAATCTGGGGTCTTTAACCCTTTCTCGATCGAGACGTGTTGAGTTGCTGCAACAGGCAGGCAGCACACTCACACACGCCTGGTGGACTGTCTTAGAAGGGGAAGAGGATGAGAGGGAGTTGCAAGAGAAGGAGGCGGGTGACTTCAAAATGGAAAACCGTGGATGTGTCTAGAAACTTACAGAAACAAACGCAGACACGACAACGACCGACGTCCGCTGAGGGCATTGTCTCGACGTTGGAAATCTGTTCGTTGAGCGATTTTCGTCGTCGTATCAGTTGACGGAGGAGATTCAGTTTGGAATCCTAATTCAAGGGATGGGTGAATGGAGATGGATCCTGCAGGGTTGTGAGCATTTTTAGGGCGAGGTAGGAGTTTGAAGTGGGCTACGAATGTCAGTGATCTTGCATGTAAAAGCTAATGACCTGCCATAGGATTCCAGCAGTCTTGTATTTCCTGTATGAACCCAGCCAAGAAGCCTCAAAGCACTTTGTTGGAGCTTAATTTGTTTGTGCCATTTGGAGAAGACTCTCTTAATGATCACACACTGTTTCGACTTTGCCAGGAAATTGGAGTCCATTTTGATGGTAGTTGCGAAAAATTAGAAAGTCAGGGGCTTAAGCAACGCTGGGACTGTAGCCAAAGCAAGTTTCAAAAAGTAAACCAGAGACTTAAGCCAAACGGTGACACAGAAGCTTGTGGAATATGTTACAGCTTTGAAAGGCAGAGATTTCGGCCATAAATGAATTTACAGCGGAACTTTGGCTCCACTCATGTAGACGAATCAACTTAGCTTAAGCTTCGAAAAAGGGAACGTCGACATGAAGTGTCTTACAGTGGACTGTCGCTGTATTTGGAACCACAAAAGTCTGAAATCGAAGTATGGCAAAGGCTTAAACTGATTTAAAGGTACAGCTGGTTCAAATTGAGGAGGTTTCAAGACACTACCAACTGAGGCTTCAGGAAGACAGAAGCTGCAGTTTTCCTAAGACTGCAAACTTGACCGAACAGAAAGTCCGACATGGAAGATTTAATACCCTAAGGGAAGGCCTTGGTCCAAACCGCCGCCGCGGCGAAGTGGGTTCAGTGCGACACTCACACGCGGATGGTCTAGGTTCGATCGAGAGACTGTAGACCTTCCATTTTTCACGGCATCATCTCTTTCGAGCTGTTAACAAGACTTAAAGAAGAAGCTTGGTCTCTTCTACCTTGTGTGAGAAGTGTAGCTCGTACAACTAGCAGTTGAAGGGGAAATTGGGCCTTGTGAACTGTCGCGCCATTCAACATATATATGGCCTAGGAAAGCCAATAGCTTAGAAATTGCAACGATCGTCAAAAGTCTTCAAAAACTAACGACGTCACTCGTTTTTGCGAGAATAGAAGCAAAAAGGAAGCGTTGAGCCCTCATCACCCATGTAGAGCGTATGGACACCATTGCTCCGGCCCGAAAAGTCTTTGAATCCCTGTCATTGGGACAACGCAACAGAGGACGTCCTAGACTGAGATGGCGCACATAAGTGGAAAAGGACCTCAACCAACTTGGAGTGCGCAACTGGAGACAGCTGGCGAAAGATCGTGCTGGCTGGAGAGGCATGCTGGTTGAGGCCCAGGTCCACCCCGGACTATAGTGCCACAAGAAGAAGATGAAGAGCCCTCATCAAGGCGTGTCTTTTAAGAATGACGATTTAGGACGAACAATGATGATGCTCACTGGCAACAGTGTTCCATATTAAAATGGGTTGCTGCAAGCGGCTGTGGGTTCGCAGATCTTGTTCACTTTATACACCAGCTCCCTTATAGGTTCCATGCCTACTTTTATAGCGTTTGCCGATGATCTTATTGCATACGGATCAGATCCGAAGGCACAAGACATAAATGTCGTGTTGGAACGCGTCTTCGATACATTTCAACAATTTCACGACGACTGGAAGTTGAAAATTATGTAAACCTCAAGAAGTATGGAAATATCCTTAAGGGACACGAAAACGAACTGGCGCAAGTCTATGGTGGTGTCCATATAGAGACACCTCTGACCGGAGCTAAAAATGCCTTCGCTCTGGCAAGAGGGCTGTTTTTACAGCATTCAACTTGAGACCAGAGTGAAGGTGATCTGCTCCATGGCCCTCAGTGTATGGTGGTGTCCATATAGAGGCAGCTCTGACCGGAGCTAAAAATGCCTTCGCTCTGGCAAGAGGGCTGTTTTTACAGCATTCAACTTGAGACCAGAGTGAAGGTAATCTGCTACATGGTCCTCATCGGGTCAAACAAGATTCTGTAAGGCTCAGTGTGAGTCATTCCCAAATGAAAAGGATAAGGGTGTTAGAGAACCGAGGCCTGTCGTCGTTTATATTGAACCCCAGAGTCTCAGTATAAGAAATTCTACCCCAACGAGGTGGGAAGGAGGAGGATTTTGTTTCTGTCGGAGGTTGGGATATACTGCACTTGGGCGTTCACACTCAAAGACTTATCAATTGTACTTCAGTTGTAACCTTCATTTAATGTGTTTTCTTGGTTTTCCCAAGAAAAACTTAGGCTTTCAGCTGCCACCACTTCAGCGCTAAAAAGCCGCCACCTGACATGAGGAAAAGCGAAACATTGACAGAAATAGTGTTCTGGAGTGTCTTCACCTTCTCCACAGGCGTCGCAAAAGGGTGCCATCACTAAGTCTAAGCCGACTTAAGTGCTTTGCGAAGGTGATCCGTGATCCGTTAGTACGCCATGTACTCTCTCTGTCTGCAGACAGCAGATCCTACATTCTGGAGATTCATGCCATCTCTGGTTGTGCTTTTGTCTAATCCAAACGTCGACGTAAGCCCTAACAAAAGGATGCGGGCAGTTCCAAGGTGGGTTCGAGCTCTACGAACGCCTTTTTTCGAACCTTGCCGAGCTACCATAGTTCATCGGCAGTCTCGTCTCCCATCATCCCGTGATGTCGAGAGACCCAGACAAACTTAAGCGCATTCAGTCTACCGATCAAATTAAGGGAAGACTTATATTTGAGCTTTTAACACAGCTTGACTGACGCCACAGACGCAAATACATCTCCCCTTTCACCTACTCTTCACAATATATAGTTAGTGGTCATTTTGCAACACTTCCGCTTGCAAGACCGGCGCGAAAATCGAATGTTGTCGTCTTCAACGAAGGCCCCAGCTCAAGATCGCTCCATCGTCTTGGTGCTGTCCATGAAGATCCGACTAATGTAGTCCTTCCCAGTTCAGATTCTCGCCAGAGCCAGTCCTGGACAAGGGGAAAGTCGACTTTGTTTAAGCGACACAGCTGTATGTTTGGTGGCCTCGCATCAGACGGCATGTCCATGGGACTAGTGTTAAGGAGATGCAGTGTCCGAGGTCAAGGAGGAGCATAGACGGATAGAGCTAATTTTAGTGTCATGTTGACTCGGAATCACACTGCTCGAGTCATGGCTTCAACCAACAGTTCACTTCAGTTCACTTGTTGGATCTTACTGCCCTAAAATGACACGTACAATAAAAGGCTTCGTCTTAAAGGCTTTATACCGCTTAAAGCTTTCCTCTATTTGGATGAAAAAGGCTGATCATCTTCCATGTCGCATGTCGCACGCCAAACAGTAGAACGACAACTCCAAAACGGCCAACACCCGCAACCACGAGGATCTTCTACGGTCAGTAGAACGATTTTTCCCCGCGATAGAGCAGTAACAGACAAAGAACGGAATTTTGACTGCCGAGTCCCATGAAATTGTGTACAGGATTGGAAGCTATGTCCAGCACAAGTTTAGACTGTAGAGATGACAAGTCAAAAGTAAGCATAGGTATGAAAAGGAGAATAAGTTGATCTAAAGGAAACAAGGACCAGAAGAGTGCCCGAACAGGTTAAGAGGGTGGATAAGGTACAAACTTCGTTTAGAGGAAGGCATAGTCAGCGATTGCTATGGGAGGGATATGCGAGTTTATGGTTTAGGAGTAAATGAGGCGGAGACAGATGACATAAACGTACAGGGTTTCAGTGGAAATGACAGATGGAAGACTCTTAAGAAGTCCTTTACATGTTTCAAACAATCACTTATCGACTCAGTGCTTTAAGACTCGGTGCTGTGGAGTAATGGACGCAGGTTATGGAAGCAAACAGTGTAGAGACTGGCTTGGACTATGATCCCTAGACCTTCCTCTCTCTAGTGGGTAGAAGTAGGACATGCCTCTCTGCATGAAGGTGAAGTCTTTGGAGACAGACTTCGGCTGCTATGAACTTTGGAGAAGTGGTGCTTTGGGATGGACTATGGTTTCAGAAGGACGGATGCACTGTTCAGACATAATAATAATTCTTGGCGCTACAGTCCAAAGGGGGACCAGGGCCTAGCTTGCTCATCAACTACTCGTGTTGTGCGCGCTACTGTTCTCACGAGTAGAAGGGACCTACAGTTTTTTGCCGACTCCGAACGGCGAAATTTGAGAAGCTTTTTTAGACAGTTATTACTCTTTGAGTGTCGTCAGCAGCTCGAAAGAGGTGATGCCGTGGAATATTAGAAAAATTGGTGTTGAACTGGGAGTCGAACCTAAACCCTTCGGCGTGTGAGCGTCGCACTCTACCCACTACGCCACGGCGACCACTGTTCAGACAGATATGCTAAAAAGCGAGGCTTCAAAGAGCGCAAAGAGGACACCTCCACAACTTACGTTCACTGTCATCATCAACTGTTGTACATGTAGCTAGCCGCGTGGCTAGAAGTTCCGTAAGGCATTCCGTTTATCTTCAGTGCTTAACCTCATTTCGATTTATGAACGAAATATAGAATGTCTCGCAACCTAATCTTCTTCACATACGTCGGAGATCTAGATACTGAGTCGCCAAGCTAAGTTCCAAGTTCCAAGCCAACTTTCCCTCGAAGCAGTCAGCTGCCAGCATTTGTCACGGTCTCCAAATTATATATTCAAGCCCTTCTGGGAATAACCAAGGCCGCCTTTGTGCGCTTCCTCCTCCAAAAATAGCCCCTTTATCTCGGTTCACAAGTCTGTTTTGCAAACAATTTCCCGTCGAAAAATCGAAAATTTGCAAATCCCCCGCCACGAACGAGTCGCGTTTGTTTTTGTAAACAAACCCAATATTCGTTTCTGTAACGACGGCGGAGCGTGAAATGCAAAAAGGTCAATGGCAACGTAAATATTTACGTTACCAACTTACAGCGGCAGCGACGGCTGCAGCGACAATGACGGTACGTGTGCGGACATTTTGGTAAAAATAACTCTCACTCGCGGCGAACTGCAGTGATGCAGCAAACAGTGACGATAACGACGCTGATCATGACTCGGCACAAGATGCCACGCAAAGCACAGAGAGGACAAGAGAGACCGAGAAGGAGAGAAGAAGTTTGAGTTAACTAACCTTCATGTGATGTGATCTGAACCGCACCGCATCGTTCAATCACCTCTGCGACTCACCTGTGCATGGCTTGGTGCAGCCGAGAAGAAGGGGTCCGCAGCTAACTACGTGGAGGCTCGGATCATCTGACTCCGAGACTGCGGTGGCGAGCTTGCGCTAGGCACGAAAAGAAAGTTTCTACAGCAACTTGCCATTGCTGCTGTTGTGCTGTTGGGTTGGCGTCACTTGCATCTCGGTGCAGTTGGTTTTTTGGCTAATTGCCTTTTCGGTGAGGCGCAGTGGTTGGCGGCTGGCTGGACTAGCGGGCGGGCGCATTAAGGGTGCAGAGCGGTGGCGGTGCCAGTGCGCCGGGTCGATGGCTGCAGCGCGCTGCCAAAGAAAGTTGTCCTACGGTGATGATAAAATTTCCAGTTGGGAACACTTGCTTGCCCGAGGCTGATACCGAATCACTTTCGTTTTGAAATCATAAAAATCTGTAAAAATTTATTATCGTCGGATGGTGGTGCAGCGCAGTGGAACATGGGCTTATGACGTCTCTTAATTGAAGTTATGCGTTGGTGATGATGATTGCTTGCAGATTGGTGAACATTTGCATTCGGGCGCATTAGTGCTAGAAAGTGGAACCTTCTGCAGTGAGGTGACGGGCAGAGCGATTGGAACACTGTTTCAACTCTCTTTAGTTTGGTTTGTTGGATTTCTCTAGGACTAGCTTGGATCTGGAGAAATTGAAGACTAGATGCAGAAGAGGCTGCTTAACCAAATTTATCAAATTTCAATTGGGGTCTCAAAAAATTACAAATTTTGGCAGAATTTGGTACAAATTGTTGAAATTTCGCCATTTTCCATTTTTCTGAATGTGCTGGGGATATTCCCATTCGTCAGCAGTACTAAAATTTGTGCGGCTCCCCAATTTTAGACTAAAATCTTTGGGCCCAAAGTATGTCCCGAATTCTGGCCAAATTTAAATGCAGAGTTTCAGAAGAGAGAGAGAGAGAGAGAAAGAGAAAGAGAGAGACAGAGAGAGAGGGAGAGAGATAGAGAGAGAGACAGTAAACATGTCGAAAATTGGTCTTAATCACAATTGTTCAAAGTCTGATTATCAAAATATTCTGCACACAGGCGCATTACTTAGCCACACTAAACGTTCAAAAATTGTATGAGGTCAAAAATTTTAGCACAATTTTGTTCCTCTGTCTTAAGCTTTAAATTCCATTAAGAGAAGTGCCTGTACAGATTAGAAAAGATTTATTTTTAGGTTCGCGACGTTCTGCCCTCAATCCTCCAGCTTTGGGCGGTGGGTACTTCGGATTCCACTTTTAGGCTTTGTTAGAATTTCTGAAATTCTAAAAAGGTGTCATGTCTGGGACCTGTCACTCAAGGTGAGACGGAACAAGCAAACAACCAGAGACTTGGCGCAGCCCAGAAACTGACGAAAATGACCGAAAACGGACCAAATTTAAAATACCAAAATTTGGCACCTAAATTTATTGAAAATGACCAGAAAATCTGGGATTTCCCAAAAATTGTCAGACCTTAGATGAGGAAAAAGGGAATTTCAAGAGTTTCGACAAATCAGCTCCTCAAAAGCTTTTCACTCAGCCTTCATCACAAATCACGTGGGCAACGTAAGCCACCTCTCTTATGTCAAAAAAACATTTTCCTGACGAAGACTCAATCAGACAACAATCAATCAAATGGACGAACCTGACTATGAGTCTCTTCCAACATCCAGCTTCCTCATCAACATGACCGCTGGTGCTCTGGCGGGTGTTCTGGAATTCGGACTCACCTACCCCCTGGACTCGGTCCGAACAAGAATGCAAAGCCTATCCCACGCAAAGAAACCCTCCGGCATCTATCACACCCTGAAGGACATGATCCGAACCGATGGCTTCCTTCGACCGATGCGCGGCGTCTCCATAGTCATTGCCGGTACAATTCCAGCTCACGCCTTGTACTTCGGCTGCTATGAACTCTCGAAGCAATTTCTGACCACTTTCACCACAATGAAGAACCTCAACTACCTCACCTCGGCGGTGGTGGCTACGGTCGTCCACGACGCAGTTGCGAACCCCACCGAAGTCATCAAGCAGCGCCTTCAGATGTTCGACTCGCCGTACAAGTCAGTGCTGCAGTGCGCAAGGGGCATATACCAGGCCGAAGGAGTGGCGGCGTTTTATCGATCATTCACCACGCAGGTGCTGATGAATGTCCCCTTTCAGGCGGTGCACTTCATGACGTATGAACTCTTTCAGAACGCACTAAACCACGACCGACGCTACAGTCCCTTGGTCCATGTGGTGGCTGGTGGTGCAGCAGGTGGCGCTGCTGCGGCTGTCACCACTCCGCTGGATATGGTCAAGACACTGCTGAACACTCAGGAGTTGGGCTTCACTCGAGGCATGGTCGAGGCGACGAAACAGATTTACAATGTTGCCGGAATTCGGGGATTCTTTCAGGGGATCAGCGCGAGAGTGGTGTATACGATGCCTGGGACCGCGATCTGTTGGACGTTCTATGAGTTCTTTAAGTTTTATATTTGTGGTGGCGATGAGGGGAGTTATAAGTCATCGGTGACGGGGGAAAGCTTAACGGAGAGGGTTGAAGACAGAAACAGTCAGAAGAAATGACATGCTTGACACAGCTCACAGAATTTGGACTGTTGTTATTGAAAATAAAGGAAAATGTCGATGAAAGTTTTGTGGCGTGATCTTGATTCTCAGGGACCGTCTTTGGGCTATACTTTAGAACAGAATGCATGCCGTATGAAAAACATCTTAAAGCGACCTTAAGATGTCTTCACTGATGCCTCGTCAAAACCTAAAGTGAATATATATAGGAGTCAACTAAGCAGCGGGAGATCGGCGGATAAATAATACAATTTAGCGAAGCTTTGACTTTACAGCTGTGTATTCAGATCCTTGTGCCGATGGTGCTCCATTATGGTATGGGTTTGTAGTGGCCAGTTCAGCTTCGGTGGTGGGTTGAGTCACTGCTGGAGTAGAAGTGATTCGGTGGATGTCGGAAGGAAAGTCTCTTCGTTCTGTTGACATATCGTTGTCCAAGAACTGAAGTCTTCAAATGTCTGATAATTGGATCGTGACGTATTCTAGTTGCGTCTAGCTGCTTTTTCGAAAAGCTCCACCAGGTACTATGGCACGGGGATGAAGCGTACCTCTTCCATTTTGTTGCTATATTGCCCCATCCGATTCTTGTCGATGTTGTGTTGGGACAGATGCGAAGTACCTTCCTTCCGAAGATCAATAATTTCACCATACTGTACCGCACAAGATAGCCATTCGCCATGATCGTTCGTTTCAGCTGAGTGTATAGTTACAGCTTTGTTTTCTTGGCCAGTCCTTTCTCACGTGGCATCAATGGGTAGCTGCGATGGAAAGCGTAAGGGTCCCTTTGGAGTGAAGAGGAAGCTAACCTCTCAGTGACGTTCAGTCCAAGAAACTCCGCCTTGTCCGCTTTTGTAAGTGCTGTACCTTTGGGAGCCACAACCTTCATACTCTGATGCCTTGTATTGCAGACTTAGCGCCTTAATATAGCTCAAACGAGAAAAAAAAGAAATTCTGACCGCTTGTAGTAGATAGAAAAATTTGACAACAAAAAACTGTCCCTTTCCTTCTGGTCGATTGGGCTCCTGTTTAACCTTTTAGTGCGTTTTACAAAAAAACGGTCAGAAAACTTTCTAGATATTTGAACATTGCCTTTAAGTTTTTCGATCGAAAAATTTTAATTTTTTCTATAAGTCAGGAAATATTGGCCGAATCCTGTGGTAGAAGTTCCGCAACATTGATTTCACAGCGTTACAGGAGGAATACAATAGATTCATCAAAGGAGCGTATTGCTTGCATCGAGCTGACAGACTTGCGAGCAAAAGCGTCATCAGAATGGGTCTTAGACTAATCAGCAATTCCATCCATCTCTACTTTTCTTCTCGTATTTACCCTCACTTTAGTTTGGTGCTTTAGTTGACAAACTTGCTCATCCACAAACAAAAAAAAAAAAAAAAGTGCCCAGATCTCCACGCTGACACAGTTTGTCTACACCACCTCAGCGATGACTGATTGACGCGGATGCGGCCAAAATTTTGACAATATTTCTACGCTTCATTGTACTAACGTAGATTATTGCCTGACAGGCTGCATTCAATCAAAACATTCTATTTCAGAATTCTGAGGGAGTTTTACGTTACCCCTGGAAACTTGGTACAACTAAAAATCATCACTCATAACGTAAAGTTGATCGTGGCTCATCCTTTTCACTAAGATCTTTGGAACGTTCAGATTCGTTCAGATTGAACTTTCGATCAATCAATTCCTTTTTCTGGTTTCTCAAATGTTGCACGAGCCTGCGCAACGATTGTTCAGAAATTCAGATAGTGAATTCTTTTCGTTCGTTATTAGTCTGCATTTTAATACAGAATGCATTCTTGAGTTCGAATTCGTAATTAAATGATCCAAATTTTTGATTAAAACGAACTACGATCTTACCATTTTTTTTTTAAATTAGGGTTCCAAATTTTTTGATACAAATTCCCAGTAAATGACCCAACTTTCATATAAATGATCTAAATTTTTGGTTAAAATTGTTTGATGTTGATCAAAATTAGAGTTCCAAAGTTGTTTTTCATTTGTGTGTGCCTGCTTATTACTACTTTTTTCGGTGCTCCCTAATTTTGATCCAACTTTCCTATAAATGATCCAAATTTTTGGTCAAAATTGTTTGATGTTGATCAAAATTAGAGTTCCAAAATTGTTTTTCATTTGTGTGTGCCTGCTTATTACTACTTTTTTCGGTGCTCCCTAATTTTGATCCAACTTTCCTATAAATGATCCAAATTTTTGGTCAAAATTGTTTGATGTTGATCAAAATTAGGGTTCCAAAATTGTTTTCCAATTATGTGTGACTACTTATTACTACTTTTTTCGGTGCCCCCTAATTTTGATCCAAATTTCCTATAAATGATCCAAATTTTTGGTCAAAATTGTTTCATGTTGATCAAAATTAGAGTTCCAAAATTGTTTTTCATTTGTGTGTGCCTGCTTATTACTACTTTTTTCGGTGCTCCCTAATTTTGATCCAACTTTCCTATAAATGATCCAAATTTTTGGTCAAAATTGTTTGATGTTGATCAAAATTAGGGTTCCAAAATTGTTTTCCAATTATGTGTGACTACTTATTACTACTTTTTTCGGTGCCCCCTAATTTTGATCCAAATTTCCTATAAATGATCCAAATTTTTGGTCAAAATTGTTTCATGTTGATCAAAATTAGAGTTCCAAAATTGTTTTTCATTTGTGTGTGCCTGCTTATTACTACTTTTTTCGGTGCTCCCTAATTTTGATCCAACTTTCCTATAAATGATCCAAATTTTTGGTCAAAATTGTTTGATGTTGATCAAAATTAGGGTTCCAAAATTGTTTTCCAATTATGTGTGACTACTTATTACTACTTTTTTCGGTGCTTTCTAATTTGGATCCAAATTTCCTATAAATGATCCAAATTCTTAGTCAATATTCTTTAAGATCGAAATTGAAGTTATCTTGGACAACATTTTTATTTGGTTCCTTTTCCAAATTCTGACCGAACATATTTCATCAGATTTCTTCGACGCTTTCGATCGACTTACTTTTAAATTGTTGTTGCTGCTCTCCAAATATTTCTTAGAAACAACAATTATTTAGTAAATTTGTTCGAAATTTTTGATCCAAACATTTGCTCGAAATTTTGAATCCCAACGTCCTGGTTGCTGAAATTAAACCAATGAACTTTCTTTCCCCAAAACTCTTAATCGCTTGATGTCGTTATAAAACAAACGTCAGAAACCAATAGTGTTAAGATCCCTACTTCCCATCCACCTTTAACCACATTTTTTATAGCCATTTTGGAGAAACAAAATCAGGCAGAAGGCTTTCACTGAAGCTCCACGAATGACTCAAATTCTGCAGAAGCACATTCTCCGAACGCAAAACTTCCTCTCCCGTGACGCATTCACCGCCAGCCAAAAACCAGCTCGCAGTGATTCACTTTAATTTCACGTTCAATGTCATAACACTGATTTAAATTAGTTTACTGACCTCTTAAGTGAGGAGAGGAGTTTTTTCAGATGGCGAAAGAAACACCGAAATAAACATTCAAAGGGAGAGAGCCAACAAGCAACAACAAACTGTGGGGTGCATAGAGAGAAAGGAAAAGAAGGCCATTGGCTTCGCGGAGAGAAAAATTGTGAAGGGTCATTTGGTCATCAGTTGTGAGACTTTTTCTTTTCGATGCCACAGCTCTCCAAATAGTGCCACATCCCTCTCGGGAGTCCGTCCGATCTCAAGAGGAGAAAGAGTAAGGTGAAAGAAACTCAATTTCCAAGACATAAATGAAAATGAAATGTCATTCACACCACTCGATGGAGTTTGTTCGCCTCGGTGAACAATAATCAAGACGCGATCGGTTGGGAACTCGAATGATCCTCGCCATGCTTGACATGGATATTCCCAGACATTTTTGGGGGGAAAACTAAACTGCACCGATCTCAAAAGAAAGAAAAAAACCCTGACCAACGCCAACATTCAGAAAACATCCCACCCCACCAGACCCCCCTTCGATCGATGGACACAGAGGTTAACGTATTTTCAGTTTTGTTTTCGCCTTCACTTCACTGCACGTCGTTTGCTATGCGAAGAAACAGCAGAAACGGCAGCAACAAAACAGAATGTAGAAAACCAGTGCAAGTACGAGTATCTAAGAGTGTGGCTATGGTGCTTAGATACACCAGCATACCAGGGGCACTGATCGTGCCAACGACCAACAAAACGGTTGGGGACGATCGGTGTCAGTCAACTCGGCTCGCAAAGAGTCATTATAACTGATGTACGCTAGCGCACTCCTATCTGCTAGTTGCAATCCAAGCCGACTGGTATTATTGTTGCTGCCTCGCAGCGATGACAACAAAGCTGGCGATGGCAACGAACGATCATGACGATCGTGTAGGTCTATGACACCCAATGAGCAATGCCAATGCACAAATTACACATAGACCCACAATCTGTGCTGCGCTGCGGCGCACACTCTGGTGGATACACGGCAGAAAACAAAAAGTCTCTGCGTGCAGTGCAGTGCAGCGCAGAAAGCAGCAATTTGGTTGTGCCACGGGAAAATGGAGAAACAGAAAGCTCCTTCACTGCTCTGCGGTGTCTCTGTGTCCCCTGGCACACCGAGCGATCATGGAGAGTGCGAGCGAGAGCGCGAAATTGCATTGCAATGCTGCGGCGCGTTCATTGCACTTATCCCTCGTGCACATCTGTGCGCTCTGTGTTCGTGCTGTGTGCTGTGGGCATTGTGGGGATTGCCTTTCGGGGAAGCCTTCGCTTCCCTACTGAGTTGAACAGCTCAGCCACCCGTCGTTGTGTGGGTTTAATTCGCGAACCAGCTGGAAAAGTTGTGAAAACTTCGAGTGGATCAATGCACTCTTGGACTCTCGGCTCTCTCTCGCGTTCGTTCGCATTGGGCCTCTTTCTCTTCGGGAATTGCTGTCATTTGTGTTTGTCGGGGTGGGACGGTGGAGGGTCCATTTTCTGGGGGGTGTACGCCTCTGTGTGTATTGTTGGAGCTGCAGAGAGTCGTTTTGCAGCGCTCGCTTGTAGCCTGGTCAATGGTTCTCTGGTTCATTGCCATCGAGCGGGGTAACTATCCATGAAAGAGAAATACGCAAAAAAAGGAAAACACTCCAGCAAGTCATCTGTGGCTTGCCAATTACTGGCTTGGCTGCAGAAGGATGCATGGAGATGTGACGGGGGAATGATTGTGCGGACTGCGGATTTGATGACGTTGTGCTGCTGCAAGTGATGACCGAACGACAATGGCGCAATGACAATGACGGTATGCTCGGGTGATGAATGAATGCAGGGGGAAGTGGATTTTAATGACGGAAGGATGGGAGATCAACATTATGACTGGTGACACTGAGTAGTGCAATCGATTTTTGATTAAAATGAATTAAGATCTTACCATTTTTTTATCAAAATTAGAGTTCCAAACTTTTCAATCCAAATTCCCAGTAAATGACCCAAATCTTTGATTAAGGCGCCTGGTGCAGAAGGCGTTTCTCTGTATGCCTACCTTCACTGTAAGGATGGAGGCAAAGTTTGCAGCATAAAAGCAGAATAAATGCAACATTGGTGCTTAAGCCAACGAAGAGAACCGATTAGATTACAAATGGAGACTTTTTTTCGAAAATGGCGCCCAACGATGGGTTTTTGTTGTCATAGGATAACAAACATGGAAGGGATTTTGTTGTAGATCAGTAAAAACGAACAAATATTTGTAATGAAGACTTAAATTCTGGCGTTTTGAGTTCACGCATTTCCAACAAAAAAAAATATTTTGAAGAAAAAAGTTTTCTCTGTACCATAAGGTCCAACAGAACTGACATTTCTGTCATTTTGTCAATTTCCTTGACATTCATTGAAGCTTCGACGTGGAAGTGGCAGGCAAAATGGTGGTAGCTTGAGTCATATTTCGTCCATTACATCACATACAGTACTTTGGCGCCCAACGCGAGTTCAACAGAGACGAGTAGTGGAAATTTTAGCAGAATGGTAAATTTGATCACCTCAGAACTAGCGTATTCCCACCGCTGCAGGATCTGCCCAGATCCGAATTTTTTTTAGCAGGATCGATGAACGATCACGGTCCATTTTGACTTATACGTCACAAAGTTTCACCTCAAGTCTACATCAAATCGATTTGAATTACCTATGGTGTCTACTTTAAAGGAAAGATCACTGATCGTCTGACATTTCCTCAAAATTCCTCAATACCTCCTCAATCTGAATTATGCAGAATCAACCCGTCAGTGATCGAAATTCCCAAACTACTCGAATTTTGCACAAAAACCTCTACCTCATCAAAGTTCATCGGATTCCCGTTCATCGACACCCAGTCATGGCATTCAACTGCCAACCCCACATTTCTGGCTACAGCCACTCATCGGCTCTAACCTCCAGAAAGTGGAATGACTCGCCTCGTAGCTTAGCCTTCATGAACCAGAAAACACTGCGCGTGGCACACAGTCATCCTTCACGCGGAATTATCTAAATCAACTCAACTTCCACTCCATCAGCGCGGTGTCCTTTAAAATGTCATCAACTTTCTCCTTGATACGCAATTATCAGAACCTCTCGACAATCACAGTTTCGCAGCAGTCACCACACTCACCGCCACCTGTTGCTGTCCGTCCGACACCAACACGCTGTCACCGCGTAGTAGTCACCACTCATGCCATTGTACTCGACGCTTACTCTCCAGTTAACCCTCGAAAAATAGTCGAAAAGTTGAACGACACAGAAGCGATTTTTCCTTGCGATACTACACACCACACGAGATCGCTTCCGCTTCAGATACAGATACACACAGAAAACAAGCGCAGATTGGCTCCCTTCCTCCAGTGTTCTCTCGGTCGTGCGTAATTGTGCGATACGACAACGTCTATCTATTGCAGCGCGATTAGGCCTAGGCGGCAGCGAATGTGTAGCCTCTCTCAGCACACTACCCCAGAGTATCCAAAATTAATACCAGACCAGTTTTTTTGTGTGTGGCGTTTTCGTGAGCGACTGGAGCCCCGAGTGCCGCACATGGAGAGTGTGTAGTGTAGTGTGAACAACCCTGAACTCGGTAGTCACTCGTGAAGGTCGCGAACTCACGCACAATGGAGTGGTGACAGTAATGGCGGCTTAATCAGGCTTTTGTTGCTGTCATTCACTCCGCGGTGCGCCGACAGTGTCAGCGATAAGCGAACTTGCTAACACACTTACCCACATTAAAGCGAGAGAGCCATCTCCCGTCGTCATCGCTGGGGTAAAAAACTCGACCAGCTGACGAGGATGAGTGCTGGCGAGCGCGGCTGGAGTGCTATCGTATGCACCCTTGAGCGCGATGAGTGTGGGGGCTGACGCCTACGCGCGCCTATGTGTCAGTAGGGAGGGAAATTTTTTTGGCAAACCAACTCATCTCACACTCACTCATGTGTTTGTGCAATTGGCACGCTTCAGAGAGCAGTGACTGCGGCGCGCGGATTGTGTGAATAGGAAGAGAGCCGTTCATCACTCCAGGAAGTCGGCTGTGCGAGGAGACCTGCAACAAGTTGGCATTGCCAGCACGCTAAATCTTTGCTTTCGGTTTGGTGGAGAGGATGAAATGGCTTTGTTGATCTGTCCACATGGAAATTCCCATATGGTTCCTCGATCTGTCTCTGGAATAATTAAGGCCGTGCAGCACGATCATTTCAAAAGTGTATAGTTGCAAGGATTTGTTGGAAAAAATCACGTTTGAGATTGAGTTGAGTTTGGGAGCTTTCATGCAGTTTTGATAAGAGTTGCAACAATGTCCAAACTAAATGTTGGTTTGGAGCGATCTTGATGTTGTCACCGAACTGTTGTTTTTACCTAATGGCTTAGTGAAGGATCTTCTTTAGTTAGTAACACACTTCTCGGAAAGACGAGCTAGACAGAGGTGCGTTAAAGGAAGCGATTTTTACGGTGCTTAAACGATCACTGATTGGTGCAGCTGTAGCAGCATATTTGGACTGAGGCTATACTTCTAACACTAGACGTTACAATTTACCCGTTTTAACCTTTGTTTCAGTCCCTTGGTAGTGAATTGATGGGCTAGTACGCTTGTATCGAACATTTGAGTATCAACAAATTGATACTGTTTGATGTGTACCATTAACATGCGTGGAAAGCAGTCCGGCAACGTTTTGTCCAGTTCCACATGCCATGTTTTCAAGAACTTTTAATTTTGTGCACTTAATGGAGCATCCTCTTGGCAAGAAGTCACCTGCAAATGTGACTGCAAAAGTACTATCAAAGTGGACAATGATGCGGGAATTAGGTAGGTAGGTAGGTTAGGTGGTTGCCATTTAGTCCAATACAGGACCATTGTGCTACCACACCATGTGGGAAGAGCCTAAAACCAGCTGGAGCCGCTAATGAAGTTTAAAATGTCGGCGGGAGGGGTTTTATTGGGTCATGTAGGCCGTTGAGGAAGAAGATTCCAAAGTTCTTGTATCTGAAGCGCGAGAGTGCCGGGCATGTGCATAATAGATGTAGGAGAGTTTCTGATTCTTCCTCATCTTTGCAGCTTCTGCAAAAACCGTTTGAGGGAGCCCCTAGTCTGCTAGCATGCCCACCGATTAGACAGTGCCCGGTTATGGCTCCCATGACCAGGCTTATGTCTGATCTTTTAAGCGATAGTAGCAGTCTGGAGCGTTTGGGTTCATGAGAGGGCCACACCCCGTTGGAGACGCGACAAAGGTTATGGTTAGACCTAAAAGTTTTAAGAGTGTCTCATGTCCACATAAAAATTGGATTTATGGCGTTGGGAAGTTGCGGATTTTTTTTAGAAAATTAAAAACATTTTTTTCATGGAGCGAAATAACTTTATTTTGTAATGTATTGAGCAACGACATTTTGCCATCTTTAAGGCAGCACCATAATTCCACGTTCATAATCAGATGGTGCAGAATCACTGGTGGCATAACAACCCATCCAAGCATGAATAATTTCTATCGAGTGACCACAGATGTTTGTGGCCTTACATTGTCACGATGGAATCCAACACCTTTTCGATTTGTCAATTCGTTTCGATTTTCTTCAACTGCATTGTTAAATTTTTTTAGTTGTTCGAACATCTGAATTGATCATTCGGTTGGTTGGTAAGAGTTCAAGTTCAATAATCCCACCAAACTGATAACAAAACTTTCTTTGATGAACATTAGCTCTTGATGTTGTTTGAGCTGGTTCGCCTGGGTAGAAAACAACCCATTTTTCGTCATCAATTGTCAATTGTTAAAAGAATTGATAATTTTCAATACGTTCCTTCAACAAATCGCAGATGTTAGCGCGTTGTGTTACATGATTTTCTTTCAGTTCATGAAGAGCCCATAAATCGAGTTGCTTTAAGTGATTTTTAATGCATTCATGTGAAACATTAAGCTTCTCTGCAATCTCACGTGCCGTACTGTAGCTATCCGTCAGCGTCATCACCTTCAACTTCACTCATGTTTGCGTAAAAAACCAGGACGAAATTTGGCAAACAAATTTTGACACTGTCGTTCTTTTAAGGCTTCACCACCATATGGTAAGCAGTATAAAACATTTTGTAAGCTTGCGTCGTGTTGTTTCCTTTCCAGAAATAAAAAAGCAACATATGACGAAATGCTTCGCTGATTTTGCACTTTTCAACAGACGCCAAGCAAAGACTACACAACCAATCAACCAAATTTGTTTACTGACAGTTGACGTACCAACTATCAAATAACAAAATGTGTTTGACATTTCCCTTACGTCAACAAACCTGGAAAATCAATTAAATTCGCAATTACTAACCTGCCAATCCAAAAACAAACCTTTTACACAAGCTAGGGCATTCCCGGCTGAACACCTCGAATATTTCACGGCACCACCTCTTTCGAGCTGCTGACAACACTCAAAGAGTAATAACTGTCTAAGAAAGCTTCTCAAACTTCGCCGTTCGGAGTCGACAAAAAACTGTAGGTCCCTTCTATCCGTGAGAAAACAGTAGCGCGCACAACACGAGTAGTTGATGAGCAAGCTGTGCCCCGTTCCTTCCGTGGACTGTAGCAACATCCAATTATTAATTATTATTAGGGCATTGCCAGAATCTATGAATGATTCACAACATTTGTCCAATCTTTTCAGTCCAACTAAACCACCAAATCCAGTCAGAAGTGTCCCTAGTGTGCACTTATTGGAGCTGTTGAAGAAGCTCAAAACCTTAGTTCACGAAAGCTCTCGGTGAAGACTGGGTTTAGGGTTTTTTTTGACTGGTTGACAATTTCTGATCGTCGTTTCTTCCGCAGACAGTAAACGGAGTTCCCATTCTGCTTGCGTACCAATCCCTGATCTGTTGAATGCCATTGGAGTTTTAAAGCGTTTTGGATCAAAAACACGGAGGCCAAGTAGTGTAAAGGACTTTACACTAAAGAGCATTCAAATTGAGTAAAAAATCTGAACTTCGTGCATTTTGTTGCTATTCCACGGACCCTCCTTTAAGTGGATAAGAAAAAACTGTTCGCCCCCCCTCCCCACTTGAAAAAAAGTTCATTGCAGTTCAACAAAATTTTCAAAATTTGATCGAAATCTCCACACTCCCTAATCAGCTGACGTCCTAGCTCACCGATCACCCCTGCTATCATTTCCGACATTCTCATTCCCGAAGTCAAATTCCTCCTTCCCAAAGCGCTCCCCACTTGACCCACGACAATTCGCTTCCCGGACTACTCTCAAATCAGTTCTTATCTCCTCATCGAATGTTTTTCCTCCAGAATTTTCCATAATTTCCACTCAATCATCGCGCCCCTCCCTCCACGCAACACCCATCGCATTATCTTCGGCGGTGCACTCCACGTCCACCACCGCCAGCGCCGGAAAGAAAATCCAAACAGCTACCACAACCCAAAAAAAAAACATCGACAACAGAAAACAAAGCCTATCACAGCGCATAGAGTTGCATTCCCAAGAAATGAAAAAGAAAATTTTCGGGTGAAAGAAGAAAGAAAAGTAAAAGTGATGCATCGTCTCTCCCCGTTCCGCGCGGCTTTGGCAAGCAGTGGTTCCGTCCCATCTGGCAACACTCTCACCCACCACCCATAAACGCACCCCAAAGACAGAAAGTTTTCACTTTGCCTGCCTACTCGGCTCTCGACTGTTCTCTCCCGCTCTCACACACACACACACGTCCGCACTCACTACTGAGGGACGTCGGAGTCATAGCATGGAGTCGATGATATAATTTTTATTACAAGGGCACGATCAACGTTCGTTGGCCGCGCTCGCGCTCGCTCTCAGCTCGATAACGACAACGTTGCCATAGTCGTGTCTGAAAGAGAATGCGAGTTGAGACGGCGAAGGGGAGCAACATCAGCCGCAATAGTGGTAGACCGCGCGAAATTCAAATGCCCGCGTCATCATTCTCATTTCTCACACACACCGGGCGAATTCAATGTCTCTGCACACACACGCACGGCCTCCCAGAGCACAGAGAGACTGGTGGTGAGTCGGCCTAAAGTAAAAGTACCTGTTATTTAATTTTATTTCACTCTCTCGTGCCTACAATCTTCTGCTCTCCGATACGGCTCTGCCTCTAGATATCCCAGCGCCACACCACACACGATCCAACCAGCGCTGAAGCACATGGGTGTGTGTGTGGCGCAGAGTGTGCTTGTGTGCGTGCAACAAGATCGCAAGAGTGTGTGCGTGCGAGAGAGTGGAGTTTGAGGCAGGCCTGGCTGGCTGGTAGACTGGTGGTGGCTGGCTTTTGCCAATGGGACCACATCCAGCGATTTTCCTTTCATTGACAAAGTTCGCCTCGATCCGAGAAGATCGTTTTGTTTCGTAGCTCTCTTGCATTTCAGCCGCATGCACTGCCTGGCAGTTGTGTTCGTCGTCCGCGCAGCGAGTTTATTTTGATCGTTCAGTGTTTTTGGTTGTCTTCTTCGTCTTATCGGATTTTTGTCAATTTTTGTGTGTTCTGTCAGTGCGCACCCTTTTTGGATTCGGAAACAGAGAAAATAAGAAAAGAACTCTGTGCGTACGTGTGCGTGTATGGGGGAGGAATTTCAGTCGTCCTCGCCTCAGTGCGTTGTCGTTGCGCCGTTCCTCGCAGTCGCCTCAATGAGTTCTTGTGTGTCTTGCGTTGTCGCTCTATAACAGTCGAGTGCGTGTGTGACATGTGAGGCTTGTCCAAAGCGCCCAGAAAATAAGTCGCATTGAAGAGAAAATTTAAAGAAAAAATATGAAAATGCTTATGTCGGCCGACAGCTCGGACTGTCCAACATCAAGCAGCAGTGGTCAAGTGTATAACAGTAGCAACGGTGCCACATCGGTGATTTGCGTGCCCTTCCCTTCGGATAACAGTGGCGGCCAGGAGTCAGCAGCAACCGCACCGCCCACACCGTCATCACACTCTGCCGCAGCGACAAGCTCATCGTCCTCGACCGCAGCCTGCTTGGCGCAGCAGCCGATCACGGTGCGTTCGCATTTGGAGAACGCCCTCAAACTGCCCCCAAACACCAGTGTCTCCACCTACTATCAGAACGCGGCCAAGCTGCACATGCCAGAGCCGGACACCGCGATTGTTATCCGCAACACCAACAGCAGCAATCAAGCGACTTACCCGGTGGTCCAGTCGCAGGACTATTGCAGATACCAAACCGACACGATGGAGAGCACCCGCTCGACATCTGCCCCTACTCCAGTGATCGCCCGAAAGGTGCCGCACTCGAATGTGATTTACGTGAATAAGACTTGCAACAGCAGCGCGGCTGTTCCCCCGCACGGTGTCGCACATCACCATCAAATTGTGAACAGTAGTGGCAATAGTGTCCTCGACTCCGGCAACTGCATGGCGTCGAATGCAAACGTGGTGGTCAGCACCAGTGATATGAATGTTCTGAACGGGGCCAGCGTCCCTTATGACAATTCAATGAATAACAATTACGTGGGTGGTGGTTGTCGTGGTAGTGTCGCCCAGCAGCAACATCATCATCCTCAGCCGCAACAGCAGCAGCAGCATCACCAACAACAGCAGCAGCATCACCAACAACAACAGCAGCAGTCACATGTGGATTCCAGACCCCAAACGCCGGAATATATCAGGAGTTACCCAGTAATGGATACAACAGTGGCCAGTTCGGTCAAGGGAGAACCAGAGCTGAATATTGGTATGAACAAATTTGGAGCTTAGATTGATCTAGAAACTTTGCAGTGACAAACGTCATCTGCGGAACTGTCATAGTGACAGTTTTGTTTTGACATTTTAACGCCATCTTGTTTTAGAGTGGGAAGTCGTTGAAAAAATTTGAACTTTTCAATGGGTATTAGCAATGTTTAGGGAAAACCATGAAATTTGGACTCAATTTTCGATCAGAAATGAATTTTCGTTTTTACATCTATTTCTGACAGATATTGGCAATGTGTCACAGGGTCCAAAAATCAACATGAAATTTGGACAAAAGTTTGCATCAGAAATGGGTTTCCGTTTTATACTTCCATTTCTGACAGATATTGGCAATGTGTCGCAGGGTCCAAAAATCAACATGAAATTTGGACTAAAGTTTGGATCAGAAATGAATTTCCGTTTTATACTTCCATTTCTGACAGATATTGACAATGTGTCGCAGGGTCCAAAAATCAACATGAAATTTGGACTAAAGTTTGGATCAGAAATGGATTTCCGTTTAATACTTCCATTTCTGACAGATATTGATAATATGTTACAGGGACCAAAAATCTGTGACAATACAAAAAAAATTGTAAGTCCAAGAAATGTGCGCCGAATTCATGTTCGAATGTTTTGGGGTCGTTCTAAATTCGGACAATATTTAATTTCACCTGGAAAATGTTCACATTTTTTGACTGTAAAAATGCTTAAATTGGAGAAGAGCTGAAATCTTCACTCATGCTGTCTTTGTTGTATTGCACTTTGAGAAAGTCATTCTTTGGGAAAAAAAGACTTGAACGTTTTAGGACAAATTTGTATCCAATGCCTGTTAGCCAGAGTTCAAATCTTAATAAACAGCTGATCAAAATTCTGATTAAGTTGAATCGATATTTTTTTGTCATTGTTCAAAATTTTGAACAAAGTTTGTGCACAAATTTTACCAAATTTTTCAGTTTCCGATTGAGTTAGAAATTTAGGACAACGTTGTGTTCACCTCAAAATCTTTCGATAAGTCATCTTAACGAATTATGAATCCGTCCAGAGTTGCGTCAATCTGATTTGAAAACAAATCTGTCAAAAAATTCGTTCAGCACACGATCAGTACTTCCAACTGTCATCATCGCCCCCCAAAACAAAAACTCTCGCCAAATGACTCACAGTCCATCTGCCGTGAGAAATCATATCTGCAACAGCTGTCAAACAGCCAGAAGCAGTGCAAAAAATACTCAACAGTTATGAATCTATGCTTTAATTATTTCCAAGAACAAATTCAATTCAAACATCATCACGCTCGGCGGTCTCTTCCTCCATTCTCATCGAAGGTCATGTCAAAATACACTTGAAAAATTTTTATGATCAAATTTTAATTGTTGCCAAAAAAACCAAAAGCGTTTTAATGAATTTCCTTATTTCCAATTTAATTGCATTAAAGACAGCAGCATCAACAGAAAATTTCAAAAGAGAAAAAATGAGAAGGAAGTAACTGCCGTTGAACTGTCAAACTGAGCGTGAACTTTTGACAATTGAGCTGCGACTGTCACAATGTCAATTACCTTGCCAATGTCGAGCCAATGCAACCGACTATAGAAAAATAAACGACAATTAAAGTAACGCCATTTTGTGACTAGTTCACGGTGAGGTTCAACTTTGACTTCATAAAGAAAACACTGCAGACTACACTAAAACTGTAGTCCGTGCAATTTCCGGCAAAGAAAATAGAAAAACTGAAAAATCAACAGGCAAACAAATACTCAGACTCAATTCTAAAATAAAAATATGCGCGGTTTTGTTTTGACAGCGTACACATGTGCGCTTTTTTTTCGTTCACTTTTTGACAGATGAACGAACTTCACATTCAGCCTTGACTTTTAATCTACACAGCGCGGCTGTGCGTGAGGATCAGAGTGGAACAAAAAATACGCCAAAATTATGTGTGTTTGGCACGCATCAGTGGGGAATTTCACCCTCACTCCGTCCCTGGCGGCAGCGCTGCCGCCACTGTACACTGGCTCATCATAATTTCCGCATGATCATAATAATTTTTGCGTGTGTGTTCAACTCAGAAAAATATTTCACTGGGTGATCGCGCAAAAATCTAATTTACATAAAAGGTTCAAGTTTAGCCTCGCCAGCACACGCACACAGGGGCTCACTCTCGGGCCAACACTGCCGCACACCCGTCCGCACACGCATGTGCGCATAGGAGTTGTGTTTGATTTTGCGGCTGTTCGAGATCATTGTCGTTTTTGAGAGACTTTGGGTGAGGGCATGTGTGTGCGGTTGGGTACAAATTTGGTAGCGGTAGCTGTCAGATGAGCGCGTAATTATAGTGGTCAAGGTGTTTTTGACAAACAGGGAAGCGGTCGTCTCGGCGACAAGACAAAGAGTTGTAAAATTTTATGCTTTAACCTCAGGCGAGGTTGCGCACCACGCATGGGTGCGTGACCTTAGCTCACGCGCGCCCCAGCAGGAGGGCGGCCGTCGACGCGACGGTTGACGGCAACTTGTCTGTGGCAGTGGGTTACACGTTTTTGCACGAATCACTGCTTCGGACTTCCGCCTGCGATTCAGGAAGTTCTTTCCTTCTCGACACATATGCAAGTCCTTGTCGCCAGGAGATGAATGCTCGCTTTCAAGAGCAAGCAATTAAACTTGAGAACCGCTACCGCTGCCATATCGCCTGCCTTTGTTTTGCTTCATCTCGACGTATGTCCGAAGCGTTCAACTGAAATCAATTCACGTCTGCTGCGTTGCCTCGCATCTTTCTGAGCGACCGATAAGCGGGTGTGGTGGTCATGTGTCATTGCACTTGTTGCAGCTGTCATCGCATTGTGGATCAACAGATGGCATTGCGCTGGCGGCTTGACACTTTTCTTTTCGTTTTCGTTTCATTTTTGCGCGCGCCTACACGGCTCGCGCCAGATAGAAAGTGAAAATATTTCATTGTTCGCGCAGAGAGGAGAAAATGCTGGAATAAGAGAAGGAAAAGTTACCAACGAGTTCAATAGTCTGGCCAACTGTCAGTTATCTTCACAACCCTCACCTCCTCCTCCAGCATCTTTTCGCGAGCAGCAGCAGCTTCTATCTATTGTGAAGTCCAGCAGAATGAATGAATGTTTTACTTTTGATTTCTTTTGAGATTGTGAAGTAATCTGCATTGAAAGCGATCGCCAGCTCGATTGGCATCGATAAAGAAAATCGCCAAACAACAGTCAGGCACAAAGACAGTCCAGTGTAGTACACACGAGAGAGGCCGCAGCCACAGCAGCCTAATGATTGCAACAATTGAATCGAATGAAAGACGATTGTAAATATGATGGTGCGCGGTGCATTTGTGGGATGGGGGAGCGGGGCATAAGGGGCGACCAAGTGAAAGCTGTTGCTGCTGCTGGTGCTGCGGCTGGGAAAGGAAAAGTCAAGACCGATGTGAAGCACTTGATTTGGCGGTGGTTTGTTGGATTTGTTTTGTTGCTATTGCAAAACTCTTGCATTGTACGGTGACGCGCTGGGAGAAAAGTGAAAACGATTTCATTTTCATTTTTCACTTCTCTCTGTCTTGGACTTTTTTTTTGTGTGTCTATTTGACATTTTGTCGCGAGGAGGTGGGCAATGCGCGCATTCAACTTGCGATATCAATGACCTGAAATGAAATGTATGGCCTTTTGTTGAATTGAAGCTTTTCTGGGAAATTTGGTCAGAAATTTGGTACGCACAGGTTGGATGGACTGTGATCAGAAATTTTTTGAACTAGTTCTTGTTCAGATCTTATGATCAGACTTTGTTTAAAATTGCTCAGAACCTTATGCATTTAAGTACCAAAGACGAAAAGCAAATAATCATAATTTTGGATTGACTATGAACTAACATGTCAGTTTTGGACTGTGATCAGAAATTTTTTCAACTTGTTACTATTGCTTTTGATTCACATTTGAAGTGAAATTCGATCTAATCCTTTGGAATGTCTTTTACTGAGTTCTTGGTCAGAGTTTTAAGCATTTCGTGCAAATAATCATAATTTCTGAACTATTTTCGTACCAAAATGTCAATTTTGGAAAACTTTGATTGGTCCTTTAATGCTTTTGATGAGATTTTCGAACGAAATGTGGCTTGGAAAGAAGGACGTAGCTAAGACCCGCTATTCATAGATTCAAAATTTAATTTTCTTCGAAATTTTTGATCTAATTATTACAAATTTGAAGCTAAATTTCGCCAAAAATGTGAATATTCTTAAAAACATAATCATGGGGCCTCCAATGTTCATTAAGAAGAGGGAGAGCCATTCATTCTATGACCATAATTTCAAACAAATTTGATTTCTCGGTCTAATTTCTAATTTCTGGTCATATTTTTGATTTCTTGATCTAATTTTTGATCTCGGTCTAATTTCAAATTTGATTTCTCGGTCTTTTTTCTAATTTCTGGTCATATTTTTTTGAGGCAGCTGCTTCTGAAGCAACAACCTCAGCGACTTACTTAGAAAGTAATTGTGGATGACCAGAATTTCAGGTCAAATTCTGAACTAAAAATTTTTTCGCAGAATGGCTCAGATTTTCTGTGGGTATGTGAAGCCAGATTTGTAACTAAAAATACACATTTTTTGTATAACGGTCAGAATTTGGATCACGTGAAATTTGGGTTAAATAGTTGGACCAACAAATGTGGCTGAATTTATGACTTGACCGTATGGAAGTGTAATATGACACAAATTTCTGTTCAAATGCTGAACAAAAAGTTTGGACTGTATTCAAAATTTGGTTGATTCTGAATTGTATATGCCTGGAAAGTACCACTAAAATGAAAAGGAGAGAAGCGTCTGGCAGATTTGGACAAAGAATCCAAGCTTTCAATTCGGATATTTTATCTAAAATTTCTTCTATCTCTCGATCACGTTATTTTGATCATATGCTGATCTAAATTTGATCGAAATTTGATCGAATTTCAGGTTGTTAAGTGTCTTTTCGGTTGTCCTTCCAGTGGTCTGCCTGAATTTTGAATTGTTCAAGTTCTTTCATATATGTAGTTTGAATGAAGTTGACAGTAACAAAAGAGGCATCACACCCTCGCCATATTACACATCCATCAATTGTGTTATTCCAAGCCATCAAAATCTTTCTCAAAGCAGAGAAAATATGGCGAATTTTCCATACAGAAGCAAAGTATAAATAAATAGTTAATCATCTGATAAGGTGATAGTTCTGTCCTTCACAACAATGTTTCGCGTTCCCCACCACTGACAGCTCAATGACACTTTTATGATATCGCAAAATTTCAAAAGTCGATTAAATCAGTTCACCAAATGTCCTTGAAACACTTCCTCAATTTTCAATGTCACCGGAAAACAAAAGACATGACAAATCAAAAAGTGATCGATTCAATTGTGGCATCTGACAGACGTCAAATTACGTCACATTCATGTAATTTTCATATTTATGAAACACAAACAAATCTCAAATCTCGGTTAATCTTAGAATTTTGCTGCCCGCCGCACAACAATTTATGCGCGAAGGTCATTCGGAAACCAAATATAGACCATGACACAACTACACTCGCGAAAATTCGCTCGTCGGGGCGGCATGAGCAAAAATTTCTTCACCTTGCCTTAAGGAAATATTCTAAATGTCCAATCGTAGCCCACACCCCTCCCTCGGCCGCCCACGCGGAAAGAACAAGGAAAACAACGAGCAAGATGAAAACTAAACACACACACTGGTGCAAGTCTCTTGCCCAATATCAGCGTCTCGACGAGTTGCTTAGTCACAAGTTCAGACAACCTCGACCGATGTATGTTCTCTTCTCTCGTTCGCCCTCTGTCCCTCTCTTGAGCGTGCGATTGCCGAAGCGAGCTCGATCTCGAAAAGCGACAACGAACGCTATTGGTTGTGACCTTTGGAGGACTCTGAACCGACTGAGAGTGAATATACCCGAAACCGTTTCCGCATTGTTTTCTGCGCTCAAACTTCTGACTACCTTGATGATTGCGTCTGACTTGCTGTGCTCGTGAGTCGTGTTCGAGGCGCCGTGTGTATGGGTTTCGATTCAGTTTAGGTCGTCGTCGTTGTGTCGCGTCTTTAATCCCGTGCAACCTTGCGAAAATCAATTTCCTCAATACACATACTTTTTCCGCCGAGAAAAAAAAAACGCACACAACTGCTTATTGTGAACCCATCGACACATGAATTCAAATTTATTTCAAGGGCATGTCCAACGCCAATCAGCGGGAACGATTAGTTATGTCGTTCTGATAAAATTTGTCCATATCTACGAGTGTGCAGATGTATGGAAAGCTCCCTCCACTGAGTCACTGTATAAATAGATCGCAAAATAACTAGAATCTCAAGCGACGTCAGCTGTGAACTTGAAGCCAAGAGATGATACCTCGCACATGTCACAAGGTCGGGGAGGATTCAAGAAACACCCTAAAACGTATTGCAGGTGACTGCCGATGTTTGGGGGACCAGAGAGGGGTGAAAATCATTGAACTGGTTAGACGAAAAGAAAGTGATCTGATTTTCATTTTCATCGCTCCTCTGTTGTGCACCTTTCTTCGCGAAAAATAAGCAAGCGAGCGTACGCCAAGTAACAGCAACACACACTCTTTGAGTCCCCATCCAGACCACATCGTGCAGAGAAAATTTTCCTCGAACTCCCCCCTCCCCTCCCTTTGGGGAACACACACATACCATTCACACAATCCCCACACAGAGCCGACGACCGACGACGATCTCTCGATTCGAAGTTAGATGTAATGAGAGTCTGAAGTTGAAGCCAGCCCACTAGTGCAATGATCCCAACGCCAAGTGTCAGTGGCCTCGTAAAACAGAGGTTATTGCCGAGCGGAGAGGTTTTTCTATTGGATTTTCTTTTCTTTCCTTTGATTTGTTGTTTCACGGCTATTGAGAATGCATTGCAGTCGGCGAGAAGGCAATGCAGTGTGACCGCGTGAGTGAGAGAGAAAAGAAAAAGCCTTAGACCGAGAAATGTCATTGCCACATGGGATAGGCGCGATAGTGACAATTGTTGCAGTTCATTCACTTGTTGCATTCACTGGGAAAGCATGTGTTTGGGTGTGTGTGTGTGTGTGCAGGGATGAAGATGGATGGGAGTTCGTCCGATTAGGAATGTGATATTTTTACATTTAGTTGAGTTGGAGCACCAAATGCAGTGTACGGAGTTTCGGGAAACTTCGAGAAGGATGGACGACTTTCAAGAGACGTGGAAGTTCAAACTTTCTGTATCGGTACCTAAACTGACCCAGGACTCACTGCTTCTGCTCACAAAGAAAAGCTGTAGGTGTTGAAAGTCCAACATTGTTGTGTGTTCATTTTGACAGTTCTTCAAATTTCAAATGGCAGCTAATTGAAAAGTAAATGGCATACATAAACATTGGATGGCGCGACAGTCCACAAGGAGGCCAGGGTCTATCTTGCTCATCAACTAATCGTGTCGGTAAAAAGGGACCTACAGTTTTATGCCGACTTCGAACGGCGTAGGTTGGGAAGCTTTTTTATAGGAAGCTATTACTCTTTGAGTGAAACTTTTCATAGAAAGTTATTACTCTTTGAGTGTTGTCAACGGCACGAAAGAGGTGGTTTCGTGGAAAATGAGAGGTGTTCAGCCCGGGAATCAAACCTGAGACCTTCGGTATATGAATATTGCGCTTAAGGTGGCCACAAAGGGAAAATTACGTGAACTGCAAATATCGGCTTCATTGCTTAAGGGCACATCATCCACCTTTTGTCAACTTCAAATATTCTCCTTATTGAAAGGCAAATTAACTTTCAAAATTCTTTTGAATGGCTACACTGGCGCCAGTTAGTCAATTAAGAGAAGGCCCAAGGTTTCAGCGCGCCTCCTTTAATCACAGCAGCATATCACACAGCATTTGAGAGCTTACCATAAGTTGCTTCAAATTGTTACTCGTTGTGTTACTCATCAAATCAATGTTGATGTGGGTTCCGAATGAGCAATGAATGGTAGAAAAGTTCTGTACAACTTTTTCTGGCAGCAATGACTTGACGGACGTTGACTTTAGCATCGATTGTCAAATGTTCAATTACAATGAGTTTTCGAAAACAAAATCAAAAAATTAAATGCCAATGAGAAGATTCCCAAATGTTGACCTTCGGTGTCGACAATGAACTTTAGGTCGCCTTACCTAGTGAAGTAAAACCATGACAGATATTATGGTAGACTGTATTTATATTACTCACAAGATGTTGTCTGTGCTCACATTAAGGTTCAAATGCAAAAGACTGATTTTTCCACATCAACAAATACCTTCACAAGCAACTTAGATCAATTGCTATCCTCTGGGTTTACACCTCTGAAGGATGGGTCAGTGCAGTTCGTTTTCCTGCTCCATATTATTTAGGGGCTTAATTTGCTTTTTATGATGTAGTGGGTAGAGTGCGACACTCACACGCCGAAGATCTAGGTTCGATTCCCGGCTGAACACCTCAAATTTTTCACGGCATTACCTCTTCCGAGTTGCTGGCAACACTTAAAGAGTAGCAACAGTCTAACAAAAAGCTTCTCAAACTTCGCCGATCGGAGTCGGCAAAAAACTGGAGGTCCCTTCTACTCGTGAGAGAACAGTAGCGCGCACAAACCCAGCAGTTGATGAGCAAGCTAGGCCCTGGTCCCCTGAGGACTGTCGCGCCATACAGATAGGCGTTGCCAGCACATAATACAAATACAAAAGAACAGAAATGTAACGAACCTTTGCAAACCGTGGTTCTTCCTTCTTTAAGTCTCTCTTGTTGAAAGAAATGTAAACACCGTCTCTCTTGACATCTCATTAGTTAAATTTAAAATCAGTCAAGTGAAAAAAAAAAATCAAAATTTTGCCATAAATTTGATTTTTTTTTGACAAATGCAACTCAGAGCGTCATCTCCATCACATAAATCTAGCTTCTTGTGGATTAACATGTTTCGCTGGCAACCTGTCATCCCCCGTCAACGTTAAGTATCTTCTTAAGCTGTCGACAATCTGTCAAAAGTGAAGCATTATTTAGACTTTTCTCAAAATTTGACAGATGATCATAAATTTTCTTAAGTTTTGATTCCTTCTCTGAAAAATTTGTCAAACTTCTCGCAATGTCACGTCTGACAGATTACAATCAACTGACGCCAGCACTCTTTGAAAACGACGACAACACTGAAAAAGTTGTCAAACTGACAGTTCGCGTCTGACAGATCACAGCCAACTAGCGTCAGAAATCGAGTTTTCCTTTATGAAAACGACGACAACACTCAAGACGTGCTTAAGACTACATTTTTTCTAAACTCTCGCAGCCGCCTTTGGCTTAAGACTGTTTGAAGATTATTTTTTTTGAACTGAAATTTTGGACAGTTGTCAATTCGATTTACATCTAGCACATTTACAAAATTTGCTGTCTTTCGCTTTCAAAATTCACAGGGTGGTTGCTACACCAACTCCGTTGTGCCTTTACTTCCTCCGTTGACACTTTGAAATTTATGGAAAGGCATTTCAAACTCAAATTACTGATCTGTTCAACCAAACCCACCGCACTGTCAACCAGACCTCAGAAAACAAAATCCGACTTAATCACCTCCACTCCGTGTCAAGTTCAAGAACCTCTCGTGATGTTTGTATTCCTGTTTGCCCAACCAGACCCGCGCCTTATCGTTCGGAAAATATGTAAATAACCCAAATTCCGTGGGCAAACACAAAGGCGACAAAACGAAGGGCCTCCCAAACGTCCCTAGATCATCGTGCTCAAATCCGAGTGCATGCATTCAAACAAATCGCTTTTGAATAACAATCACCGCACACTATGCACCGCAGCACTTACCCACACACCGCCACACAGCGAACAGAATCTCTCCCATCCATCCGTTTGACCTACGGCAACAAAGACCCTCATCGGGTATTACAAGTTCACTTACAACGACAGCGACTGAGAGAGAGTGAGCGAGAGAAGGAAGAAGAAGAACCTACAGCAACTCTGTCTGCATTGACTTTCTCCCTCTCCTATGAGCTGACATTTCTCCAACGACAGCGGCGGTGGCCTCCGCCGACCATCTGTCGTAACACCACAAGTTCGTGTTCTTAGCTTTCGTTCGACGAAAGTTATGTAAGACGACGGCGACAGACGAGATTCTTGTTTTCTTCGTGTCCGCTTTGAACTTTCTTCGTTGGTTACGTTACACGAGTGATCGTGCGGCGAGTGCAGGCGGCCGTGTGTTGGTCGGTTGGTGGTGGCTTCCTCGGCCCTCACCCGTTTTCTTTTCTCTTTCACTTGTCCCCGTGTGTTGATTCCTCATGCCTTCTTTTGTACTTTCTCCGGTGAAGAAAAAGTAGAATTAATTTCTCTTTCGCTTTGTGTTTCTTTCAGAATTTGACGGGACGACTGTTCTATGCCGGGTGTGCGGCGACAAAGCTTCTGGTTTCCATTATGGTGTACACTCCTGCGAGGGATGCAAGGTAAGTGTCATTTCTCTTCTTTTCTTTGTGTGTGAATTTCCTGTGAAGTGAAAGGGGTGTGCTGCGTGCATCTTGTGCTGCACACGTGTTCGATGTGTAATCGGATCGGGCGAACAGGCACGACGATCATTATCCACTGTGCATGGATTTGAAATGAAAAACCGGAAATGTACGTCGCTCTTGCTCTCTCCTTCAAACAAGCTGTCTGGCGGTCTGAGAAGGACAAATAAGACACAAAGCCAAGGCAAAACATGATGCCGAATGACATTGAACTCGAAATGTGATCGTGACACTGATCGTGCAGCACAGACAACACAGCACGCTGCTGCACAACCGGAGTAACCTTAAACGATGATTATCCTTGGCGTTTTCTGCGCAGTTTCTCTGCCGTGCTCCCCTCTCCCCCTCTCTCCGTTGCGCTCAATGAAAATTCGTTACCTACGACGCAAAAGACGGATCACAGAGGGACGCAAGAAGCCAAAGGGTGATCCGGTCTTGGGACACCTTTAGAAAACCACCAAAACACGCAAAAAAGCGCCCTTCTTGCAGCGCAACAGCGGCGCACGAAAATTAAGGGAATCAGTCCTCGAGAGACCCTCACTGTTTCCTTCCTTTTTATCGCACCACAAACGTTCACACACACGCGCACGCCACCGCAGCTCATGAAGGCACCGCATAACGATGGTGATCTTGATCGTTGATCGTCGTGTGTTTGTTTTTGTATTCTCCTTTTTTGTGATTTTTCTTTTGATTTGCTTCATCAAGGAAGACCTTGTAGAGTCACTTGAACTTTTGGCAATGTCCTTGAATGTTTTTGTTTAAATTCTACTGCGCATTCGATATCCAGAGGAGGTTCGTTGACATTGCGCATGCGTGGCTCCGTGTCCTCTGCGTCAATGTCAATGTCAAGAGGGACAGAAAGGGGACGGGATTTAATTGTTTTCTTCGTCGTCTTATGCTTATCCTCCTCAGTGGTAACAAGATGTCTTCGCATACAATTTTGGGAAGGAACCAGCATATTGAGCAACAGCGACAGAGTGCGTGGCCCTACAACTCAGTTTCTCAGAAGACAGCAATGGAAACAACGAACGACAAACATTTTTGTTGGTCGCTTTGAAGTTCAAGGTTAATTTTCACCTTGATACGTAGTTGCTGCGGACATAAACCTGTCCCACATAACCGCCGAAAAAGTGTGCGTACAGGAGAGAGAGGAAGAAAAAGACAAGGAAAACCTAAGGAGGGTGTTGGCAACCAAAATTTTAAGTGAACACTCTATAAGGCAAGCAGAAAATCGAAGAAAGAAAAACATAGAAAAAAACATAGAACAAACATAGAACATAGAAATCGTAAAAAAAATATAAGCAAACCCTTGTCCACTATACATAGTTGCCACTGCGATGACGAATACCATGTCGACGAACGAAGAGCAGAAAAAAGAAACAGTAAAAAAAAATAAAATGAAAAAGGGAACGAACAAAACTGCGACTTGACAGAGACCTTGATTTTGTCTATTGACCTTTAAATTTAATTTGAGCTTTGTTTGGTTAATTATATTCCAATCTAATTCCCACTGGCAGTTTTTTTTTCATCGGCGTCGTCGTCGTAGCTGTGGGGATGAATAATTTTAAATAAAAAATATCTAAGTGGCTAGGTTACTAAAGCAAAGTCTTCGCCTAGGTTTTGCTGTTTGTTTTCGCTGCGAAACTATTGAGACCGACGAATAGCTGACGATGATGATGATGATGTGTGTCCGTTGTATGAGTTGCGTTGTCGTTGAACTCGGTTTGCCTTCTACATGTGCTACCAGAGTTATGTCGTTAATAAGTCAGTTACCTTTTGGAAGTGACTTATAAATTAACCTAGACGAATGTGCGGTTGAATGGACTGAGGGAGGTGGAGGTAAGGTAAATGAATGAAACACGAAATCGAAATTAAATGGCGCTATGACCCCAGGTTTACTACCTACATAGGTATGCGGTGAATTGAAAATGCGGAAAAGATTGAATTCATTTTTATCGTTGTGAGCAGGAACGAAGCATGTTTGTAGCGAACTGAGGAAATTGTGAACTGAAAGTAAGTTTTGGACGTTTGTGCATTCGGGGAATTTTAAAGTGAAACAGAAACGTCAACGAGGAGGCCAAATGAGTTTGAGGTGAGCTAGGAAACGTAGAATGGATTTCTGAATTGTGAGACATTAGAATCATAGAGCAACGTGGACTGTGATTTCAATAAGAATATGTAACTTTTTGATTATTCGGTTGAGAGAATATTTTATGTGTCACTTGAGATGGTAGATCCTTGGGAGGACGAGGATAAAATGTCGAAAAAAAATTGACGCGGTTTCTACACATTCAAAAGACCTGTGGATTTGAGCACACTGTCCGCGTGTTCATTGAGTAAATATTTAAACAAATAGGGAAGGAATTGAGGGAGTTGTTGGGCAGGTAGAGAAACTTTAAAACATAGAATGTAAGTCTAAGAAGAATTTAATTCAGTTTGTTATAGTTGTATCCTATTATTTTGTTTACCAATTAATTGAATAAATATCAAGGCAAATAACAATCCCAGTCATGCGGTATTCGGGGCTAAAAGGAGGCTAGGAAAACATAGAAAATCAGGATGGGATACATGTGTTTCCCTTATGTCCATCGCTCGCGACACAGAATGCCGAATTTGAGATAAGTTGTATTGCGCGAAGCACTGTCCTGTTAAAACCTCATGTTTGTGATCATCTGTTCAACGAAATTTTTCGAGCTTATCAACTCGAACGACGGCCCGACCGTGACAAAAATTAACCACAGACAGTGCTAAGCGAACATCTACACCAAGCTATGACTTTTACAGTAATGGCTGCTGATTGAAATCATTTTGAATATCACAATCCGACTTCTGTTGTCGTAGTTAGTCCCCTAGAAAGGGGCTTCTTTACCTAGGTCGTACTGAATTAGTTCTGAAGCTTCTATTCGAAAGAGTGAATCTTGACAAATATCTCTTTGGAAGATGACTTTCCCGAATGACCACATTTGATCCTACCAAACTGATTGGCAGGAATCGAGGGACGATTATTTGAGAACTTTAAACTGTAATACAAAATTCTCATTCTCACGGATTCAGAAACTCACGTAGTTAAGAAAAAAACGTCAAAGGGTAGTCGCTTTTGACACTTCTATTGTTTTTTTCTTTTTTCATAAACACTGAACTCCCCCACTTCGTCAAAAAAGTCAAAGAATAGACTGACAAATTTGAATGACAGACAAGAACTGACATTGTTCGACACAAACAACCGATAGCAGTTCTCTGCAGAGAACTCTTGAAAATCCAGGAAAAGACTTACAGTCTTTTGACTTTGATTCAATGGAACAGATCTAATTGCAGCTCTTGACAGTTGAGTGCGTCCAAGGAAGACTTCCTCATTGCGAATCGCTTAACTTTGAAGAAACCTTTTGACAGACGAAGGCAAAAATGAGGAAATGTCTTCCGAATCCCCATCACCCCACCAATCGCACTGACTACAAATCCAAGATAAGTCAAATTGAAGTTCAAGTACAATGTCCCCTCGACACAAAAGAAACAAAACAAAAATCGGACTATTCAAGTTCTCTCCCACTTTGATAAACTCTAATCTCAGCGTCTGAGCAGCGGAACAACAGCTGTTTGCTGTGCGGGGCGAGCTGATATCATGCGCGCAGCCTACAAGTGAGTGCTGCAATTGGGGGAGACATTTTCTGGCTCAACAGCTCCAAATTCCATTCTCATCTATCACCGCGTCATACTGTCATCTGCGGCAAATGTCATCTCGTTCAGATAATGATGATATCATTGTGCTCTGTGTACACACACCGCACGATTTACTTCCTTATTGAGACACAGTCGACTGAAACGCGAGAATAAACGTCGACGTCGTCAGTTTTCACCTTGAATTGTGTGTTGCTACTGTTCCTGATCTGTTTCTATGCAGTGGAGTTCATCTTTAGACAGGCGCTAAATCGAGTGACCTCCATGTTTGTCAATTTGAGCGTTGAGCGGTTAATTCTTTTGTTGGGCGGATGTTTTGTAACTTTTTGGAGTGAGGTTTCGATTTGTTTTCGGCGGAAAGGGAGATTGTTGTTCTTCTTGTCTTCGCCAAAAAAAAATACAAGCCTCAACTGTGTGTGAGTGTATATTATTTTGTTTGTTGAAATTTCATGAACCATGAATTGGAGATGAGAGAAGGCACTGGAGGAGGAGAAGAAGCAGGAATATTGGCGGTGGAGAAGTGAAAGAAAAATAAAACGACACTAAATACGCATTTACCACACATTCTTTTGCCACACCGCACACAAAAGCA
The DNA here is from genome assembly GCA_955652365.1 of Eristalinus aeneus. NCBI lineage: Eukaryota > Metazoa > Arthropoda > Insecta > Diptera > Syrphidae > Eristalinus > Eristalinus aeneus. The sequence goes on from OY019134.1 coordinate 12,567,941, forward strand.
CGCACACACGCACTCACACACGTCCAAGTCCCGTGAAACACGCACCGCATACACACACAGTGCGCGCGCACGCTCGCGTACACACAGAACAGCATAACATTGAATGAGATAATATATGTGCGGTAATTGACCAGGCATGATGTGAATGAACTCGTTCAATGTCAATTCTTCTCTCCGTCCCCTTCGTTTGTCGTGTGTTTGCTGCTGCTGCTGCTGCTTGTTGCTGCTGCTTTTCTGGCTTTTCTGTGTTCCGCTGTGTTTCTTTCTTTTGCTGTTGCTGCTTGTGATGGTTTATTTATTATTTTTTTCCTCTTCTCCTTCATTCTGGTTCCCCTGTTTTTCGTTTTGACTGCTGTACTGCTCCCAGTCCCTCCCTGCTACTCCACCGCAACTATTTTCTTCTTTTTTTTCTTTTCTATGTTATTTTGGGTTGGTCGTCTTTCTCTTGGAGTGCGTTCGAAATGAGAGATTGCCGCCGCTAGTGTGTGCGTGAGGTGCTCACCAAACTTTAAATCAACAACATGGAGACAGAAGTCATTAAATTACCCTCCTTTCAGCCCTCGTTTCCCAGTGAATTGCTTGTTTATCACAGTTTTGGTTTTTTTTTTCGATTTTTTGAGGGGTCACGAGGAAGGAACACACAAAATTTAATTGTAACAAGAAAGTAATTCAATGTCAGGGTTACAATTGAGGTGACAGATGTCAAGTTGAGTGCACGCGGGAAGTCAAATGGTTCCAAATGTCGATCGGCACGGCATTTTGACATCACAGCGGCCCGCAAAAAGTACCTTCGTCGCAATAATTTTCCGCTGTCAAAATGTTTATTGGAATTTTCGCATTGTTGGCATTTTTGATATTTCCCTGATCGACTGATTTATGAAATTATTGCAATTTTGCCGGATCACATTACAATAACATTGCACTTGACATTCAACGCTTGACACAAATGACAGACGCTTAGTGATGTTGCTAGCGGGACACTTTGTGGATTTAGGTCAGACGATATCCGATGGGGATTCAGTTTCTGAATAAGGACAGAATGTCGGGGTGTTGTATTACATTTATACTCTTGCGGAAAGAGACCTAATTGAGACTTGATAGATTCTCGGGGCGCTAAGCTGACATTCAAATTATTTGCTGTGTGAGCATCCAATTTTCCGCGAAATCAATATCGCAGGAAAGCCGTTTGGATTGTGATGAGTTTACAAACAGGAGTTAAAGGAATTGTGGAAAAGATTTAATTTCGGGGAGTGTTTGCATATTTTTCTTAAATTTGTGAGACTGGCATGTTTATTTCAATGCGCTCCTTGCATTGGACGCCATTTCAATCGTAAGTTACCAAATTTTCTCAGATCTCTCACTTATTCTGAAGTCCTGGGAGCTTATGTGATGAAATATCAAGATGGAAGGTGCGCATCCTGCATTGGGCGCCATTTCAATCGTAATTACCAAATTTTCCGAGATCTCAGGCTTATTCAGAAGTCGGGAGAAGAAGAAGGAAGCTTATGCATACATGCATTCCTCAGATCTCAGACTTATGCTGAAGTCCTGAGATTTTATGTGTACATATGCGGTTTGTGCTTGTAAGAGATGAGAAATATCAAGATGGAAGGTGCGCATCCTGCATTGGGCGCCATTTCAATCGTAATTACCAAATTTCCCGAGATCTCAGGCTTATTCAGAAGTCGGGAGAAGAAGAAGGGAGCTTATGTATACATATGCTTTTTGTGCTGGTAGGAGATGAGAAATATCGAAATAGAAGATGCGCATCTTGCATTGGGCGCCATTTCAATCGTAACTTACCAAATTTCCCGAGATCTCAGGCTTATTCAGAAGTCGGGAGAAGAAGAAGGTAGCTTATGCGGTTTGTGCTGGTAGGAGATGAGAAATATCAAAATAGAAGGTGCGCGTCTGGCATTGGGCGCCATTCCAATTTAACTTAACAAATTTTCTGAAATCTCAGAAATTTTCAGAAGTTGTGGGAGCTTAAGTACATTCGGTTTGTGCAGGCAGGGAATGAGAAACATCGAGTTAAAACGTGTAAGTCTTGCATTGGGCGCCATTTCATTCTTAACTTTACAAATTACCTTAGATCTCAAACTCTTACAGAACTCGTGGGAGCTTAGGTACGAGTACATTCGATTTGTGTTGATAGGAGATGAGAAACCTTACAAACGAGTCAGTAGGGTTATAAACTCAATTAAGGCCACAAAGAGCCAATTGAAATAGAATTTGGATCTAAGACAATGAAGTTGTTTTTCCTCTGAATGACTATGCACAGAGTACATTTTGGAGGTCCACTTTTATGTGATGACTTTTGCGCGGCGAATCCAGGCTCAAACTCTGACCTGGACTTTCGATTGTCTTACATTCTCCGCGGCTCCACTCGGAGAGTCCGACAACACACAGGAAGTACTAATTGACTACTCAAGCGGGTCAACATGCAAGGGAAGATTCCCCTCGTTTGAGAGAAAACAATCGCACGCACATAAGGCGAAGCGGCTGTAAAGAAGAAACCTTCTGAATTGTAGCACCAATTTTTTCTACAAAACTTTGCACGCCAATAAATAGGTTTCTAATATTATTTGGGATGTGGCCGCCGTGGCGTAGTGCGTAGAGTGCGACGCTCACATGCCGAAGGGTCTAGGTTCGATTCCCGGCTGAACATCTCGAATTTTTCACGGCACCACCTTTTTCGAGCTGCTGACAACTCTCAAGGAGTAATAACTGTCTAAGAAAGCTTCTCAAACTTCGCCGTTCGGAGTCGGCAAAAAACTGTAGATCCCTTCTACTCGTGATGAAACAGCAGCGCGCACAACACGAGTAGTTGATGAGCAAGCTAGGCCGTGGTCCCCCTGTGAACTGTTATCATTATTATTTTGGGCGCAACGGAAATACCAACAGAAGTTTTGTTCAAATTTCAGGACAAATACCGGGAAATCATGTCCCTTATCTAGATGTCAAAATAAAGTAAATTTACCTGTTCCATAGCCTGTTGTCTTTATACAACAGACACATGCCGATTTAAGTTAATTTTTGGAAATGAAAGTTGCTTAAAGTTTTTGATTGGGCGCCACTTTTGTGACTCACTCACAAATTTTATCAAAAAGACATTCAAATCTGAATCACCGCCAGCGGAAATGCATTTCCTTCTTAAACTTCATTGTACAGGCTTAGTCCTTGGTGGGCCATTAACCATTGAAGGAGCCTTTATCCCTTAAGTTCGATAAGATCGCTTCGAGTTCGATTGTCTCAAGAGGCTCTTTTGACATTTCCTTTGTTTTCTGTCCCCAAACACTGAACTCGCCCACCTTGTTAATGCTTTTAATCGCTCACCTCGGCAAGGAGTCATTTCCCGAATTCATCTCCTGTCACTTCCCACAGCAGACCATGATCTAGTGCATTCTCCGCCTCCTCCTCCACACTATAATTTTTCCCTCATTTTTATCATCTTGCCTGTGTGTATCGTTATCGAGACTAATGAACTCCCAATGGCCGCCAGCGGCTACGGCAATCGATGACAATAACAGCACAACACAGCAGAGCACAACAACAGTCCACACAATGACAGGGGTCGCTGCTGCTGTATAATGTGTTTCGTTCATTTTCGTTTTCCTGTGTTTTCCTCTGCTCTGCCCAGCTGTCCTCGGGGCGGTAATTGATCTCCGGGCACACCGTGCACAGCACTTTTTGTGTGTGAGAACTGGCCATCCATCCATCCGCCCAACCGTCCTCCGGAATTGATTTCTGATATGGCGAGGCAAGGCTCCCGCGAAAAAATTCACAAGAACGCATTTCCTGCGACAGATTTGTTGAATTCCTCGAATCTAACCTCGATTTGGGGAGTAATGAGGTTGTTGGGGGGGGGGGGCGGCGGGGTGCAAGCGCAAGAGAGAGAGTTTATTGCACTCCAATGTAAAGGCTGCTGTTGCTGCTCTCCTGTGAGATACCCGAGGGAATGCACAAAAAACAGTCGAGCTATGCCCTGCTGTTGGGGAATCGCTTTCAAAATGACAAGCAGAGTGGCGAGGAAGGGACTGAAATGATGCCCCCGGGAGGTGGCGGTAATTGTAATGAACTGCAACAGCACCAGCCGCCGCACCAGCATTCCCGATTCCCGAGTGTATCTCTCTGCCTACATGTCTGTCCGGGGATCGATGTAGGTGTGTGTGTGCGTGATTATCTACCATTTCAATCGGCGAAGGTCAACGTCATCGAAAATGTTGCCTGACAGGGTGCATGAATGTACGCAACATTACAAGCATACCGCGGCGGAGTCCCTCGCCGCACCGTGCCCCATGTCGCTCTCCTCGTTCTAACCAAACGAATGGCTTTTCGATTCCCTCTCGCTCTGGCGTTTCTCCTCGAATCAGATGGCGCACGACGACTACAGGCGCGCACTCACTTCGAATGCAGTTGTGCAGCAGCAGCGCTCCGGTGGTGGTGGGTTCTGGCTTCTCCAGCTCCATGCCATGTGCTGCTGCTGTTCGAAGAAGGTGGCGAACGAGATAATGAACGAGGACTGTGTGCGCGCTCAGGAGGCGGACGGGCAGGAGAAAGAGAGAAAGGCTGCAAGTGTGTGTGCGGCAGTTGGGGTGAATGCTCTCGATTGCACTTGAACGACTGACAGAGTGCATTCGTTTCTTTCTCCTGCTTCGTCTTCGTCGTTATCCTCCACCTCCACCTTCTTCTCCTCGCTGTCGTCATTGTTTTATTTTATGCGCTTTTCTCTCTTTCTCTCGCACTGCCTCCGCTCGTCTTCGGGGATCGTTGTCGCTGGTTAGGTTCATTGGGCTGGAACGACCGACCGCCATAGAGCCTGTCGTTGCCCCTTCATCGTTTTCCTCTTCTGCTGCAACTCTGACGACGACGACGAAGACAACGGCGATGATGATGATGTTGATGGGGGTTTTATGGTTTGTTTGTGTAAGATGGGGGTATGTGACTGACTTCGTTGTTCTGTATTCGCAGTCGGTGCGCTGAGAGAGAGTGTGTGTAGCCGCCTTTTCGAACTGAAAATAGAACACCGATAGGGAAGGGAAATGAAAGAAATAAGGATAAATTTTTTCCCACATAAGGAAGTTAGTGAACGAATGCCGAGAAGGGGTTGCGAGTCGATGAACTCACGTGAACTTGTAAAACCACAGCAACAGCACATGGATGCACATGCACACGACACACCGACGAGGAGTTCTTCGACTCTGTTCCCTTTTTTTTCTCCTGTTTTTCGGTTGACAGGGGGATATGGATATGGTGGTCAAATGGAATCCAATGTCATTTGTTTTGCATTGTAAATGTTTCAACTCTGAGTGAGAGGGGGGACGGGAGAGAAGGAGTTCGGGACAAGTGACTGCGTGTCATTTGTGGGACTGGTTTGCTTTCATCTTCTCTACACCAAACGAAATTTTGAAGTTGTCAAATTTTTGACTGCAACCAAATTTGGTCGGTCATCGTTTTCTTCAGACGTGGCAAAGACGAAGGTAAAGGGAACCCAAATGGAAATTGTTCCAAATTCTGATCAATTTTAAATTAATCAAAATTTCATGTGTTGAGATGTTTAATATTCATATTCCAGCAGTTGTTCAACCTGTAAGTTATACTTTGCTTGATTTAAAAGAAAAAATTTGGTCAACAATTTGGAAAAATTTTGGTCAAAAATTTCGAAAAATTAAGCACACAAATTTAGGTTTTGCACTAAGTCCTGTATTTCTTCACTTATCTTTCCACAAAGAGTTTGAATTTCTTGATGGTACCTTGAAAATTATGAACCACCTAAGTTTTTCGAAATTTTGAACTTTTTGGAACAGCATTGTAAATTTCCCATTTTTTATGTGTTATCAGAAATAATGTTATCTATTCAAATTTCGTCGTGTTCTTTAGACAGCGCGCTAAAGTTGAAGGACAGGTGAAGTCAAGTGAAATATGTTCCAAATTCTGATCAATTTTGAATCAGTGTGTTCCTAATTCTGATCAATTTTTAATCAGTCAAAATATCGGCAAATTTTGGTAGTAATTCAATACTGTGAGTTATGCATGGCTTAATTTTGGAAGAAAAATTTAGATTAAAATTTTGAAAAATTTAGGTCAAAATTTTGAAAAATTTAGGTCAAAATTTTGAAATATTTAGCACACAAATTTAGGTTATGAACTAAAGTACGGAGTGGTCCTGTATTCCTATACTTGTCTTACCGACATCAAGCTTAAACTTCTTCGTGACATCCTAAAAGTTGTGGACCACCTAAGTTTTGAGAAAATTTTGAACTTTTTGGAACAGCATTGTGAATTTCCCATTTTGTATGTGTCCTCAGAAATAATGTTTTTTATTCAAATTTCGTCGTGTTCTTCAGATAGCGCGCTGACGCTGAAGGAAAGGTGAACTCAAATGAAATGTGTTCCAAATTCTGACCGATTTTGAATCAGTCAAAATTTCGGCTGTTGAGACGCTCAATCTTTAAATTTTGGTAGTAATTCAACCCTATGAGTTATGCATTTCTTAATTTTGGAAGAAAAATTTAGGTCGAAATTTTGACAAATTTAGGTCAACGTTTTGAAAAATTTAACTCAAATTTAGGTTATGAACTAAAAAACGTAGTGGTCCTGTATTCCTATACTTGTCTTACCGACATTAAGATTAAACTTTTTCGTGACACCTTGAAAGTTGTGGGCCACCTAAATTTTGAGAAAATTTTGAACTTTTTGGAACTGCATTTTAAACTTACCGTTTCCTTTGAAATTATGTTTTCTATAAAAATTTGAATAGAACAGAACGATCGACAACTGAAGAGAACAACTTTAAGGCAGAATTAATTTTTTTTGAACTTTTTGGAACAACGCCTAAAGATTGAGCTTCGTTCCGCTTTTTGCTAGTTATGTTTAACCTTACTTCCGTTTTTCAGCAAAACAGAACAGTTCTAAAATTTTAAATCTGGAGTCTTCCAATCATATCAGAAGTCTTAGCCTCCAAATCAGTCTCCAAAACACCCAGTTTATTGGCCTAAATTCTGTCATGCGCAGTCAGAAGATTTAATTATTTCAAAACATGTGCTCAAACCCCACAAAGATCCCTTTCTTCACATGCAAATGCCAACGACCGCAATTGCCCCCTGAATAAACCCACTTGTCACACTCCACTGACACGCAATCGAGGTGCCACCACCATTCATCCGCCTCTTCGGAATGCATTCGGAGCCGAGTTCGAAAGGATATTCACCCTTAATAGGCATTCGCAAAATGCCGTCGCGCCACACACAACACCTATGCGTCTGTCAATCGCGCGCACCAGTCTCTCTTTCAGTCAGAGCGGCCAATAAATGCATTAGCCACCCGGGTTCACCGGACCGGTGGCATCGCGCACACACAATTCACTCAGTCATCGCCAACGGCCAACAACAACAGGCAGCCAAACAATACACAACAACGCGCAATCCGTGCGCTCATTAGAATTTATTGCATGCGTGCTCGGTGTGCGCGTCAATTTGCATGCTTGCGCCTCATTGCTTGTTGGGGCTTCTTGCAGTCGGGCTAAAGTCCATTTACCCAGAAATTCTTATCCTCGAGTGCGATCGACCTGTGGCCACGAGAGAGCGTGTGAAAGAGAGACAGAAAACGAGAACAAAACAGAAAATGCATTTAGCTCTGCAAAAACCAACATACATACATGACGCGGCCGTCACAACGATGACGACGTTGTGTTCCACTCACTCAAGCAGGCAAGCAAGCAGGGCAGCCATGCAGCAGGCAGTAAGCACACCAGTCACAGATACAGGTCGTCGCACCCTGCAATTTGGGTCATCAACCTCGCTTATTTGGGTTACACACCGCCACCGTGTGGTGATACACACATTCAACCCCACCAGCCCCTTCCCAGACCAAGTCCCATTCCAGAGCACCAACAAACACCAGCAACATCGCCAGCCAGCAGCCAGTGCTGCCTCTCTCGCTCTCCCTGACACAGCGAGCGCGTGTGTGTGTGCACGAGTGTTGCGAAAAAGAAAAATTCACTTCTGCAGTGTGCAGCGCAACGGCGGGGTGGAGCCAAGAGAGAGCGAATGCCAACCAGATTGACGTCATGAACTCAGCTTTCCCTTCGAGTGGTTGTCGAGTGATGACAAAAGTATAGCCTACTTTCAGGTGTCTCTTTAGCATGTGAAGAACCGAACAGCCCCGGAGGTATGCAATGAAAAGTGAATTGTGTTCAGAGAAGCTTTCAAAAGCTGGTGTCGAATTCGAAAAATCTCAAAACCGCTGCAGCATGTTGCGGGATGTCGCACTCATGACGTCAATGGCCTGTGTGTGTTGCTGGACTGAGCCAATAGAGCTGGTAGTGCATGCCGTCGCCCCTGCCTCGACATGGTAGCCATCGTCGTCGTGCTCGTTGTCGTCGTCGCTGTCGATGACTGCTGATAGAGAAAGATAGCGTGAACTGAAACCAGGTTATATGGGCGGTCGTCGTGCTATGGTGGATGGATAGAGATGGACGTGGACCGAGTTGAATGAATCTTATGTATGCCAGTCGTACCTCCTCTGTGCTGTTCTGCGTCCTCCACCGCGGACGTCCAACAGCACATCGTCATCGTTGGTGTGTAGCTCTACTCGCCGTCGATGACTTGGTGCTGGCTGGTGTTGTTGTTGTTGGCGCTGTGTCGATGACATGTATTTAGGGGTAGAAAGAGAAACAGATCCAGTATGCGGGTATCTTTGTGGTGTGTGGAGAGCCTGCCTGATCGAAACTGGGGCGAGGGCATAGTGCATTGAACTGAGCCGAGAACGTCAGAGAGAACGAGAGAGAGGAGTAAACAATGGATACATGCAAACACATGGCGGAGGGTGGGTGGGTGGTCTGCTGCACGCGGGAATCGTTGAAAAAATGGCGCTCAAGGATATAGGGTTGCTGGGGCGGATGCACGGCACATCTAGGGATTAGGATTGTATAACTGGACACCCAAACGCAGCTGTGTATCCGCTCTGCTGCAACCCTGGACGCAACATTCTGTCTTCCCTCCACCCACACCGTAACTTCACTCTCTTACACTCACACACACACACACTTTCCATCTCGAGGTCATCGGAGTCTAATGAACTCTCGCCCGACGTGTGTCAGTGATTTGTGAAAAATTTGTACACTCGCTCAGTGGTGCATGTGTTTTATTTTTTTTTTTTTTGTTTGTTTTTGGCGACCTGTCAACGGTGTTCAATGCGATCAATCAACCAAATACCCACGGGATGGGTGAAGGAGGAGGGGGAGAACGAGAGAGAGTGGGGTCAACGTTCCTTTGTTCGATTTGCGGTTCAACAACCAACACTCAAAACAATCATCATCATCATCGTCGTCGTTGTCGTCGTCGTCGTCGTTGTGCTCGGTGTTGTGCTCGTCGTCGTCTTCGTCATCGTTCTGTCCCAGCTACCTGTTCACGTGCAAGAGCACGAGAGAGAGAGAAACAGGGACAGAGGGGAACGTGCAAAAATACAAAACAAATGAAGAAGATAACAGAAAATATAAAAAAAGAACAACAATCAAAAGAGCAAGCAGAAGAACGAGCAGAAAAAAGTTTGTTGTGGGCATGCCTCCGGTTTTGTCGGTATTTCACACACAAAGTCGCCTTCTTTCTTGTCTTACTTCTTTCTCGATTCTTCTTCGCGAAATGCACTGCCCGACTGGGAGTGTGCGTGTGTGTGCGAGTGTTGATTTGATAACGGCCGATACAATGACGCACACGGCGCTCCGCCACCGAGGACCAGAAGAGATGTGCAAGAGAATCCGAGAATGATATAATAATGCACTAACGTGTGCGCGAAGCCGTCCGAACCTCCTTCCTTCCCTCTCGCCCCATCCAAGGAACATACATACAATCCTACGCGGTGTGTTGTGGAAGAGAAGCTTTAAGCGGGAACCTGTATGCCTGCAGCCGAGAGTGAATGAACTCTTATGCATTTCACGAGGTTGTTTTCTTCTGCACTCCCTCTCTCTCAGTTTCTAGTTGTGTGTTTTTTTCTGCTTCTTTACATCGCTCTTGTGTTTGAATTCCCGCGACTGCTTGCCTGCCTCGTCGAGGAAATTGCATGCGAAAGTCGTTGCACTGTGCGGTACTTTCGTTGTTGCGAGGTCGATGACGTGCGGTCTCATGGAATGCGTTCAATTCGCCACCATCGTCCACCACCGTTTTCTTCTTTCTCTTCTTATCATATACTGAGACTGGGAAAAGAAACGCACAAACTAGGTGGATGAGAAGGACAAACAAACAAAAAAGAGTCCACCAACTGACTGACTCATCGGTTTGATAGAGATGGCAGTGTGACAGTGCGTCATCGACGAGCAAAATGAGAACAGGAAATTCCCCCCGTTTTCCTGCGTATGTGCGCCACCTGGACAAGTGTGACACAGTGACAGTGCACTGACACTTCACGCCAAAGCTTAACCGCGTGATGATTGGGGGGTCACAAAAAAACGTTTGCGGTTTGACAGTAATGTGTGAAGAAATAAGCGCGGAGAAAAACGAAAAACAGACGCCTGTACGCAAAACTTCTAAACAATTGAGTTCATTCACGAGGGCTAATCTGCGGGGCGGGAAAGGCACCACAATAGACAAACGGTCGTCGGCATCATCACCATCGACATGGCTGTCGTGTTTGTGGCCGTTTGTTAGATGATGAACGAGCGCCCCGTGATGATGTTAATGACGTCTCGACCCGACCAACACAGGTGTCATTGACTTCACTTGCTATCTGTTGTGTCTCTTGTCGATACTTTTTCCTCAAAAATGTGCCCTTAACAAAAAACAACACATTTTTCGTGTGCCACCCAGCACAGGGCAACGAGCACAACGATCACAACGATCACAACATGATGTGCGTGCCCAATGTGTACGGTGCATCACCTTAAGTGGCCTCATGCAGTTTTGCGAATTAGTTATTTACGGTACACGTACGCGCGCTCGTCTATCCTGTCCTGTTGCATTATTTGAGAAAGAGAGGGAATGAGAAAGAGACACCTTATTTAAATATGGCTCACAAGCATGAAGAAGAAATTGGTGACGGAAATAGCACTGCAGCAAAATGTGCAGTTCTAGCTAGTGCGCCAGTGAAATGCGTTCCCTAGTGGCGATGATGATTGCATAATTGATATGCATTCGGCATTCCATCTCTCTATCTCTTTCTCCCTTCCTCCCTCTGTTGCTGGCCGTTTTTTCTGGATAAACTTAGAAATTCTAATTTGCAATTTGCAAGCTGTTGACCGGTGTACTGATCGTACAGAAACTCTGATAACGGTGTATGAGAATTTTTTCATTTGAAACTAACGGTGTTGCATACAACACCGAACAACAATTCACCACTGACTCACCCAAAATGCGTCAGTTTTGATGATGAACGTCAGAAGTCTTGTGACAAAGGAAAAGTCAGTTTTCACTGACCCACAAATTCGAATCGAATTTGCATCCGATTGAGAGTGGCGTTGTGCGACTTGTAATTTTGTGCACCATCTGTCATTTGTTCCCCCTTTTTGGTTAGGTACACACTTTCCCGCACATTTTTTGTGGCTCGCTGAGTTGAAAGATTGTCGCCCAGTTGTGCCTTCCTGGTCTCATAATTTCCTAGTCGCACGCACACTCTTAGACCGCCGCCGCACTGATTCGATTCTCTTCCGTCATGTTGTTAAAGTTGAAATATTTGACAGAAGGCTATTAATTCTATTTTTAATTCATTGAAATTAATTATGCGTGCGAAATGCGAAATGTGAACATTTTTGAGTTTGTTGGATGTTGCAATCATATCATTTGAGAGAATTCTTTCCTCTCTCTCTTTCGCTCTCTTTGTGCATTATCTATTTTTGTCCTCCTGCTCGGGAGTCGAGACGAACAGAACGATTGGAATTTATTGAGAAACCTGTTATTTTTGTTTCACGCTGACAGCGGTATCCTTTGCGACGACGGTGACGATTCGAATGCGATAAGTTGGGAGTCGATGTTCGGTTTATGGGTGCGATTATCGGGCACCTGTCAATACTTGTGGCTTAAGTAGGAGCTTATCGGTGTTGCGGTTTACTTTTTATGATGATTGCACAGTTTGATTCTGTTCTTGCTGGTGTTTGCTTTTGAGCATGTTCTTCCTGGGCCAAAACTTGTTCTTAATTTAGAAAATTCTGATCTGGTGGGGATCCAATTTTGGGACCCAATTTTGGGAACTCACATGGGAGATTTGTTGTTTTTGAATCTGTCACCCTAAAGAAGATGTCCACGAATCGTTCAAAAGTCACATGCAACAAGAGAAATGTCAAAGACCTCAACTCGTGGAAATTTAAACTTCTTCTCGTTCTTCTTGTGAGTGACGCTACAGTGCGGGGTGGACCTGGGCATCATCCAATATGTCTCTCCAAACAGCCGGCTGACTCCAAGTTGGTTGAGGTCCTTCTCCACTTGTGTGCGCAATCTTAGCCTAAGCTGTCCTCTGTTGAGTTGTCCCAATGGCTCAGATACAAATTTAAACATTAAACATTTAAACATTTTTATTGAGGTCTTAGATTTGAAGAAACTGTTGCGAATATTAAAAACAAATGGATCTGTCAAAAATTAAACAAAATGATTTTATTCTCACTCTCATTCTGGATTTCAAAAAATTCTAGTTTCTGAATCAAAGCAGTTTAAAACGGCCATCTTAAAAAGTGTCCCCTAATGTCAGTTGACGTCAAACGTCGAATTTGACATTCTGTCCGGTTACGTTTGACACGTTTTTCTAAAGGAAAATTCTCGGAGTTGAGTGTGTCAAAATTCGAGCCAACAGTCAACAAATTACTGGTAAGAAAATTCTTGTCAAAAATTCGGACGACTTTTTAGAACCAATGAAAATTTATAGCACCTGTCAGAAATATTTGAGACCCTGCGTATTTTGAAAAGCATTTATGAGTTTATAAAGTTACGTCGCTAGGAAGTTGGATGACAGTTGTTGCTCTCTGCACAAATTTCTGACATTCGCCTGCCAAAAAATCGACATCACAGTGGAACGTCTCAACTTTAAAAGCTTGAAGGCTTAAAGATTTTGACAGCTTCATAAAAATCCTACACTTCACTAAAAATTTCATCTAAACTGCGTTCGATGAATTAAAGTTGATGAATTAAAGTTAATGAAAATGTTACGCTTGCAACGGTGGGAGACAATGATATCTAGCTTAACCTGTTAAGATTTCTTCTTCTTCTTCTTCGTCTTCCTCTTCTTCTTCTTCTTTGTCTTCTTTTCTTCTTCTTCTTCTTCTTCTTCTTCCTCTTCGTCTTCCACTTCTTCTTCTTTTTCGTCTTCCACTTCCACTTTTTCTTCATCTTCTTCTTCCTCTTCGTCTTCCACTTCTTCTTCTTCTTCGTCTTCCTCTTCTTCTTCTTCTTCTTCTTCTTCTTCTTCTTCTTCTTCGTCTTCATCTTCTTCTTCTTCTTCGTCTTCATCTTCTTCTTCTTCTTCGTATTCCTCTTCTTCTTCTTCTTCTTCTTCGTATTCCTCTTCTACTTCTTCTTCGTCTTCCTCTTCTTCTTCTTCTTCTTCTTCTTCTTCTTCGTCTTCATCTTCTTCTTCTTCTTCTTCTTCGTATTCCTCTTCTTCTTCTTCTTCGTCTTCTTCTTCGTCTTCTTCTTCGTATTCTTCTTCCTCTTCTTCTTCCTCTTCGTCTTCCACTTCTTCTTCTTCGTATTCCTCTTCTTCTTCTTCTTCTTCTTCGTCTTTCTCTTCTTCTTCTTCGTCTTCATCTTCTTCTTCTTCTTCTTCTTCGTCTTCCACTTCTTCTTCTTCTTCTCCTTCTTCTTCTTCTTCTTCTTCGTCTTCTTCTTCTTCTTCTTCTTCTTGGTCTTCCTCTTCTTCTTCTTCTTCTTCTTCTTCGTCTTCCACTTCTACTTCTTCTTCTTCTTCTTCTTCTTCTTCTTCTTCTTCTTCTTGGTCTTCCTCTTCTTCTTCTTCTTGGTCTTCCTCTTCTTCTTCTTCTTCTCCTTTTTCTTCTTCTTCTTGGTTTTCCTCTTCTTGGTCTTCCTCTTCTTCTTCTTCTTCATCTTCCTCTTCTTCTTCTTCTTCATCTTCCTCTTCTTCTTCTTCTTCTGGCGCTAAAGTCCGGGGTGAACCTGAGGCTCAATCAACATGCCTCTCCAGCCAGCACGATCTTTTGCCAGGTGCCTCCAGTTGCGCACTCCAAGTTGGTTGAGGTCCTTCTCCACTTGTGTGCGCCACATTAGCCTATCCAGTCCTCTGTTGCGTTGTCCCAATGGCTCAGATTCGAAGACTTTTCGGGCCGGAGCAGTGTACATGGCCTAGTCTTCTTAAGTGTTGTATCCGTACACCTTCAGTCGCTGTACAGCCCATAGAGTTCGTCGTTAAATCTTCTCCTCCAGATGCCATCAACGTAAACAGGACCAAAAATCGCACGAAAAGCTTTTCTCTCGAAAAGACTAAGAGCTTCTTCAACCGCCTTTTTTTTCAGGCTTCAACCTTTCAGGTTTCCGCGCCTGTTAAGATTTACCTGCCCAAAAACTCGTTGCTATCGTTTCTTGAACTCATCCAAGTTACACAATCGTTCATTTACTGAAAAAGCTGTAAAAACTTTCGGAGTATGACAGCTGACGTGACATTGTCTTTGTTCACAACAGAAACAGTAGCTCATCAACAATACTTATAGTTGCCAAAAAAAAAAAAAACTCCAAAAACATCTAAAGATTCAATTCCCGAGCCCCAGGCTCGCGTGACACCAAGTTCAACAAAAGTTCGAATAAAACAAAATCGCGTGACAGTGACATGCCCATGCCCCATGATCATTTTCTGCTCATTCAAATGTAAGTTCACGTCACATCTGCCACTCGAACTCCCGCAAACGACAAGCTTCACATCGCTACCTCTTCAAGTCCGAGAATTCCTCGGCTGTTTCCTTTTGACAGTCTTTTTCCATTCATTTGACATCAAAAATGTGGTTACATGTCAATTAATCATCGGCCGCTTTGTTCGGGGAAGATGTACCAAGTGGCAAGTTTTGAAGAGCGCCCACGCTGACTCCTCTTACTTCTGTCAAATTGACATCCAGTCAAAAGTCGTTCAAGTACCACTGTGCTGTGCGCCACTTCGTGCGCCTCACAGACTTTTGTCATCACTCCACCGCCAAGCGGCGTTTTTGTGCGTTTCTTTTTTTTTTTTTTGAATCAATTAACCGCACGGTAGATCGGGCAAGAATGTACATACATCTGATCTGGCACGAAAAATCGGGGGAAAAAACGCGAAATTCGCATGTATCGTGGCCGATCTCTCATTTGCATGCTTTAGCAACATCCGCTACACTAACCGCCCTTTTTTCACAACAAATTGCGCGGCCACACAAACAAATCAGCCTACGCAAACTCTGCCCCAAGCCGCCCTTCTCCCGTTCACCGCCCCATGAGGCTTCTAGTCAGTGAATTATTATCCGTCCTGAGCTTTCCCACATGCGCGCTGTGCTGCCTCCACCTCTATCGTGCAAAATTTCGAAAATTCCAGATAATCACCGCGGCATGCCTGCACCCGTCCGCCCGCTGTGGCGATTGCATACCGTTGCTGCTGCTGGCTGGTGGCTGGTGTGTGCACCAAAACCCAACCGACCCAACAACAAAGGAACACACATCGTCGTCGAAATGGGAGCAAATCAAAACGAAAAATAAAACAGAAGAAAAAAACAAAACCCAAGACAAAAACTGCGCTCCACGAAGAATCGAGTGCAGCGACAAAATAGCAACAACAAAAACAAAAACAACAACAGCGCCAGCAATAAAGTGCAGCCAAAGTTAGAGCGGGTACGGCTGCTGGTACGGGTTGCATTGGTTCATTGCCCTTTGTGGCCCTGTTTGAACTGAATTTTCGCGCACATTATGACGCGCGAACAAGCGAACGACGAGTCGCGCCGAACACACTCTTTGTTGTTCTAAGCGCGCGAGAGCGCGCGCGCTCCTTCTCGCACACACAGTCGCCCCATGGCATGTGCGGACGGATGGTGGGGCAGCCGGGAGGCACACATATTGGCGGCAATTTGTTGTGCGTTCTAACACCATTAAATTGAGGTAAGTGAACGCACGCAATGCAATGCGCGAGATTGTGACGTTTCGCGAATGTTCGCCGATGTCGTGTGATGCCGTCCGTCTCTCACAAAGGCCAAGCCAACATTTGTGGCGTGCCTGTGTGTGCAATGGGGGGCCTTGCACCGAGCACCGAACACCGAGCAACGGCAGCAGCAACGACTGACACACAGAATTATGCACATTGGGAGTTTGGGTCGGTGCCGTTCACTCACCTCACCAACACTGCCGTCCGATGCCGTTGTGTGCATTCACGAACACATTCGCCACTCACAGTCATCGTCGCCGCCACTCGCTGCTCGTCGTTCCTCCTCGTCGTCGTCGACGTTGTCGTCAACGCTGCCTTGACAGCATGCCTGCAATTGAATAAGACTGTGCCTGACTAAGCGTACTGCTGCGACTGCTGTTGCTGCTACTGCCGCTGCCACTGCTTCTACTTCTAGAGTGAGCGCGTTCAGTGAATGCAAAATAGTTTGCGAGCAAAAAGAACTGGCACGTCCGACAACGCTCGCCCCGTCTCGCTCCCGCACTGCGCAAGGGACATGATTCGTCTTCGTCGTCCGCTGCTGGGTATTGTGTATTCTCTTTTTGTTCTCCTCGTAAAATTTTGTGCGCTGCGCTCCTAACCTACCCTAACCGCCGATAGATTAGTGTTTGAAGCGGGAGCCGTCAAATCTTCTACAAATATTGCATAAAAGTGCACTGAACTGTCAAGCTGTTGGTCGATCGGTTGCTTGGACACTTGGACGTTGCGACGAAGCTGTTGTTGCCCGCCCGTCTTGACGATGACGATGATGATAGCGATTGTGCGCTGCGCTGCAACCAGCGAGGAATATAAAATATTCCGATTAGGCGTTAGTTTACAGCTAAAATAATCTAATTTTGTATTTATTCAGAACCGCTTCTGTTGGTGTGTCGGCCTGTCACTCGGCCATGCAATTGCCAATAGTTCTTAGCTCGTCTTCTGCGCCTCGCCTTCAAAGCTGCAGGGCCCTCTGGGTTTCTTTGTGCCTTTTGCGCCTTGTGGCGACTGCCGCCGTACGGCCTGTGTGTGCAGCAGCGCGATGTTTTTGTCATCCGTCCGGCCCCGGGAGCGCGTGAAATTCATGGTGTTGGGCTTTGTGTGATGTGATGTGTGAGTGTGCATCATGTATGCGCTTGCATGTTCGCATTCGGTTTACGGAGACCGAAGGGCCGATGACCGATGGTTAATTAGGTTGCCGGTTGCATTGATTCGGTCCGTCACCGACACGACGACCAGCAGCGGCGATGGAGGACGTGCTTGCCTGCTGGCTGGCTGACGTGCCGTGTGATGGCTGTGGCGCGGTGTAAACGTTTGTGTATATTATGATTTCGTCTTCATCACAATTCGGTGGATTTTGTTGGCCTGGTTTATTGGCTGGGCATGAGCTGTGACGACGCATCGTCACTCTTTATGTCGGTTAATTATGTTGATGCGTTTGCGAATTAAACGCGCAAACGTTGCCAATATTTCCCTTCCATCTTCTGTGTTAATTGATTAAAACCAAAAATTATTATGCATTCAATTTGTTGTGATGACCAAGCGGGATACAGCAACAGCGTCGTCGTCACGCTTGGTTTCGGTTGACATGAATAGTTTTTTTTTTTTTGATTTTCAAGTTTTTGTTTTCGAATGATGAATGCAGGACGGCATGACTCAGAAATTCTATGAAATTTCATTTGACTTATGATTGTTGGGTGGACCGTTAGTTTATGTGAAGCGTCAAATGGATGCTGACAAAAAAGAATTGCCATTTAACTGAATTTTAGGGACGCGTTTAAAGATGTGGATTGGAATCTCTTGAATGCTTGAAACGTTTCTTTTTGTCAATTTAGCCACATATTCGTATAAGTTAGGAAATGTATCGTTTTTTCAAAATTTGGTACACTTTCCAATTATAAGAGACATTTATTTAGAATTTGTTTTGTATTTCGAGAGGTTGCTGAAAACGATTTAATATCCCAGGTTTGGACAGTTATTAAGTTCCCTAAATTCGCAGCTCTATAGTTGAAACTTCAAACTAAAATTTGGTACAATCATAAAACTTTCTAAATTTACATTGGGGCTGTGAGAGAACTTTGTACAAGTTCGAAATTTTTAAAATTCGGACGAAACTTTCGAGCTTGAGTCTTGATGCAATTCCTTGTAAATGCATAGAGTTGATAACTGTTCAAAATTTTCGATCGAAAACGTAAGGTTCCAAATTTATTGGAGTCTAAAGAAATGTACTGAAGCCAGAAAGGAAATTGACAGAAATTTTCTATCAAATTGTAATCCCTTTTGTAGAAAAAAAAGTATTAAGCCCATATTCTGAACTTAAATTCTGTTCCAAGTTTCGGGTAAAGTGACTTAGAAGTATCAATCCAAGTTGAGCCAAATTTCTGCCCTGCCTTTGGACCAAAATTTAAATCTTGCCCTTCGAACTCAAGAATGAAGCGGTTCAAATTGGTATACCTGTATGAGAAGTCAACATTTAACTTTGGCCGACTTCTAAATTTAGGCCTCTCTCTTCCGAGCAGTGAACTCCGTTCTAAATTTTTATTTTGAAAGGGGAGTGCAATGCGAGACCGTTTTTTTAATGAAATGCATTAAATTTAGATTGTAGCAAATAAGTTTGAGACTTTTTAAGGAAATCCTGTGGACAAGCGTAAAAATAATGATCCAAATTTCCAATTGATATTTAGGCCTTTGATTGGAGGTCGTGTTAAAGGAAGAACTTCAAGTTACTCTAAATTTCTCTGCGTATCCAGTTTTGCTCGCCGTGACGTAGTGGGTAGAGTGCGACGCTCACAAGCCGAAGGTGTAGGTTCGATTCCCAGCTCAACCCGAATTTGTCGAATTTTTCACGGCACCACCTCTTTCGAGCTGCTGACAACAGTCAAAGAGTAATAACTGTCTAAGAAAGCTTTTCAAACTTCACAGTTCGGAGTCGGCAAAAAACTGTGGGTCCCTTCTACTCGTAAACAGTAGAGCGCACAACATGAGTAGTTGATGAGCAAGCTAGGCCCTGGTCTCCCTGTGGATTGTAGCGCCAACAATTATTATCATCTAGCTTTGTCTTAAAAAAATATTGGGCCTAAAAACTGAAAAAAAAAAAGTGTCACTCAATCTCAAGTAAATTTGAAAAAATGAATAGAAAACCCTTTTGTTCAAAAACTGTTATTTTTGTTTTTGAAATGTATTTCAAATTTGTAATTGTTCAGAAACTGTTCAAAAGTTTTACACTTATTACTTACACGGATTTCAAACTGTATTCCTTCTGCGAGGTAATGTCAATATGTCCAACATGCAGTTGCCAGTCGATGTCTCTTTGGACGAAATTGCCCCTTTGACAGCCTTCCTATGTCCAAAAAATGTTCCAAATCCAAAGACCATCGGCCTAAATTCCTGTGATTTAAATCATCGTACTCAGAAGCATATCACACCTCAACATCGATCATGAAGTTGAACTCGCCGGCGATCCGTGGCGAACGTGTACCGAGGTTAACACGTTCGCACCGTCTGCGGGTGGGCCCTCCATAGAACCATCCTCAACTTAATTCCCAATTGAAGAGATTCATGGCCCCTCGTCACATTCCACATGTCATTCAAGATTTTCGGTCTGTTGGTTTGATTTGAAACCGTGTCCCTCGACCCCGAACTAAGATTCTGATTGTCGCCACCGCCACCGGGCACGTGACTTCAACTCAATACCGTTGTGCTGTGTGCATTCACATAAGCCTTCGTTGCCGACGTCTGGGGCTGACCATAACAAGACTGCACTCCAACTCCAAGACCTAACAGTTCTAAACGTGTCAATTGATAAAAATCAAAGACAACGTCTGTCAGTTGTCAAAAACGAACAAAAAACTTAAATCACAGCAAATAAATGAAAACCAGAAAACGGAGAAACAAAGGAGAATCGCCTTAACGGCGATGGTTTCCTGTAATTGAATTTGAACAGAAAAATACCTGCGCCTCCTGTGCAGTTGCGGCTTAATTAATATTCCGCGGCGGTAATTTGTAATCACCTTTACATAAATCTCATTTCTGACGGAACGTGTCATCAATTCAATTTTTCTGCGCCCCTCTATCGCGCCACCGCAACGATCGTATTGATTGTGCTCAAATGTGAGGTGGAGGGTGGATGGGTGGATATGATTATTGTTATTCAGTTCTGAGTGCTGCACGATCGTGTGGTTGCGTTTTTTTCCTCGAAATGATAAAAGGCGCTGGCGCGTTGGAGGCCCCATGACTTAATCCAGACATTCGGTCGGGGCCCGATCAGAAGGGAAGGGGTGAGTGATTCAAGTCTGAAAGCAAGTCATTCTTCTCAAAGATTTCAAATCGAATGTCTCCCCTCCCCCTCCCCCCTTCAAACATCTGATAGAGACTGTGAATGCGTGCGTGCGTTCTTGTTTTTTTTGCAAAATCAGCAAGAAACCAATTCGTTATCGCGTACAATTCACTAGAAGTCAACCTCGATAAGTTCATTGACCCACTGTCGCGCTGCCGCACACACTCACTCGGTTGGTGCTGCTGCCGTTTGGAGGTGCCGCTCCCCCGCCCCATCAACTCACACGCTTGCACACCCAAATCAGGCTCAGACGTCCGCCGTACACTTACTTCGGCGGTATGACTTCAACTTCGACTTCAATTATTATTTGAGCATTTTTTTCTGCGCGCACTGTTGCTGTTGCTCTCTGTTCCATTATTACCGTGATTATCTGCGATAGTTGTTTTAATTTGCAATCACACACAGATACACCGCACAGTGGCTACGGCACCACAACACGATGAAGCGGCAGAGGTGGCGGCGGTGGCGGTCGTATCTATTTGGGGTTCTTGTTGGTTGTTGGTTGGTGGCTTTTTTTTGCTGAAATATATTTTATCTCGAGTGTGTTTAGATATTTAATATAATTGTTCGCCGAATGGGTGGTTCTCCTCCTTCTCCTTCGCACTCGTGTGCCCACAGAGAGCAGACACATATTTCGCAAAAATTATTATCAGTCCTAAAAATAAGGTCATCGGGAATAGAGAGACAGAGGGAGAGAAGGAGAGTATGTTTATTTTTGTTTATACATTTATGGCGGAAATGCCTTTACTGATCAGATTCTGGGTATTTTTCTGCTTTCTAGCAACTATCAGATTGGAGGGGAACAGGGGTCTTGCGTTTGAAACGATAATGTTTTGTGCACACACCGCCGCGTACCTAGTTCTGATGTGTCATCGAAGTGCAAATAATTGCGGTGATTGTTGATGGTGGTGGTGGTGATGGCCTAGAAAATTCCCTCCCCATCAGCGGGCACAAACAAACAATCACCAGAGTTCGTTGACTTCTTTATTCTCCGAGCGAACACAGACAATTGTTGCACATCACATCAAAACACTGGCGAATGGCGCCCAACCGGGGAGTTATTGTTTTTTTGTTTTGTTTTTTGGAATGAAAGAAATTATGATGGCGACTTCCATTGGGTGGTATGATTCAGGGCGTTTATAAATAGCTTCCGTTTCGTGTGTGAGTCATGCCGGACTGCCCTTTATGACTCGTGCATGCGACAATAATTGCATTCCCGGCTGTCGTTGCATCGTAAACTCATGCAGTTCAATGGGGAAAAATTACTCCTCGTTCACAGCACGTTGGTAAGTCATCTTTTTGATGAGTATGTGTCTTACATTTGATACGAGTCACAATGTGAGCTATTTAAAAATATCAGAATTTTGGCGAAAGTCTCGTTATTTCAGGCATCCTCAGCATCAACAAATTCCCTATGAGTTCATCATTTGCATCGAGCAGAGTCCCTCAAACTTAAATAACTCTCTGCACAATTTAGCATCTTCTATAAACTTCTCAGCCCTCCAAGAGTATCGCATAATATCATCAAATATCGCCAAACGACCTCGGAATGTCCCACGAAGTAACTTAACTTCACCAAACTTTGGTCTACTTTAATTGTTTCCCCTGTCAAATGTCAGACCACATTTGTTCCGGATTTTGCGGTGAATGGTAGTTGCAACCTTCATTGCTGGCATTTAGAGTCGGCTTGTTTCATTTGTCCGGTTGAATGTCAGCGATGTCGTGACCACAGCATGACAAAACAATAAGGCACGATGGCGACCTTGTTTAACGTTATCTGTGCTGGAAATTAAGCTCAAATCTATTGACACACGAAAATATCGAATGACATCTAGACATTTTTTTGAACATTTTTTGAAAATTTCTACGTTTTGATTTCTTTGGACTTCATCGTGTTTAGAATATTCTTTAAAATGACTGAGTTTCTGGAAGTGGACGACTGGAAAGTGGACATCTTTTCAATATTTTTTTTAGAATTTTTGTGAATATGGAAGAGGCGTAATTTCGTGCTCGCCGTGAGGTCTTATTTCGATAAGAATTTCATACTTAGAACATTCTTTCAAATGACTGAATGCCTGGAAGTGGACGGCTGGAAGGTGGACATCTTTCCATTATTTTTGGAATTTTCGTGAATATGGAAGAGGCATAATTTCGTGCTCGCCGTGAGATCTTATTTTGATCAGAATTCCGTGTTTAGAATGTTCTTTAAAATGACTGAGTTCCTGGAAGTGGACGGCTGGAAAGTGGACATCTTTTCAATATTTTTGGAATTTATGTGAATATGGAAGAGCCGTAAATGCCCGTTTTCCGTGGGACCTTACTTTGTTCGGAGATTTGTGACTTGAGACTTTGTCAATTTTAGGATTTTTGAGTTTTCTTGGCATCGCGCTTTTTACGTTTCCGGATATATAAGGGTCTTGGACCTCTTTAGTTTCCGTATTGGAATTGTGAGTAGGAGTCAAAATTAGTTGAAATTTTAAACTTTTCACAAAATAAGACCTTTTTATTTAACTTCTCTGCACTTTTCTGTGTACGGACTTTTTAGACTTTGGAACGAAATCTATCTTAACTATTTGACAGCTGTCAAAAATGTACTTTTTTATCGTAGCCTGTCTTGAATTCGGATGAAATCTTTTTCATTTTCTTTAAAATTGAAGTTAAAATGACTTAAACATATTCCAAATTAAATTTCCTTGATACTGTCACTTTGACTTTGGCGTTTCTTGAAGAGCTGTCAAAGTCGATGTGATATCGTTCGATTTTCATAACTTTTGTAACTAATTACTGTAGTTTTGGACTAAGGACGTATTTATGTTGAAGAAGTTCTAGCCGTCATAAATGCCATCTGTCTTAAACTGAATATTCCAAAAATGACGTCTGTCAAATGATGGACGTTCTGTCACATACAAATTTACACACATCCCAACCTTGAAGCCAGAATAAAGTTCATGACTGTTAGTCAAACAAACCGTTTAATACTAACTCATTCCAAATGACAGTTCAGACACAAACTGCTTGTCGTTGTTGACATTTAGTATGATGAATGATCCCACATGCATCGTGCCGCACTGCCTTCCCATGAAATTGTGCCTCTAGATGACATCTGTCAAGATAATTTTGACATTTAGTGTCACACCCTCCTTGGTTGACATTTATTTTGACATTTACCATCAATAAAGCGGGAAATTACATGCATGCCCCTGTCCGCAGTTGTCACACTTAGGCACCGCGGTAATTAAGCCACGAATTAATCAAAAGCCATTTCTCCCCATGCCCTGCGCGGCGTGTCACGAGAGGTGTCCAAGAAAGGAACAAAAAAACTCAAACGAAAGAAAAGCAAAAATTGCCACTGAGTCGCACAGTGGCTGTGAGTCATAGCCCATTCGGCGGATGGCGGACCTGTATCGCCGCCGTCCTCCACCCACCCACGGCGTGTTTCAATAGAAACGAGAGCCCGCGAAAGAATCACAAAACTGAAACAAGTTTTCTTGCACAGCCCAGATTTGTGTGCTGGGTCCCGTGTATCGATCTGAGCCGATGACAAAATATGTACACTCGAATGTAGTTTGGAGTTGTGTGTCAAAGCAGCAGCAGACCCGCACACAGATGCATGCGCTGGTGCTGCACACCAGTGCATGGTGGCCGCGTCTTGTAGTCGGCTGCGGGTTCAGTGCACTCACCTGCCGAGGCAATAACATAAATTTCTGCAACACGCAAGAGAGAGAAAAGACCTTGTTGCCGCCGTGCCGCGCCGTTGTGTATGCGAGCGCTGGCAGGAGACCTCTAGCGTTGGGCTGGCTGCGGCTGCTGACCAGGTGGACTGGTAACCGGCCATTAGCCAAAAGTGCAAGAAACTTTATCAAAATCTATAACAAAGAACGGCGGCGTGCACCGAAGGTATGTGAGCTGTGGTGGGAGTTGATATCGGCGGTCCGTCGGTCGGTGAGCCGCGCCGTTACTGGCGAAATATGCAAATGCCCATGGAATGGGAGCCCAGAAATTGCAGCAGGCACACACACACGCTGCGCAGAAGTGTGTGTTGCTGCTTGTTGCTGCTGCTGGCCCTGCTGCTGTTGCCACTAGTGGATGGATGGTGCGGCGATATTCTGGCGAAGTGGTGCATGGAAAATTCTAATTAAATGACATTTACGCGGATCTCCGTGAGCTGAGAGCTGTGAGCCGTGCGCGGTGCTTGAGCACATCAATCTGACATTTCAGCATAAATTCCAGATCATGACATTTTCAATTGGCATTCCCACACACACACACACATCCTGTGATGATGGAGGAGCAGCAGCAAGGTGCAACGACCTCCTCGAACGCGCCACCAGTGGCAGCAGCAGCAGCAGCAGTGGAAGCAGCAGCCATTCACTTGCTCCCGAGTTCGGGCAAAAGTGTTATTTAGGTCCATGCATCCCCTGTGTATCTCTCGCTCTCACCGTGGCACCGAGGCAAGAGCACTGGGGTCGATGAACCCAATCTGGGTCAAAGCAAATCACAACCCCTGGCTGAAATCGAAATTTGGGACACGCGCACACACTGTCACAGGGACACACAGTCAAATGTGCCTCTTGTCTCTACATGCGGAAGACGGTGGTGGTGGCGGCAAATATGACACCAGCGGGCACTTAACGGAAGAGGAGGAAGGAAGCTGCCCCACCACCTGGCCCAGCATACACATAAACCCTGTGTCAACCCTGGATGTGACCCGATTTGAGGGCGTTAACATCTCTCAAAAGCAAGTGCTAGTTATGCACACGTTGTGTACTTCAAACGAGGGAGAGAGCAGCAGCCTGTGTATCTGCTCAACGAGGAGATCCTTTAATTTGTGATTCCTCGTTTCCTTTGGCGCTTTTGCGCTTCGAAATCGGCAACCATCGACAGCCGGACTGTGGTGGTGGGTGGCTGAGAGTGGCGCAGGAATGCGGACGTGAAGCGATACTCGTATCCGGGATCCCTTTATATTTACACACTCTCTTTCCAATACACAAACACACACACAGTCATCCCCTTATCCCCTCATCCCCTCATCCCCTCAGTTGAGTGTTGAACTCGTTTTGGGGGTTGGTTACAGAGAGAAAGTGCTTTCCTTTCCGTTACGCGCGCTGGCTTTGTGGTAAGGTTACTCCCGTCCGTTGACCCACATTCTTGCCGTTCACACATAAAATACTCGCACACGCTTGTGTGTATTGGAGGTCGCTGGGATGAGAATGGGAGTGAATTCTTAGGGTAGAGAATTCCTTCGGTCTCCCTCTCTGTCCTGTGCAAAGGACTGCAATTAGAGAGCTCTGTGTGCGGTGAGCTGTGCCTTGCGATGACAACCCCTAGAATAAATGTGCGTTCCCCTTCCCATTCCTCCCAGAGGGGATGTCAAATCGGTTGATCGGTTATTCGTTCTGCGGGTTAACCCAAATTATTGTTAATAGTTACGTTCGCTCCTCCACAGTGTCAATTAAAATAAGCGCGCGTGGGTGGACCAGCTGCGGGGGGCGCATGATTAAGAGAGAGAGAGAGAGAGAGAAAAGGAGGACACGGAAGCTAAATAAAATTACCACCCCCGCATGCGATACAATTCTTTTAATTCCACAGAAACAATAAATACAAGACCGAGTATCCGAACGCAAATGATATTTACTGCGAGCCCGCCAATATAGCCGCCCAACGACGGCGCTGCTTTCTGACAGAGGAGCAAGAGGAAGGTCTTATGCTCAGTACATCGCACATTCAGCCGTACTCTCTTGCGTCGCCGTTGGGTGTTTTGTGGCGAACGGAGGTGAATGAACTGACTTGGAGGAGGCTTGCATGTTTGTTGTGTGACGTCAATTGACACAGAGCGACAGATCAACACAATGTTGATGATGATGTTGGTGGTGGGTAGTTGGACTGTGACCTCATATGGGGCGTGATGGGAATGTGATGTGAAGCGATGAAGGTGTAACTCCCACCCAGAGAGAGGAGTGGACGATGAAGGATATTTATCGTCCTGCCAAAACGATTTCATTTCGGATCGGTAGGTAAATGGCTGTTTGCTGATTGTTTCAAGAGTTCAGTGACACTGGACAGCTGTCGTTTGCAGTGAAATGTAGCTGCCTTGGGAGGGGTGGGTGTGGTAATGGACTTGAATGTAACATGAGAGGCACGGCGGATCCTGCCAAATGTCAAAGTGACAAATGGGATTCGGTTGGAAATTTGGCGAGAGTTTGATTGTTGCATCTGACAGAAGTCAAGGTGAGTTTTCGTTCGGAAACTTGTGCAGATGGTGGTTGTCAAAAGTTGTGGCAGACAGTAGGGACTATGTGTGGGAGGTTGTAAAAGTAATTGAAGTGCAAAGACTCCAAGTGACAGATGTCAGAAGAGTGACAGATGTCATAAACCATTTCACCTAAGTGCATGATGACTGGCTTTTGCGTTTTATTCCCTGTCTCTTTTTGTTTTTTGGAATGCAAAACATCTTATCTCACTCGCGCTAAGTGCGAAATTTGAAAAAGTCAAAGTGACTTGTCAAAACGTCGCACAGACGTTGTCTAGAGATCATATGAACCATCTTTTGGTAAAGTTTCACCTTAAATTATTATTAAATTTTAACAACTATGTATTGTTAAATTAAAACTTGACCTAAGAACTCTGTGGAGTGTTAAAATGCGTCAAACTAGGCAGCTGTCAAAGTCTAAGTCTTGTCAAAAACGGATAAACTGATTGTCCTTGTCATTAACGCTTAAGCGAATTGAAAATCTGACTTTCTAAAGCAGAGTATCAAACGCATGCATTTCCGAGTAAGCCGTGAAATCTGTTTCAAGTGTAGATTGTCAAAATGTCAAACTGGCAGATGGTTTTTGTGTCAGAGAAAAGTCATTAGATTTTTTTATTGTTCTTCGAATAGTTGCACTGAACATTGATTTCTGTCTCATTGGCAATGACTGAGACAAATGTCAAAGTGACAGCTGACAATTTGTTCATCAAAGTTATTATAGACATGATGGTGGGGTCAATCTCTTGGATAAATCCTCCTTTTCTAGAGACAAAAAACACTAAAGTGACAGATTACATCTATTTACAAGAAACAAGCCTTAGACATGGCCATAAGACTGGATATGGCTCAAAGCCGAGAAACACCCTGTCCTTTCCTTTATCCTAAAAGCAACATATCAGTGGAGTGGTCTTTTTCACCGCCGTCAGTGTCAAATGAAATTCAACACCTCCATACCGAACGAAATTCAAAATTTGTATTTTATCACATCCAGCCTGTGACTTGTCAAAAGCAGAATCGTGTCTTTGACACTGAACTTCAAAGAAATGTCAAACATTTGGTTCCACAAGTATACTCGTATGTCAATTTTCAGACGTCAATTTTCTTCAATAAACGAAGTTGTCTCACTCTACTGATATCTCACTCTATTGACGTCTCACTCTGTTGACGTCTCACTCTTTTGATGTCTCACCCTATACATGGAGATATTGTCTTTAACATTCAAAGCGATGCGCCATCTTGAAAAGAAAAATGTTACGATTCACTGTCAAAAGCTCACAACTTGTCGACGCATTCATATATCAAAAGCTGAACATTCCCACTGACATTCGATTTCGTTTGGAATCCGACTCCCAATTCAATTACACTCTGAAGCCCTCCAAAAGGGATAACATTTGAGATCTATTGTAATCTGACGGCAAGTACAAAATGACGTCCACAAAAAAACAGAACTTCTAATCCCTCAATTGATGCATTGTCGCCTTTCAATTATCCGTCACAGAAGCACATGCTCAGCGCACATTCATCATCGCCATTGTGGATCTCACAATTCATCGATGACAAATCCGCTTACAAGGAATTCATCTTGCCTGTCAAACGACTTTCATGTACTTCTTGTGTGTTATTGTTCCCGACTTCAAACGAACTAGAATTCACTTGAAACCCGAAAAAAATATGAACGGTGTACCCGCCAGTTGTTGAGAGTCTTAAAAAGTGAAAATTTATTACTTTTCTTTTGGATTTTTCTTTTCACTTACGCGCGTTGCCCGCACAACTCATCTTCTCCAGTCCTAGTCTAGATCATAAAACATCGCATGAAAAAATTAAAACGGAAAGTGTAAGGCTCTTTCTTCCGAATTACGATGAAGTCCGGCCGAAAAAAGTGAGAACTGCTAAGAAAATGAAAAGTTATCGTAGCTCTGGCATCGTTTTTTTTCTGGGCTGTGTTGCTTCCGTTTTTAACTCCCCCTCGGCTGCCACAGACAATCGAAAATGAATTGCAATGTGGACAACAAATAAAAATGGTAGACTTGACCACCAGCAATGCAGATGCACCTGCTGTCAAATGAGAAAGCTGTTGAGCATCGGGAAGTAAGTCAGCATGACGGATGACCCATTTTGTTCTGCTCTTGTTAGATTAGACTTTTCATCAAGTGGCGCCAAAGCGCCGCCACCACCGACGAACTTGTTCATCTCTCGTACGCACGCTGCTCAAAGTGCAACTGTAATCAATTAACAGTCGTGGGCCTTTAGGCGGCGTTTACATTGATTTGGGAGTGCGGGGATGGGGTTTGTTGTTTATTTTGAGAACATGAAACGTCAAACATTACGTCAAATCGAAAGTCGATTAGTGCAGAGATGCTTGTGTGTTTACATTCGGAATTCGTTTGGAAA
The DNA here is from genome assembly GCA_955652365.1 of Eristalinus aeneus. Classification (NCBI taxonomy): domain Eukaryota; kingdom Metazoa; phylum Arthropoda; class Insecta; order Diptera; family Syrphidae; genus Eristalinus; species Eristalinus aeneus. The sequence continues at coordinate 12,596,998 of OY019134.1, forward strand.
TCAAAAAACTCGAAACCGAAATTTGTTTGATTTGGGAGGAGGGCAGTCGAGGCGAAAAAATGATGATCTGTCAGAGGATGATTATATTGGGAAAGTTCTGGGAAGTTATGACATGTGTGCGGGTGTTTACTGCACTTAGGAAACTATTTCGGATTGGAACTTATAACAGAATGGACAGAACTTGGTGTTGGAAGTCTTACAGGGACATATGCATGTGCACATTCTGAAATGAGCAGTTGGGCCTGGGGAAAATGTTGACAGTTAGCTGCTCTGGCACACAATTGGAGAAGGATCTCAACCAACTTGGAGTGTGCACTTCGACGCAGGTACCGAAAGATCTTGCTGGCTGGAGAGGCATGTTGGTTAAGGCCCAGGTCCAGCTCGGACTGTAGCGCCACAAGAAGAAGAAGAAGACGCTGCCCTTGTAATAAATTTTGACACTAACGTGGTAAAAAAGAAACGAAGAACATTTTGACAGATAGCTGTTCTTGAAAAAATTTTGACGCTGACAGTACAAAGAAGAAAATTTTGACAGACAGCTGTACTTGCAGCAAATTTTGACGCCAGCGTGGTAAGAAAGAAGAGAAGAACATTTTGACAGAGAGTTATTCTTGAACAAATTTTGACGCTGACGTGGCACAGAAGAAAATTTTGACAGATAGCTGTACTTGCAGTAAATTTTTAACAGAGAGCTGTTCTTGAACACATTTTGACACTAACGTGGTAAAGAAGGAAATTTTGATAAATAGCTGTTCTTGCAGCAAATTTTGACGCCAACGTGGTAAGGAAGACGTGAAGAAAATTTTAACAGAGAGCTGTTATTGCAACAAATGTTGACGCTAACGTGATACGAAGTGTACTAACGATAAAACTTTGAGCTGTCAAACAAAGTGTTAAACTCTGCTTCGGAGGTAAAAGTTGCAAATGTCAAGTTATCAGGTGGCGTCTTCTTTTTATTAAACAGTCATGAAGCAAAAAATAGCCCCGTAAGTTGGTCTGAGGGAAACTCTGCAAAAAAGAGCAGGTCAAAGTAACAAAATTCTGCTGAACGTGATGATAGCTGATAAATGCCGGGGCATATAGAGGGCGCCACTTACAAAAACAAAATATCACATTAATAATTGTTGTGCCTCTATATGTCCTGTGACTTATTGAATGATCTGGTACAAAGTCAACAATTTGTGAATTGTGACCCATTTGACATCAGTCATAATCTGTCAAATTTTGAACAAATTTCAATCATATCGGTCCTTTTGAAAATTGCTTCAAGAGAATGCAGTTGATCGGACTTTCAATTGTGCTCAGAACCCCTTTAGAATGATCAAATTGTCACTTTTCTGACATCTGTCATCGGCCAACTCTCAAACACCTTTGAAATTCATGAATCTCTGCAAAATTACGTTGACCCCATTCAGCACCACCATTAACCGCGCTTCAGCTGCAGTCGTTTCCACTCTCAATGACACCTATCACTTCTCAAATACATCTCGCACAGTCTCCCAATCACACAGCATGGACACAGCATGCTCAAGACCACGCCGCGAGGAGAACGCCAGACAATGTTGCAGATTTTGTGCAAGAAAACATAAATTCTCCTGCACCTGTCACCTGTCAAATCTGACACATGTTCCCATCACAAATAAATGAAAATCGTTCAACATCCCACGGCCTAGCGCCGAAAAGTGAACGCCATCAGACGATGTGGGCAAACACAATGCAAAACTTTCGCTCCATTTTGACAGTTATCAGCTATGAATTGCCGACTACTTCACAAATATGCCTAATTTCGGCCTAATATGACCCAGAAAATCAAGAATTTGTAAATCAAAATTAAATCGCGTGACTTAAAACTCAGTCAACTCTGCCGTTAGATAACTCAACAGCTCGCTCAGCATCCCCCCGCCGCCGCCCCCTTTTGATTTAGAAATCTCCAACTAAACAAAAGCCCCCCATCAATGAGTGTGGAATAAGAAGAAGACGGCGACGAAGGCGAACGAACCAAAGAAAAAAAAACCTCAACGGCCGTCATGTAATATCACAATTTATGTGCAATTCCCTCTCACTTTCATTTGAAGAGAAGAAAAAAAAACTCGTTTCATCTGTTTGCGCTTGCGTACCAAGCAACCAACAGCCAAACGTCAACGAACTCATGGCTATTGGCAGTGCTTTACACCCAAACCGTTCTCTTGTGTGTCGGTCGGTTGTCGTTGTTGGTCTGCTTCGCCTCGTCTCGTCTTGTTTCTGTCTTAAGTTGTTTTTGTTGTTGTTGTTGCGACTGTCATTTGGGTAGGTTTAGGCGGCGCGCACAACCAACCGACTTTGGTGTCTATTTCAATCGATTTGAATTTATGCTGCTGCTGCATGATGCAATCGAAAAGTGCGTGCAGCCGCAACGCATTGAGCTGCCAAAAAAAAAGTCCCTTTCCCGTCACAGGATTCGAATCGGTCCACATTCTATAAGCGTGGACGCACGTGGTTATTTGTCAAACAAATTTTTCAACCAAAAAGTCGACTTTCTTTTTTTTTCATGCTGAAAATTAATATCCACTGCCTTGGGATTCTATCGCTCATACATCAAGTCCTTGCCCGATACTCCCCTCGCACTCAATCGCTCAACGACGAGGTTGATGATAAGAAACATACCCACTGTCCCTCACACATGCTCACATTCTGCGCCACACACAGTCGCACACACAAGTCCGAACTCAGAAATGTATATTGAAGCAGCAGCAGCAATGAGCTCCACATTCGGTTCGAGGTAGCTGACCGAAAAGTGGGTCACGACAATGGCGAGTTCGTTGAACTGGCTATGACTTTACGAACGCACAACCAACCGCACACACACAGTCTACACACAGCGAGAGAGATACAAATTTGCAGGAAAAAGAGAGAAAGACAGAGAGAAGAAGAGCGAATAGCGCGCGCAAACTAGACACTACTACGAGATGGAGTGAGAGCGCGGACATTCGAGAATCGATTTCGTTTTTCTTCTTTCACTGCCAATTTGTTGTTGGCTCATATTTTTGCACAGTGATTAATTGCTAATATTAAACAAATAGCAAACGAATGTGGTGGGAGATAAGAATAGAAAAATGAAATAAGGAGATGGGCGGGTGCGAGTGCAATGGACTGCAGTTGCACGACGACGACGACGACGACGAAGACGACGTTCCCAATTTGCGAGAATTCACTCTTATCGGAGCCGCGCTCAGTTCAATGAACCTCCTGAACCAGAAGTATGTACCACCACAAAGTGACGGTGTCCTGAATCGATAAAAAGCGAAATCAGGCCTAGGGATGTTTGCGCGGGATAGATAAACGAAATTAAGTCATCAATCAAGTGGCTTACAGGTGGACAGGTGGGACTCTCGTTGGGCGCCAGATATAAGCGGGGTGGCTAGGAACTGTCATTAAAGGCGGAAAACCCGAAACAAATTGATAAGGCAAAAGTTTGACAACATCTTGGGGGGAGGGCATACATTCAGCCACCACTCTCTCACCTCACCTTCGTCGTCGCCGTCGGTCGCTCTCTCTTGTCTACACATTCGTTTCGGACTCGGTGTGAATGACTTCAATTACCCCACAATCTATGTAGCGCGAGGTTGGCGGCCATCAAAGAACTCAACTCACAACTACTACGAGTCAAGGGGACTCAACGACTAACCATGGCTGGGGAGGCGTGAAGAGAGCGCAAAGAAGAAAATCGAATTGGACTACAACGAGAAAACGAAAAAAAAAAGCAGCAGCAAATTACGAGGGAAATACGCTAAAAGTAGAGTTCGTTCCTCTCTCTCTCCCTCATTTTTACGCTCTCTCGAAAAATCCCCACACCAAAATCGAACCAGAGACAGTGAGAGAGGCAGATTGAATCAGAAAACTACAAAAAGGAATGTAAACGAGTCTCGACTTTGTATAGTTTTCACATGTATCTCACAAATGAAAACTCACACACCGTCCCGCGTGCAAAGGCAGTCAAGGAGCGAGAGTGAGACAGAGCGAAAGAGAGACACAGTGGCACGGAGCGCCAACCAACTCAACCTCAAGCAACATTTTTCTCGCAACGAATAAACAGTTTGACGCTGGGGCTAGCAATCATTCGCAAATTGTTTGTCAAATGAAACGGTTACAAAAAATATTTTGTGTCCCGCGGTTTTTTCATTTCTTCTTCTTCTTGTTCTGCCTTGCATTTCGCCTCGAATCAAAAGTTTATCGCCATTAATTTGGAGGTTTTTCCGAAACAAATATTTTGTGCGAAAATTCATTATTCTTCGAGCGAAAATAACATAAAAATTGAAATAACGGTGAAACATAGAAAAAAGAAGTAAATAAATAAATAGAGAAAAAAATATTGAAAAAGCGGTTCGTCGGAGTGGACTAAACAGTTTGATGAATTCAATCATGTTCCTTATTCATACTTATTGAAAACCAACAACACTGGGATTTATTTTCATAAAAGCAAAATAAATAAGTAGACATTTTCTGTGAAAAATTGAGAAGAAGACCATAAATTTAAGTAATGGGTTGTGCAATTCAAGAAATCATAACTGATAATCAACCAACCAAATCAAATCCAAATGCAATGGATACAACAGAACTTAGTAAGAGTCCTCATCAAGCGCCAACGCAACACAGTCAGCATCAGCAGCAATTGTCAAAAACATCAACAATTGTAATTGGTATTGGCAGTGACTGCAACAATAAAATGACAACAACACTGATGATAAATCAAAGGAGTCAGCAGTTGAAGGAGCAACATTCGGCGTTAGTTAAATTATTGGAATCGGCGCCAATTAAGACAGCAACAGCAACAGCAACAAAATCATCCACCAATAGTTGTAATATTAGTAAAAATTTAAATAGTATTAATAGCGTTAGCAATAAGCAACAACAGACAACACCTAGTCCAAGTGCACATTGTGAACATTTGAAAATGAATGTGAACAATAGTCAACATCCACAAAATGTGTCATCGCATCATCGTAAGAGACTCAAGTCGATACAGCATCATCATCATCATCATCACCATCATCATCACCACCAACAGCAGCAGCAGCAGCAGCAGCAACAACAGCAGCAACAAACTTTAGTTCAAACGGCAATGTTACCGCCAAATGAGTTTTCAAATTCGAACTCCACCGTCAGTTCGTTGCTGCAAAATGTCAATAATTGTAATAGTAGTATTAGTAGAGTTCATAAAAGTGACGCGTCGGCTAGTGAGAGTTTCTGTCAAAATGAATTATCACCTTCGAACGGAAAGTCATCATCATCGTCGTCGTCCACCAATACGTCTTCGTGCTTATCGTCGTCGTTGTCGTCGTCCTCGTCGTCCTTATCGTCGGTAATCGGTGGTGTGATGGGTGTCGACGATGATATGTTAGATGAGGATGAGTGCGGTGGTGTTGACAGTGATTGTGGGCAAAGCCAAAAGACGATCTCGCTGACAGATCATAACAATTACGAGACGTATCAGTGTCCGTGGAAAAAGATTCGTTACGCTCGCGAGTGGAAGCAGCGCAAACAACAGCAGGAGCAACAGCAGCAGCAGTCACAGTCACAGTCCCAGCAGCAAGCCGAATCCAAAGATTCAGCGACAACGGCAGCTGCCAGTGATGAAAAAATTGCCATATCATCGTTAGAAAGACAAAATTCCGAATTAGCCAAACGATTGGGTATCATACCCGAAAACTCAACCGCCCCACCAGCACCACCATCCACCTCCACATCGTCCTCCACCTCCTCATCATCATCCTCGTCAGGATCATCGACATCATCGCACAATCGTCGCGACAGTTCGGATAGCAATTCGAGCATGTCGAGCACGTCGAGCCTTCAATCCACGGCATCCTCTACCGCCTCATCGGTTCTCTCGTCGTGCACCTGCACTCCACAGCAGCTAGAGTTAGATCAAGACACACCGTGTCAGTGCAACAGCTGTCAGGCGATGGATCTGGATTCGGGATGCGATGATGAAGCGTTGTGCGAACAAACGCTCACAATGAACTATTTATGTCAGAAATTCGATGAGAATTTGAGTAGCAATTGTAAGCCTAGCGATAAGAAGATTGTTCAAATTGAGATTAAGACAGAGGGCAACACGACAGCACAGAATTTAGCGGCCGGAACGAGTGATGTAGGTTTTATTTCTTTAACCCCTTTTCACACTTCATAGCTTGTATTCTTGATTAGAACTTTTGAGAACTGCCATCGTTCAACTAATGAGAAATTTTTTCTTCTTTTCTCCTTTCAGGGATTCTTTCGACGTTCCATTCAGCAAAAGATTCAATATCGTCCATGTACAAAGAACCAACAGTGCAGTATATTGCGAATTAATCGCAACAGATGTCAGTATTGTCGTCTGAAAAAATGCATCGCTGTCGGAATGAGCAGAGATGGTAAGTCCAAAAATTTTATTTGCTCTTATTTTCAAAGGGAAATTGACAAATGGGACATTTTCTATGTTCTTTTTCTATTATTTACGAGGCTCTGAGTTCTCTTTGTAAGAAAGTTTATCATTTCCGCAATGTACTACCGCTGACATTGCGAAAGAACTAAGTTTTGTGCATAGAGCCGAATGTCTGTTGATTTTCTATGTTTTTTTCAATTCGCTTTTTTTCTTTCTTTCTATCATTACATACATTTTTTTTAAACATTTTCGGAATGTGTTACCTGCTGCGTTGGGAAATGAATTTTTCCAATTATTTTACCGCTTTTCTATGTTTTCTATGAATTGAATGAGTCTTTTGTTGTTCGAAAATGTTTGTATTTGAGTTAGACATTCATATATCATAAAAATATCTGCACATAATGAAAATCTTGCAATCTGTAAATAGTTTATTGTTTTTCTATGTTTTTAAAATTTTTCTGAAATTCAGTAATTTTGCAGTCCTATTGATGTGGGAGCCATAAAATATCGAAACAAACATTTTTCGAGAACTTATTCATTCTCGCTTTACTTTTCTATGTTTATGCGACCCTTTTACCTGGTTCTCAAAGTCTGCCCATATCATGTCTCAGTATTCTGTGACATTAATTCGATGTATCAGCAAAAAAATTGCAAGATAAATAACTGTTGAAGGGACTTCTTTCAATTTTCCCGACACCCTTTGTTCCTCAATTTGGTCTATTCCCCTTCAAAAGAGTGATCATAGAAGTCAGTCAGCTGAAACTTGCCCTGACCTGCTAATCATTGAAATCACTTGAGAAAAGAAATAATAAACACATACAAAATTTAAAAATCAAGACCCCGTCCGTCATAGACAAGATAAGATTACAACATACAATCCAGAGTGGAGCGATATCCCCCTCCATCCACCCTATTTTACGTATCCCCCCAAATCTAACACACCCAGAGAGGGAACGAACGAGTCTTTCTCGCTCACTCACACACATAATCGAAGGAATGACGAACAAACATGTTGCGAGCCGAGTTCATTGACCAGCCATGAACGAAATTTTCTGTTTCTCACTGCTTCTATGTTTTTTTTCGTAACATACCCTTCTCCTGGCAGACGCTGAACTGTGTGCCCTGCGGCTATGTGTGAGTGATGAGCGGGTGAGTGTGTGAGCAGCTATATTTCGCCTGTGTCCCAGTTTTTTTTTGGTTGTCGGCCGAAGGAAAGGAAATAAAATAGTCAATCGCGGCGCGGGAGAGGTGAAATGCTATGAATTTTATGTTTGTTTGATTTTTTTCGTAATAATTCGCTTATCGTTCGGTGTGAACGAACGACGACGTCAAGACCTACTCACCACTCCCCACACGAATGAATTGACAAAGGAGTGGTGATGACTGGCGGGAGCAAATTCACCACACAGAGCAGCGCGTATTTCCATATGACTGCGCGATTGTGGCTGTCGCTGTGGCTGTAGCCAGTTGGGTTGTTGCTTTGTTTCTCCTCATTGTGGTGGTTGTAGGAGTAGACTGGATCTCGGCGACAGGCGGCTGCAAAGGGGGTCAGAGAGAATGAGCCGCGGCAGAGCGCGAGAGAGGCGGAGAGTTAGGTGCGGAGGTGAATTTGTGGAATTGTGCTACGAGTGGAATGACCGGACTTAACCCAATTCGTGAACGCGAACAATTTTTTTTGCTGCTGCTGCCTCTGTTGTTTGTTGCTGCAACCATATACACAGAGCACGCAAAGGCGATGATGTTGTGTTCGGTGCGGGTGGCGGCGGTGAGATGAGGGGTGTTATGCATAGCATAGCGCAATTGAGTGTTGTTTCGAGATACAGAACAGGAAAAAGAGGCCAACCCAGGAGTGAATGAGATAATAAATTAGCTCACAGCAATGATCGTTACACAAAAACAAAGCGAAGAGCCGGTCGGGAAGGGGGGCGCCCAGACGGGGCGATGTATCTTCTTGTCTTCACACAGTAGAAGGCATTTTTTTTTCTTGTTCTGCTCCCGTCTTGACTTAATTAAGTAGTACATCAGTAAAATGGAGTTTAATGGCAGCCCCAGCACCACCACCGTCTGAGTTGTCCACATCAGAGCCTCCATCATCACGACATGGCATAGGCGCGACGCCTGGAGCCATGTGAAATAGGGAGCGAGAGGGGGAGAGAGAGAGAGGGAGAATGGAGTTAGCTAGGGCATTGACTTTAGTGAAACTGAAAGTAGTTCTGTTTGGAAACTTCTAGGAGCTTAGTATGCGAGAAACCGCATTTCGGCTTAAGAGGAAACGCTTTGAGGTTGACTCATCGTGAGTTCTTGATAAGGGCTGTCGCGCACGAGTGTGTTCCAGAATTGAAGCGAGGCTTAATGGGTTCCGGGAGGTTTTATGACTTCTCTGTAGACAGGTTGGGGATTTTCGGAATGTTTCTGTTTTTTTTTTTTCGTTTGACTGTGAGACTTGAGAGATGAGTTCGTAGATCGTTTCGGAGAACTCTTTTTTTACAAATTTCTAATGGCATGACATCTCGTGTGGTTTCTAGGAATGTCTGTTGCGATTTTTTAATTGAGATCCGTTGATTTCTGGAGAATCTTGAGAGTTCTTTGGCAGTGGCGGAGTGGCAGGTATTTGTTGTATAATCACCTTACAAATGATCGGAATTCATTTGGACTTTGATTGATGAGTCAGTTTGTTGCTTCTGAGAAAGGCGATGATTTTTATGACGTTTGTCATGTTTCGATTGTTGACAGCTTGGAGTGAGGATTTGTTTTCTTCGATTACATCAAAATCTGGTAGAAACGTCTTGATTTTGTAAATTTTTCAACAATTTTGACAGTTCTTAACGGTGTGCCTCCTTCAACCGTGAAGATGCAAAGCAATGTGTGGTTGCCATGGTGTTCTAAAATTTTTAAGCGAAACTATTTGTTCATCTGTCAAAAGGGGAAAATTATAACAGATGTCTATGTAAGTGGACTAACTGCTGATAAAGGGCAATCCTTTTAGACTTGGGTACATTCAAATTAAATCGATGTGTTGTGCAGCATTCGTCAGCGTTACACTTGCAAAGTAACTCAAAAATAAAACATTTGCAGCGATAGTTACTCTTTTAGAGACTCTTCTGTCGTCTTCATTGATCTTAGTCCATAATACAGCCTCCAAGTTATAGAATTTTTTCTTAAAAACGGAATATTAACAGTCGAATGGATTTAAGTGGTTCATAAATCTGAACTTCTTTTGACAGTTGACAGTTATAGATCGTATTTGCCAACCATTAATTCGTGTTTCCTTTGCTAAATGTTAATCAAAATTCGGCTTCAATTTTTTCAAAGTCCGGTATTTAAGGGAACTTCTGATTCAAATTAAAAGTTCTGTGACAAACCAGAACTGCAATCCTATTCTGTTTGCTTCTTTGTCATCACTTCTCAACAAAGTTTGACATTTAAGTGGTTCTGTGTGGATTCGTTGTGAGCAACACAATTCTATTTCACACCAAAAACTGTATTTTTTTGACTAGTTTCATGCCGCGTTTCGTTTGATGTTTTTTGTCCTTATCAAACACCGTCTCCACTCAACCTTCCACAAACTTGAGTCGCAAAAATCACTTTGATGTCTCAAAATGGTTGGAAATGTCAATGACTTTCCGCTAATTACACAACTTCCGACCATCAACCATCTAACATCAAATTGCAAACAAATATCGCATCCTCCTGTCAACCAAAGCACTAAAAACATAAAACCCCCAAATCTAATCAAAAACAACCTCGTACTCGTGTGCCAAAAACAACCGAAACAATGTCACATTTTTTTCGAGTTCATCTCTGACCCAATTTTGACAACAAAGTGTCATTACGACTTTCCGCCTTCAGCTTCAATGTGTTTCTCCCTCCCCTCCTCCTCCTCATCTGATCATTCATTCATTTCTCTCCAGTCCACTTGCGTGGCGTTTGTTTTTTTTTTTTTTCGTCTCCCGCTAAATGATGGAACTTATGGCACCCATGGGTGCTACTGGCTACTCCATTTGATACAATAAATCCACTCATCCTTGAGGGGAAAATCCTTCAAAGAAAAAGAGAGGCAGACAAAACGTGAAGCATGGATTTATGCGTAAAGATGGAGACCATGCGTGAGCGAAGAGGGGGGAGGTCGTTCGTTATTTTTTCATGTTGTGTGTTGTGACATTGTGTCTGATGTTATTACATTTTTTTGCTTTCAATAAAAATGACCGTGTTCTCCTTAAGTTTATTTTCTGTTGTTTTTTTGTGTTGTTTTTTGTTTTGTTGCTGTTATCTTTCAAGGAAAGAAGAGTTCGCTTGAACATAAGCCAGCGATTAGCGACCTAGAAATTTGAAAATTTATTCCATCGATTAAGCATGAACTTTGCAAGCGAGATATTTTGCCAAAATCCCCTAAATAAAATAAGTCCACGCAACACAGGAGAAACCAGCACCAGCAGTGGCAGTAGCAGTAGGGGGGGAGAGAAAAGAAATGTTTCATAGAAAACGAAACTGAAATAGCAAACACACACAGCCAGAGCCAATTCATAGTCACATAACACACAGCAAGGCGGGCACACACAGAGGTTGCCGAACGCGATAGTCGAGTGTGTACGCATGCTATCAGCCGAGGCGAACCCCGTGAGGAGAGGAGTTCATTGACCGAACAAGTCTGACGTTCATAACGTCGACGGAAACTAGGTCAGCCAGAGCATTTATTATAGCACACACAATATTTCTCCTCCTCCTCCTTCTCCGCTGCTTCCTCCTTTACACCGTCATCGCCACCGTCACCCATCACCGTCGTCGTTGTTCTCTGTCGCCCTCTCTCACTTGTGGGTGTCCCTCTGCATGTGTGTGTGTATCTAAGTCAGCCACTAGGAGTGCTCTTATCAATTCGCATAAAAATTTATTTTTTACGAGTCGTATTTGATTTGATTTGATTTGTCCGGAGGGGTGGTGAATATTTCGCATTCAATTCACCTCGAAGCTGTCAAAAACTTCTTCGAATCCAATCAAAATTCATGGAAAATGTCAACCATTCAGCAGCACTCCTCTGGTTTTCTTGGATTTTTCACAGATTTTCAAAGGTTTTCATATAGATCGAGCTGCAATCATTTGACGAGTGTACGCTGACTATCTGACAGCCTCTGGTCGCGGTCGGCATCGTTGTCGTGGTCGTTGTCGTTGGCGGCGCGGCGGTTATTTTAATTAAAATGAACTCAAATTAGCACGAGGTTAACCAAATTGAAAGTAAATTTTTTTTCTTTCTCTCTCTTTCGTGCGGACTTATTGAACACACCGCCTTGAAGGTGGTGTGCGTGTGGTCGTGTGCTCGGTGGGACCACAATGAGGGGGACGCTCGTGTGTATGCGTGTGTGTATACCATTGCCTTTTTTTCTAGGTCTTTCAAATAGTTTTTGAATTGGTTTGGAATTTTTATGCAACTCGTAGACAGATGTGTCACGCACGTTATCCACCGCACACAGTCTCCATCGTCCCAACGCCGAACTGTAACTTGGCTAAGTGCGAATGATGGGTGTGTTTGGGGAGAATGTTGTGTAAGGGAGGAGTCTTGTAAATGTTTAATTTAGAAATTTCTATTGTCGTTGTCCCTCCCTGATAATGGGGTGGAGAGATATATTTTGAGGGTCGTGCTGAATTGCTGACTGACAGCTCATTTGAATGTTGAACTCTATTCAGGTCGTAAGCTATTGAGTGGTTATCCCCGCTGTCGCTGAAATTTCAAGTGTCTCACAGTGGAAGGAGATCCCATCCATTCCACCTCCATTCGCTGTCATCTCTCTTTGCTCATCCACTTGACACAGAAAAAAAAGGCTGAAAAAAAAACCGTCGTCGTGTGAAATTCTTCTTCAGCTTCTCGGGCTTTTAATTTTAGAAACGCGGAAGCGATTGCCTCCGAATGCGGAAAATTTTTTCATGTGTGCTTCATTTTCAGGTTGTTGTGGATTTTCCTTTCGATAGATCGCCCACCGTGTAAGCCTCTTAGAAACGCTGACAAACGGAGACGAGACTTGTCAATTCATGGCTTTTGTGATCGACGATTTCTTTGACCGTCACTGCTGCTGTGGCGCTTGGTATGGCGCTTGTCCGCACAGCGGATATTACAAAACAAGAAAGATCTCTCTCCAAGTGATGAAGAAAAACAAGAAGAAGAAGAAGATAAAAAAAAATCGCGTCGGACCGCTGTCATCTCGCCACAACAATTTGGCCGTGTTCGTGTTGCTTTCTATTGCATAACGAGTGAAATTTCATGCGTTACGTAAATAAACACACTCCGAAAAAAAGCGCACAAAACTTGACAAAGAAAACAAAATAAAATAACACAAGAAATAAAAACGCAAGGCAGCGAGCAGCAGAAGCGATCAAAATGGGAGAGTGAGGAGAATTCGTAATTGTAGAGCATTAACCGATGAAAAGACGCACCGCGTCGTCGTTGCTGATACACAACAAGTACATTTGTCATGCCAATTAATTTGTGGCAAGATGAATAAATAAATTCACCCGAACTAATGGCAGGCCTATCTCGGTGTGTGCCTGTGCTCGGTGTGTGCTGTGTAAAGTCAACGACGAGTAGATGAACCTTCAAGAGGTTATTTACCTCTTGCCTAACGAGAAATGAATGGGTTACGAGTGTCAGAGAGAATGAGAAGGTGATTGAGAGGGGGTGAGCGACCGAGAGAGGGGAAATGAAAGGGAGAGAGATGCTCGATACACAGCTGTAGCAGTCACCGTTGATGGTGGAACGAACCGTAGAGCTAACTTCATATTTAGTCCGGGGTCACAGCGCGATTTGGTCGATGACGGAGAGGCGTAACGGTGTTGAGGGGATATCGATACTCGAAGAGAGCAAGGTAGAGAAAGAGAGAGCTTCCATTGCTCTCTGAACAACAAAGAAGAATGAAAAAAAAAATAACTTTCATTTTTCAATGACTTCTAGTTTTGTGGTGTCTCTCTCTTTCCCATACACTCGTCTCGGACGCCCATGAAGTGTATCTGTGCCTGAACTAGTGTGTATCTCCTCGACGAGCTCCGGTCATCGACATCAGAATCTCTACACTCAATGTGACTGTGAGACTGAGAGGCAAAAAGTTTCTCGAAGGTTTTCTTTTGATTATTTAAATGTTTCGCAACATTACTCATACGCCTGAGTGTCTGTGAATGCTGGGCAAGTAATTAGAGAATCTCCTCATTTCCCATGCGAAATTTCGAAACTCAAAACAGAGACTCATTTGCATCTGAAACAAAATTCTATGTTTCCAGAGAATGTTGCGAGATGCAGTGCCTTGGTAATTTTTTGCATTCTTCCCGCCGCGTGTGTGATTGTGTGCGAGTGTGAGAGAAGGTTGGTGCGCTGAGAAACAGAACGAACACCGAGTGCAGCGACACAAATTTAGGTCATGCTCGGTCGTTCACTCGTGGCTTCAATAGCAAGCTCGCAAATATACAAGGCGGGCGCGCACACACACACACTATCTCGGCTCACACATAAATTTTGCACTCTGCACAATTGAATGCATTCGAGGGAGATAACAGCATTGAGTTCGGTCTCTTTTTTGACATTCCCTTGTGAGCTGCGAAACAGTAACAATGATCGCACATGACTCGCGAGCACTGACGGTCCGTCGGCCGTTGTTGTTGACGTTTGACGTTGCGACTGGCGCTGGGAGGTCGTCGTGTAAATTAATTTAGGTTACCCTTACATTCGATAATAATTTCAAATCACACAGACTAAAAATGAAAGAAAAAGAAAACATAGAAAAAAACACCGCAAGAGTAAAAATGGCCTCTTATGCAACTTGTCGTGCCGTTTGTTGTCTAGGTTTTGTTGTTGGGGTTCAACGAACTCGTTATATCGCTTGATAGCTGGTTGGATATACCCCCGCCACCACTTGTCATCACTTGATTATCGCATTTGTGCGTGCGCCACACATGAGAGACCGAGAAAGAAAACAAAAATGAGGTTAGGTTGTTTATTTTTTTTTCTTTCATTTCTTTTCTTCAAGTGAAAGTGATATTAAGAAATGCCATTCGTTTTGGTTAATCTGGGTAGCTGGTGGTGGTGGGAGCCTTTCGGCTGAGAGGGGAAAATTAATAATGACTCGACCGAGTGGGTAGTTCGATTTGCTTCCCGGTTGTGTGACAGTTTCCTACTTCACTCGGCGATTTTCTGGTCACTTCCTGATTATTATGAGATGCCATCACTGGATCAGCAAAGTAGACCAGAAGTGTTATGCAATTGAGGCGCGCAAATCATCAGTTTCCTCCTCAAAACATTCGGGAGGAGGCAAATGCATCTTGGGAATGAAAATACACCAGATTCGAGCAATTATTTGTGTTTCTCTTTACACGACTCACACAACACAGTTAACTTTCACTTTTTTTTCCGCTTCGCGTTAACTTCGTTGGCCGTTCGAGCGCCTGACTGCCTAATAGAGTGCCTGACTTGCTGGTCGGTTGTGCTGCTCGGCTTTTGTATGGATGTTGTCCCATTAATAGTTCAACGACCAGGTTGTGTTATATATGATTTATTTTTGTTTATTTTGTTTCTCCTGTCTCTCGCACCTTTCGTCACCCGCTTCCATCCCTCTCCCTTCCATTTTTTTTGCTGTAACTTGTTTCATGGGTTTGAACTGGAGGGTATTTGTGGTGTGATGGGCGATTTAACAGTGTTTCAGGGTCTTTGCACATATTCACACATTTTGAAATGTAACCCATAAAATCCGTTATGGGGGGATTTCTTGCATTAAAATGTGTGGCTAATGATAATTTGCATATACGCTATGTTCGTATGTTCGATCCGTTGATGATTATCAACGGTTGGCTGAGTTTGCTGAATTTAGTAGGTGTGGATATGACAGGTGTTAAGTACTTTTATGAGTTGTATCCACTGGAAAAAATCGCGAAAAAAAAACATAGAAACGCGAATTATGTGGATACGTGCATGTGTCCGAGGGCAAAATGGAATGAAATTTGGGACATGAGAGTGCGACGGTGGTTGCGGCGAGATGATATTTGGCAAGCGCATTGGCAGGCTTGGTAATAAAAGAGAGTTTTCGATTTTTTGTTGTGTTAATTTGTTTGTTTTTTTTTTTTTTTTTGCATTTTGCTTGTTTCATTTGACAGCTGATGGTTAATAGATTTTGTTTGGGGAAAAAATTGTGTGAATGGCTTTCACAATTGATAAGTTTCTTGCGCCTTATGAAATTTGTGTCGGTTCGGCACTTGATTGTTGAGTTTTGTTTGGGCAAGTTATTGGGCGCCACTTTTGGGAGGTGGGATTTTATGCAAAAGGAACGTTATTGACTTCAGTGGGAATCGAAGCCCCTTTTTTGGAGAAGAAAATTAGGTGTTTAAGTGAAGATCCGCAGTTGGGCGCCACATTTTGTTTTATTACATATAAGAGGCGCTACAATCCAAAGGGGACCAGGGCCTAGCTTGCTCATCAACTTGCTTGTGTTGTGCACGCTACTGTTCTCTCACGAGTAGAAGGGACCTACAGTTTTTTTTACCGACTCCGAACTGCGAAATTTGAGAAGCTTTCATAGAGAGTTATTACTCTTTGAGTGTTGTCAGCAGCTCGAAAGAGGTGGTGAAGTGAAAAATTTGAAAAATTGATGTTGAACTGGGAATCAAACCTACACCCTTCGGCTTGTGAGCGTCGCATTCTACCCACTACACCACGGCGGCCACAGGTCTTTTAGTTTTGTTACTGAATTGATTATTTTGTTTTCCCTGATCATTGTGACAGATTATGGAGAAGCAGCATTTTGAGCCGAACTCCGTTTATTTTGAAATTACTAACAAATCGCACGGACTTGAAAAATAAGGCTAAACCTTCGAATACTATCCCAAAGTTTCATTACACTCCTTTAGAACGCAGTCAGCATGACATATTTCAGAAGATAATTAAATGATAAACCCTCATTGGGCCCTAGTCGTGTAATCGGCTTCCACAATTTGTAAATGAAGCGAAAGTTTTCACACTATAAAGTCGAGTAACCCTTTTCTGCCTAACTTCAAAAAAATCTCTAAACGCCTAAAAGGCTTACGCCCCTATGCGCCAATCATTCCTTTATTCCATCATATTGGGAAGTCTCAATCAGAACCCGACGACAGTATTAATTTTTGTCTTTGAAATGTCTGTTGTTAGTAAAGTGACTGCTAAAGCATTCCAAGACATCAGTTCTTCCCCAAATAAAAGCTCTAACATTTTTTATTTTGAACTACTGTCGGGCGCCAATTTTTTACTTTCACAAAAATGAAACAGTGGATCAATGTTGACGCAGACATTTTAATGAGAATGATATATTTCGAAGTTTTCTTTAATTTGTTCAATCTTTCCACCCTAAAAATTGTGTTTTATTACATTTCGACTCCTTTTTCCACGTATTCCTAAAATAAAGCGCTGAGGGAAATTCAGATATCACTTTCACACTGCGCATATTGCCACCTACAATGAGCTTCGTAAGTAAAACAAATTTTTCCTAGAGGAGTTGGACATCCCTCCCCTTTTCCATGGCCGTTCCCTTAATTACTCACATGTCACCCAATATTCTGTGTCAATTTCCTAAAAGCTGGCAATGTTCCCCACTGAATCAAAGAAAAACAAATCGTTCTACATATAACGTATCAAACTGCGTATTACAAGATTGTTTCCAAAACAACAAATCTGTTTATCATCGCGTCTACGTCGCAAGAACAAAACAAGAAAAGGAACAAGTGCACTTACACCTCCTCGTGACCGCCAACAGCCCCTTGCTTTACTTTGCCAGAACTGCTACGTGTTTTCCTGTTGTTGTTCACCTTATTGCATTCGTTTTGTTCTGAATATGAGATATTTGAATATTCCGTCGTTCAATTGAAGTTCAAGGTTGGTGCAATGAATTCGTTGTAGGTTCAGTTCGGATGCACATTCTGATTATATGATATGTGCGGTGTGTGGTGGTGTTGGATGATGGGAAAGAGAACTTTTCGATTGTGGTTCGAAGAGTAGAAGAAAAAGCTCAGAAAGAGGCAACTTTTGAGTGAACTCCCCACACTGAAGAGAGTCTGGTGAAAAGCTGTTCGAAGAGAAGAGACCGCCCTGCGAGAGTTAAAGAGAAGCTTTATCCTGCAGCCGGTTCAATGAATTTCAGTTTGTATACAAAACAATGCGGAAAATTCTTCATGTGGTCGCGTATACGCCAGAGACATCTGGATGGCTGCGCAGTGAACTAGACGACCTCGAAAGCTCATCACCCATTCATGAAAGCTTACAACTTACTTAAAGAGCGCAAAACGACTTAGAACCATTCGTATCTCTTCCACACCTGAGGGGGCTCTCTTTTGGGGCGAGCTTTTCCTTGATTGTTTGCTTCGTGTTGTTTTTGTGTGCTGTGCGGCCAATGTGGAGTAAACAGAATACGGCCTGAGCAAAAGCCCATAAGAGCCGCGAGCGAAAACACACAACATTCATATCTCGGCAGAGTCTCTGTACCCCGTGTGCTGTGGTAACACAACAGAGTCGCTATTGAGTGTGTGCGGTTTATTTGATTGGAGACGACGTCGACGGTATCTCTCCTCAAATGTGTTGTACACAACTTTTTGTGTGATTATTACCTATATTCGTAACGTGCTAGCGAATTTTACAGTTAGTCGCGTTCAAGACCTTGTCGAGTTTTGTCATGTTTGCATTTGCAATTAAATCAAAAGGAAACCAGAAAAATCTCAAAACAAAACAAAATAGATAAATACACATTCATTCGACATCCGCGCATACAGTGTTTGATGTATAAAAAATAAATATATATATTTTAGAAACATCCGTGTGACAAATAAAATAATATTTACGAAAATTTAAGTTTCATCAAATGAAAGCAGGAAGATAATTTTCGACAAAACTTACAACTTCACAAAGGATTATACCGGGAAAACAAAAATCGTACATAACGCGAAATTTCTACAACTGAACGGAATAAAAAATTTATATTTTTTAAAGAAACAAATTGAAAAAAAAATCTCTATTCAAGAAAAAACCTAAATATTATGTGATGTAAAGAAAGTTCCTTGTTTAATTTTTTTCTAAGAAATGAAAAAAAATATAAATTTAATTTAAAAAATAAAAAAAATATATATATTGAAAAATTTAAACAAATATAAATAAAATGCATAAAATTTGTGAATTCAAAAGTGAATGCAACACAAAGTGGTGGTCAATGAAAGTTTATTTACTCAATAAAACAAATCACTGTGACCAGTAAAACAAAAAACAAAAGTATATATCTCAAAAATCTCTTGTACCTGAAAACATAGAAAACATAGAAAATATTTAAAATACAAAATCCATCTATTTGCTGTTTTCGTTTGTGTTCAACTGTGATTTCATATTGTTGGTTTAAGTTGCTTCTGTTGTTGTGTTTTTGTTTTATTGTTTGTTCATGTTTTCTGTATTTATCAATCCAGTGCATTTAAGTGCCACAACAAAAGAAAAAGAAAATAAATAAAGCAAAGCAACTAAAAATAGAAAACAAAATTCAACACCTTTGGATAACTAACTAACCAACTCCACCTTGCCGAATCAACTGAACAAAATAAGAACAGAGAACGAGATTGTGTACCTAACGTTGATGCCGTCGCAAACATACAAAAATTGAAATCAAACATTTTGTGGATTACTATATGATTTTAATTTGTATCAACAAAGCGTAAAACAAATATTCACTCTAAAGCGGAAATCTAATTTATACAAAATCAAAAATGGCTGAAGAACTACCAATTTTAAAAGGAATACTTAAGGGGAATGTTAACTATCACAATGCACGTATGTATCAAGACTCTGTCTGTCAGCGTTGTCGAATGAATTTATGTTCTTTGCTGTGTATGGATTTTGAGTCATGCACTGGGATGATAAGTTAAAAGTTTGTTTTGAGTCAAACTGGCTGTGTCGCATTTAAAACTTGCTGGGGACTTGAATGGGTGCAAAGTTAATTTCTCGTCAGCTTATAATTTGTTCTCGACTTGGGTGTCGTCAGTTCTACACCGATTCTTCCATTCT
Source organism: Eristalinus aeneus (assembly GCA_955652365.1). NCBI lineage: Eukaryota > Metazoa > Arthropoda > Insecta > Diptera > Syrphidae > Eristalinus > Eristalinus aeneus. The sequence goes on from OY019134.1 coordinate 12,616,434, forward strand.
GGAACTTCGTTTAGATCTGTCGCTCTTTGACTTTGAACTTGCTGAAATTCACGTCTACCGTACCTAACTGTAGAGCTCTCCCCTGTTTCACTTACATCAAGTACAGAAGGTTACACTCAAATCAAAATTTTGTCGAAACTAAATCGTCCTTACTATGTGTTCCAAATTTGAATTGACTTTACTAAACCAAGTCAGCTGGGAGTCCAAATTTTGTGTAACCATTGATTTTCCGTTTCAAACTATAAAAAACTAAAAAAAAACTTACTCCATCCATAACTTGTCCAGAAAATTGCGCAAACGCACAGTGCGCGCCCAATACAAAATTTAGGCCTTTGATCAAATTTAGGCTATTCTCACTTCTGGTCTGAATTTTGTCTTTGGTTTCCATCAATTTGTTGCTTCCATTTTAGTTAACAAAAATACTACTGCCATGTCAAAATTTAGGCCTTTTGCATTCTGTTCAGAAGTTGAAAAAAATTTCCAAGTCAACATTGAACTTGCTCACTTTCAGCGCTTATGTGTACACAATTTGTCGCAAATCCAGTTTCGCTCTGTGCTTTCAATTTCGACCTCAAACTTTGCCTATTCAAAAAGTTTCTCCTCGGCGCAAAATTTGACCTTAATTTTGACTCTTTTGGTCAACTCTTTAAATTCTGATCTAAATAGCTTGTGGGCTTAGTTCTTGTCTTTTTGTGGCAAAAAGCCACATTTGTGATTGATCAAAATTGTTTCAAATTTTTGATCAAAATTTACACACTTAACCACCAACAAACATTTCTCTCGCATCGCCCCCACAAATTTTTCCCCGTCAGCCCTGCATTTCCCATTACCATCTCCGCTCCACTTCCTCCCACCCAATCGATCTTATCGCCAGTCACACCGAACCGCCGATTAATTTCCCCAAAGCCAAGTGTGTTACTCTAGGCCATGCCTAACCGCCGCTGTCAACTCTCCCATCTCGGGCCGGAGTGCACTTTCTTTTTCAAGCCACCTCTCTCTCGCACCATCTCACCATTGCCATTGCTTTCGATTTTCGTTTTAACAGAGCGTCAAATAGAGGCGCTTACCACCGCAACAACAACGACAGCCACCAGTTGGTGTGCTGGTGAAAAATTAGAGCTCATAATTTATGCGCGCAGTTGGCCTCATGCACCAATAATTTTTCCGAAAACTTCAGTTTTTATATCTGAGCACTCTGCTGGTTCTCTGCCTATCCTGTCCGGCTCTCTTTCTCTTTGTTGCCAATTTCATTTCGCGGCAAAAGGAAAACAGAAACAGAGCGACAAAGCTAGCAGCAGCAGCGGCAGTATAGTAACACACTTCTTCATTTGGTCGTTCTCTATTCGGTGTGCCGGAGCGCGCGCTCGACCTCTTTTAGATTTTCTCTCATTTCGCCTTTCTCTCGGAAGGTGGCTTGAAACTGAAAATGATCATTCAACAGGCGCGCACCACAAAGATGCCAGTTAACGATAAAATGGCAATATGTGTGTGCCCAAGACGGTGGTGGACCATTCCGTCAGTCGCCCCCTCTCTGTCTGTCTGTGTTTGGTTTATCTAATTTCTTTCTGGTCGTGAAATGAGGAAAATAGGTGGCGCTCTCATTTTCGTTTTCATTTTCTGTCGTGGTCTGGTTAAGATACAAGTCACACATCACCATCACCAAACGCACGTAGTGCAGAATGCTCAGCAAGTATGGGCGTGCGGTGCGATGGTCGGAAACTTGACAAAGGTGTTGGCCGACGCGTTCGCATACCGGTTGTGGATTATCAATCGACAAATCTGTATAAATTGACAGTTTGGCTGTCAAATTGTAGTGCATGCCATAGCGGCATCGAAACGGGCGGCGGCTGCGTGACGCTTTCTCTTTCATTCAATCGACGCGAATTCACTAGATCTGTGAAATGAAGCTGGATTGTCACAAATTTTCGTCTCACCAGGGCACTCTCTTTTTCAGTTTGTAGGTCATGACCTCTTAGATGCGGCAGACGCGGAACGAAAAGAGATAGTCGCACACACATCCATGATGTGCGCGCCGTGTATTTCGTTTGCGAAGTGAAATTAATAGGAGATGAGAGTTTTGTGTGCTGCTTTGGCTATGTGCGATTGCTCTTCTTGATTGACTTTCGTTGTAGGAAGCCTCGAATTCGAGTCTGAAGTGTAACACTTCTGCTGCTGCCTGCTGTTGTTTATTGTTGACTTTTGTGGGCGTGTGTTGATGGGCGAAGGGGAGCACAGCATGAAGCAGCCATGGTGTACAATTTCATTAGAGTTCATGATCGTGATGTGTGCTGTGTCTCCGCCCCCACTACCGTCGCCAAACACGAGAAAGTTCACAAAAAAAACTCTATAGGTTCACTCTAGGCCACCAGACATCGCACGAGACTGGCGCAGAGAAAGTGTAACACAGCCGCCTTGTACGAAGAGGCGAAAAAAGCAACACACGCTCACACAACAGGCAAACAAAAAAAATATCATTATGCGCGCACCCAAAAAAAAAATCATTGAAGAGAGGCAATGACCTACTTAAGGGCTCACTCATGGCTGTGTGCTTCGTTCATCAGTTTTGTGCGTTTTTTTGTTGTGCTCTGCAGGGCTGACTGTGCCCTGTTGGTTTCCTCTTTTCGTGTGAACAGAGGGAAAACGGATATAAAAATACAACTCATATACATGAGTATCCGTGTGCGTCCTTCCCGACGGCAGCAGATATGTTCATGCCCGTCGTTCGTTGGCGTTGTTTTCGCATTTATTGTTATTGTTGTCGCTGTTGCATTGAGAAATTGGAACACACGTACCTTCCTGACACCTGGCTACTTTGTTTCGGGTCAAAAAAGTGCCACCTGTCTGTAGTCCTACTTATTTTGAGCTCTCTTTTTCCACCTTCCATGAGGCTACACATGTCGATAATGATTACATTTGCTTATAATGTCCTTTAGAGGTGATAATCAGATAAAAAATTCATTCTATGTTTTTTCTATGTTTTTAAAAATTCGTTATCTTTTTTTTCTCATTTCAGCTGTACGATTTGGTCGTGTACCAAAACGTGAAAAAGCGCGCATCCTAGCTGCCATGCAACAAAGTACACAAAATCGCAGTCAACATCGGGCGTTAGCCACTGAATTAGACGATCAACCGCGTCTATTAGCAGCCGTATTGCGTGCCCATTTGGAGACATGCGAATTTACCAAGGAAAAAGTTGCCGCTATGCGTCAAAGGGCTAGAGAATGCCCATCATATTCAATGCCAACGTTACTGGTGAGTAAACTTCTCCTGAATTTCATTTCCTTCTAGTTGTTTCCATAAAATCATGAATCATCTTCAACACGTAAAGGGTTAATCAATCGAATGGCAATGTGAGGAAGACACTTCACGCCCACCTCCACCATACCGTTGACGCCAAATGACTGCAAAAATATATGATTCAGTGTCTGTATGCAAATACAGAAAGTAGGTGGTGTATTTGTCTGCTTATAGATCCATTTCCTCTATTAAAGTCGACGCCGCATTCATTTCTTTGAATTGACCTTTGATTTGCTTGTCGTCGCGACTTGAGCAATTTGATCCGTCTTGCTGATTGTGAGATCAAGGTTAACTACTGGAGCCTGTAGTTTTTTTTTAACAATTGCCTTTTTATCGAGGAAAAGAACAAATATGCGCAGCTTATCGTTGGTAAGGGACTCTCACTTTCATTGAAAAGAGAAGCAGATAGGTAGAGCGAGAGAGACAAAGAATGTAAAGACTGAGCTTGACTCACAGCATTATGTATTCCAACAGCCTTGACGTTTGACGTTTCTTGTTTTAACAGCCTTCTCTCCTCTTTCACATCCCATCTTATGTTCTTTTTCTTTATTCCGTCTGTCGATGATGTATGCTAAAGAAGTCATAAAATTCACATGCACGCCCTCCGTAGTGTGAACACAGATCTAAGCCGTATTCTAATTGAATGGGACTCCAGTTCGAAGTGAGTGTAAGATTTCTCCCCATCTCTCAGCTGCTAAAACAAGGAAATGTATTTCAAGTAATTTATTCAAAAGCGAAAGAGGAAAAAAAAATTGCTTATAAACTGTACTTGAATTATAATGAAATGCATAGGCGAGAGACAGGGAAAAGGTTACTTTGACATTATCAACTTCAGTGCTTGACTTTGTTCATTGTTTGAGTTGCTCTCTTGGTATGCTGTGCTGCTTGAGAATTCAAAGAACACGCTGTACGACAAGGTTTCGTTTTTATTGCCTATCAAATTGGGGAATTGTAGGCGATTGTGAGTGAAGATGCGACTTTGGGTGGCAGTTTTCATTCAAAAAGGTTTGGCGGCATAGAATGTAAGAAGGGAATTCTAGGCACGTCTTGCTGAAGTTTGATAGGTTCTTCTGGCGCCACTTTCTATATTTTTTCTTAAGCACTGGGTATGCACGTTAATTCAATCTATGAATATCTATTTTTGAACCTTTCCAGGTTTTTGTAGGGGATGATCCTTGGGCGCCAATGTGCTTAAAAGGTTTATCACCCTTCTACGCAGATTTTGATTTAATTAGTAGGCACAGTCCATAACATATGGTTTTACTTCAAATCGTCGTAGATTTCCTTGAAAATTTCGATCAATTTTAATGTTTGTGTGTCCAGTGTTGGGCGCCAGTTTTGAAAAAGAATCGATTTAAGTCTAAATGGGACATCTATCTACAGATTTGAACGATAATCCGAAAAACATTACAAAGAGGATGAAGAATGTTGGTCTAGAGTCCTATGATCTCCTGTTGGGCGCCAAATTTGTCCACTGTTGGGCGCCAGTTTTGAAAAAAGAATCGATTTAAGTCTATATCGAAAATTTTTCTAAATATTTGAACGATAAATCGAAAAACATTCTAAAGAGGAAGAATAATGTTGAACTTAAGTCCCCTGATTCCTTGTTGGGCGCTAATTTTTTTTCTATTTTTGCACAAATATACTTTTTTTTCTAAATATATATCATACAAAGCACCTATAAAAGTATTTTCTTTCCAAAAACCAACGAGAACGAACTATTTTTATGTCCACCGTTGGGCGCCATATGGTCGCAACTAATTGATTTTACACGTTAAATACCCCATTGACACTTATTCAGCTTTGGCTGCCAACAAATTTGAGCATGTTCTTTTCAATTTTGGCAAACGCGCACACGTATCTGGGAAACCGTTAAAAAGTCAAACAAGAACATTACTTTTCGTCTTCCTCAATCCGCTTATCTGTCCTTTGTTGCTCACTCAATGCCACACATTATGATATCATGTACATATGTGCTCCTTCTCTCTCTCTCTCTCTCTCTCTCTCTTTTCCTTTCGTGACACCTTCATTCAATGTCAAAACAGTAATAACAAAATTCCTGTTTAAAATTCTCTCCCCTTTGAGTCATCGAGGAAAAAAAAACCGAAACAAATGCTTGCCATAAGTCAGATAAATTATAAAGAATTCCCACACACATTGGGACGCATGACGATAAGAAAACGTGTCTTCACCTCTACAGACATCATCCTGTCAAAATTGTAGACGCAGACATACACTCGCTCCCTCAAGGTCGAAATCTGTGTGTTCTTCTTCCAGAAATGTGGAGGACTTGACGTTCGCTGTTTCAGTGTCAGAGATCGACTAAATGTCAATGTCATTGCCAAAAAAGAAACAACGCTACAAAATAATTCGAAGACAAACCGGGGCGAATTGGATGGTTAACGATCACTTCCGTATCATATTCCCCGCTTGTGATCAATTGGTTCGTTTGAAGGACGAGAAGGACGATGGGAGGGTAGAGGTAACAGAAAAGGAAAGTGGACTATGACGGGGAGAAATCATTTGAACTATGTCAGTCCACAGTATGAACAGTTCACATACAGTACAATTGATTCTAAATGGAAAAGAGACAGACATGCGGAGGGAGAGAGAAAGGAAACAGAAATATAAAACAAAAAAAAAGCGCCAGAGCGACCTTGTATCGAGTTATTTTTCAACCTTGAAATTATAAGCGAGCAAAGCAACAGCTAATAATAAAAACGAATCAAAATGTCTATCTTTTCTCAAACTCAAATCGCTGGCTGTATGCACTGCGGTGTGTGCGTCGCTGTCGCTGTATTGGCACAAACCCTCTAAATAAAGAAAAAAGCAATTCACACACCACCCTGTGCAGATATGCGGTCTGTGTCGCGATCTTTGCGATGGTTGGTGTGATGGCTAATCAGCAAACAACTCCAGAAATTTGTCATTCTCCGTACAGCGTCGCCATGAATTCTGATGCATTCGCATCGCTGCGCAACAAATTGTTACAATGTCTGGGCACTTCGGTGCTGTGCGAGTACGTCATGTGTTGTCGGGGGTGTCGAATGTGTGTGTATCGGGAAGCAAAGTAAACACACGTGTGCCGATAAAATGAAAACCGTTTATAATTATATTTTTATGGGCTTCAATTAAATATGTGAATCCACCACAACGCCATCTATAGCCACCACACCACACCACACAAACAACAAAATAATTGCTGTCGCCGTTTTTTTCTCTGCGCTTCTAGACAGACGACGTCATTTGTGAACGACCTTGTAAAAATACGAGGAAATCATTTAAGACTTGACGTCTCACACGCAGACGGTAACGGGGGGACCACATGACAATTCAGGCGATTTGTTAGATTGTGCTTTTTTCAACTGACACGGACACTGTCATTTCTTCTTTCCGTCTCGCTTGTCTCGCTGTCAGACAAGTGCCTTGTATTGGAGACTGACTCGCAAATTGCAAAAATCAACCTCTGCTGCAGGGCTTAAGGTTAAGGTTATGGTGAGAACTTTGACATTGACAGCAGAGGAACGCCGTTGTTTAGCCGTATGATAAGCAGCAGCTTACAAAGGAACACAATCAGAAAGAAAGTTTTTTTTTTGCCGTGACATTGACAGTACACGTGCGATTCGCAGAAAAGAGACAAACACTCACACAGATGATTTAGGTGACGATATGTGTGTATGTTAGAGAGACTAAGCTTCTTTTTTAATCTGCGTCTGGTCAATAGAATGCTGTGTGTTATTTTTTTTTCGTTGAATTGAATTCAATTCAATGTCGCAACGCGCTGCGGAAGGGAGATGGAGATCATCGCACACACGCGGCACGTCTGAAGTACATCAAATCGTTTTTGACATTGACTGCTATTTGCACCCAGAGACTATTTCCTAGTTTTATTGTAATGAATGTGTGTGTGTGTGCTTGTGCGATGTTGTGTTTTTTTGCACACCACGTCTCCCACTCTCTCTCTCTCTCTCGCATGACTGTATCTAAGTTATTTGTGAAGGTCAAACAGAATCATTACGCGCAGTTAACTGTTTCTATGGTTGAAGTGCGCACTTCGCTACGAGACGCCATGTGTGTCCAGCCATGTTAAAGAGCCCACCATGTCGCCGCCAAAAGTGAGAAGCCCAAAATCAGAACACAAAAGATGATCGGAAACCATGTCTTATGTCACACTTTGCTATTTTGCCGGTAGAGAGATTCTAAATCAAAATTCAAGGTTATCTCGATGCTAAAACGGAAACAGAAGAACAAACAGGGCTATAAATACGAAATGGCGGCGCAGATGGTCGAAGAGAATCAGCGCGAGATCGTAGTGTGCTGCTGCTGCTGCTGTGTAGTGGGTGGGGAGATAGCGGATTGTGAGGTTATGACCAATTCCGAACCACCATTGAACCACGTGGATACATGCTAATTTAGAATGCGACCACTTTAACCCCTCCCACCCTTTTCCGTCTTCGCAGCGAGTGACAGGCGTCAGAAATGAATAAATCATTAACACAGCCAACAGCAACAGTGGCAGCAAATACCCGGTAGTCGTCGCGTTAGGTTTGTCGCCCACATTCCACAATATTCCGTGACAGTAAACTATTTATTTCTTTAACCCACCCCACTGCCCCCCGATAGCGAGCCCCCCTACCCCTCCTTTTTGAATGGTGTCCGGAAAAAGCAAAAAGCGTGCACAGTGCCTCTCTATACCGTTTCAGAACCTTGAACTCTAGTTCGACGACCTTGACGTTAATGTCATTCTATTCACTCTCGTGTCGCACACACACACACGGATCTCTGTATCCACCGCGCCAGATAGTTTCTACAACTATCTCTATCGTCGGGCAAAGCTTTGGGAGCTTTTTTCTATTTCATTTTTGCACATTTTCCCTCCCCGTTATAACAGGAAGAGAATAATGAACTTCATGCTGTGTTATGGTGTGGGTGAGTGTTTATTGATTTTCCCATCGCATTGCTGTTCGATTGTGACCTTCGTTTGAACTTTTCACCGCACTCCCTTTACCGCATTTCAAGTTTAAGCTGATTTTTAATGCTTTCCCTCTCTCTTCTCCTCTCTCCTCCATACAGGCATGCCCATTAAATCCAGCACCAGAGCTGCAATCCGAGCAGGAGTTCTCACAGCGATTCGCTCATGTCATCCGCGGTGTGATCGACTTTGCCGGCATGATACCCGGCTTCCAGCTGCTGACACAAGACGATAAATTCACCCTGCTGAAGGCTGGCCTCTTTGATGCGTTGTTTGTGCGGCTGATATGCATGTTCGACTCGTCGATTAACAGTATTATCTGTTTGAACGGGCAGGTGATGCGTCGCGACGCAATACAGAATGGAGCGAATGCGAGATTCCTGGTCGATTCGACGTTTAACTTCGCGGAGCGAATGAATTCTATGAATTTGAGTGATGCCGAGATTGGGCTGTTCTGCGCCATTGTCCTGATCACCCCAGACCGACCGGGGCTGAGGAACATCGAGCTGATCGACAAGATGTATAGCAGGCTGAAGGCGTGCCTGCAGACGATCATCAATCAGAATCGACCGGATCAGCCGGAATTCATGGCAAAGCTGCTGGAGACGATGCCGGATCTGCGCACACTGAGCACGCTGCACACCGAGAAGTTGGTTGTGTTCCGAACGGAACACAAAGAGCTGCTGCGCCAGCAAATGTGGTCGATGGACGATGAGCAGCCGTCAAAGAGCCCTGCATCGTCATGGGACGATGCGCGTATGGACGATGTGGCGAAGTCACCGCTGGGATCGGTGTCGAGCACTGAGTCCGGAGACTTGGAGTACTCGTCGCAATCATCGCTGGCATCTTCGGCTCCTCTGCTAGCAGCAACGCTGTCTGGAACATGCCCGCTACGTAACCGTGCCAACTCGGGCTCGTCTGGTGAGGACATCGACATCGTGGGACCCCACGCCCACCTCACACAGAACGGTCTGACAATCACACCGATCATTCGGTCGCATTCCCACAACCAGTTGCATCACCACTTGACGGCGGGCCCCGCGCACCACCACCGCTACCGGAAACTGGACTCACCCACAGACTCGGGCATCGAGAGCGGCAACGAGAAGAACGAATCAACGAAGACCGTCAGCAGTGGCGGCAGTTCGTCATGCTCTAGCCCACGGTCAAGTGTGGACGACGCGCTGGACGCTGAAACAGCCGCACAAAGCCTGTCGGCGACGGCAGCCGCAGCAACGAGTAGCAGCACAATTGTCGCCTCGTCAGCTTCTCCATCGACCGCCATGGCCAGCTCCTCCTCGTCGGCGTCGCCGTCGTGCACTTCGAGTGCGGCAATGAAGAGGCAAATTGTCGAGGACATGCCTGTCCTGAAGCGCGTGCTGCAAGCACCCCCACTATACGACACGAATTCTTTAATGGATGAGGCCTACAAGCCGCACAAGAAATTCCGCGCCCTCCGGCACCGGGAGTTCGACACCGCCGAAGCCGATGCAACCAGCACCCCAGCGTCTACCACCTCGGCCACAATACCGGCCACCACCAGCCCGGCACCGTCGTCCGCAGCACCCGCTCCGGTTCGGCAACATCAACAGAGCCCACCAACAGCATCATCATCAACCGCATCACCGTCACCACATCACCACTCTCTACCACCGCACCAGCATCAGAGCCAGCTGCACATGCATTTGACGCGCAACACATCTACCGCCACCAATGGCAGTAGCAGTCGCGACAGCAGCGCCAGCAGTGCCAACTACCAGCAGCACTCGTCGCTCTCCAGCACTCACTCGGTGCTGGCCAAGAGCCTTATGGCCGAGCCGCGCATGACGCCCGAGCAGATGAAGCGCTCCGATATCATTCAGAACTACATCATGCGCGATCAGGGTGCCACGACCTCAAACGGCCTCCTTGTGTGTGCTGCTAACTCACCGGCCCCCCAACACCATTACGCAAGCTCCGGATCGCCCAGCTCCAGCTCGAATTCAAACTGCTCCTCGCCATCGACGACGACAGTCACGCTCGCGTCTCCACCACCAGCCTCAGCGTCGGCGTCCTCCTCCTCGCTGCACCCACCGGCAGCCGTCACACCCAACGGCATGCGGTGGCAGGGTCACTCGGTCATCACCACGACGACCATTAGACAGCAGTCGGTCTCGCCGAACTCGAACGGCAGCAGCAGCAATGGCGCCAGCAGCAACTACTTCCAGTCGCCTCACTCAACATCTGTCTCACCACCGCGCCCTTCCCCCTCGGCCCACTCGCCGCGTCTGCTCGAGCTGCAAGTCGACATCGCCGACTCCCAGCAACCACTGAATCTATCCAAAAAGTCTCCCACACCCCCACCGTCAAAGATTCAAACCCTCGTCGCGCACAAATACCCCACAATGTCAGCCGACGTCACGGTGACAGCGACAACTACCGCCTCGCCGCAGCCACCCACGCCACAGGTGCATAAGGTCCTGCTCGAAGCGTAACAAGTGCCCGCAGGACGAGAGACAACGAATGCGAGCATCGCGCGCCAACAACTGTCGCAGCACCTAGCACACGCCGCGACTCTGCAGAGAAAGCAGCGGCAGCATCCAGCAGCAACGGCAGCGTCTTGTAAATAGTGTCAAATTGTTTTTATTTAACTTCTCCTCCGTTCGTTAGTCCCTGTAAACCTGTACAAACACACACACACCCACTCGTCGCAGCAAACATGGTGGTGCTCCAGCGGCTGACAGCTAGGGAGTCAAAGAGACAGATGAAGGTGAGAGAGACAAAGAGAAAGATGATGGTGAGAACAGAGACATCGATTTTTTTCTTTTGACAAATTACAGACTAAAGCAAAATTTGTTCAAAACAAACAAAAAAATATTTAAAACAAAAAAGAGCGAGACTGAATTAATATTTAGGCATTGGGTTTGGGAAACGGGGTGCAACTTTTTGGACAAAGGGACAAAAGCAAAAACACAGCGAAAATATTTATTTTCATTTACAAAATAAAAAAATACAAAAAAATTAAATGTTGGGGACGAAAAGATGGTGACATAACATAGAATGTTGTACAAATTGTATTTAAAAGAAAAAAAAACACATAAACTAACTTAAAAAACCGAAAATGTCCTTAAGCTGTAAGTGAGATTTTGACAGAAAACAAAAACCGTAAGAAAGCATAGAAATTTAACAATTAAATGTATTAAATATTAACTTAAACTTAAAGCAAGCAAGTCTTACAACAAGAGAATTAATATAATCAACACAACATCTCTGCGAGATAATCATTTCAAAAATGAAAGCAACACACACAAAAACACAAACCGAACAAAAGAACTGGGTTTTGAAATTACAAAAGAAAAATCATTGATTGAGAATTTAATGTGTAAGTTAATATAGGCAAGAAAGAAATAGCTGTAAGCTAAGCATCATAAGTTAGAATGAGATAAAAACAATTAAATTTTTAAACCGTAGCTTGTAAGGTGTAAATAGTGAAAACAGCAAAAAACAAAAAAAAAAAATACTACTTCATTTAAAGCAGAAACAAAATGATAAGAGAACTACATACATGTCTTAATTGGATATAATATAATTTATGAACACACACACACACATACACATACAAACACAGCAAATTACAATTTTAATTGAAAAATATGAAAAATGTGAAGAAATAATAATTATGAATTATTTTTTTAGAGATCTCTTATTCATTTTTTTTTATAAAAAAAAAGATTTCATTTATTGTGAATTGTGTTGTTTTGTTTTTTTTTTTAAAGTTTTCATCGTGTGTTTGACTTGTGACTTGTGTGAATGGTATTACACAAGTAAGAAAATGTGAGAACAAACTCAAATTGCAAAAAAAGAAAACATAGAATTCATAGAAAAAAAAACATAGAATTTCTAAATTCTCTACCCCAACATTGGTTTTCTTTCTGCAACGCGAATTAACGTTTGTTTGATTTTCTTAATTGTACTAAGAATGTGAACGAAAGATGAAACAAAAAGAAACAAAATCAAGAAATTATTAAGTAATAGTAATTTGTTTTCTAATTTTATTGTGAATGTGAAGATACTATATTTAAAAATGGCAAAAATAAGAGAACAAAAAACAATACTGAGAAAAGGATCTTATTTTTCTTCTTCTTATATTTCTTCTACTTCTTCATCTTAAAGCATAAACATTATTATTATTAAAATGAAATTATTATATTCTGTTGTAAATAAACTAAAAAAAAAAAACAAAAAGCATAATTATTATATGAAAATAAACAGAAAAAAAACACAGCAACAAATAAACAAAACAAAACAATTTTCTTATTCTTGTGTATTCTTAGAATTTACTCTTGTTATGAAAGGAATGATAAAAAATAAAACAAAATAAAAAATCAACAAAAAATAAAAAAACCTATAAATTTAAATATTAAAAATACAATACAATATATTATATCATTATTATTATTATAATTACTATAATTATTATTATAAACTCAAATAAAAAGAGAAATGTTTCATTTTTATTGAAAAAGAAAAAAAAAACTTATGATTTTTTATTTCCTAATTTTGGTTCTGTTGGTTGTTTCGTTTCTTTGTTTTTTCGTTTTTCTTCACTTTGTTTGTTCGTTCGTTTTACTTCACTTGGTTGGCACTTGTCTTCTTGTCCTGAACGATTTTGCTTTGACTTTTCCGATAGTTTTTTTTTTCAGTTTTCTCTTTTTGTTCAAATTGGAGACAAACATAAATAAATAAATAAATACACCGAATTCTGGTAGAATTTTATTCGTAGTGCTTAGAGTAGAATTGAATGTCTGTATGAGTGTAAGCCCAAAAAAACATGCAATTTCTTAATGTTTAAAAAAGCGACACAAAAGAAACTTTTAATTATTAAAAAAAACAAACATTGAGTGTATTTATATTACATATGGTATATATCATCAAAGAAAAAATACATGAAGCAAGTATTTACTGTAAAATAATTGAGGAACCATTCTCACACGCGCGCAGGGTCGTGAGGGGAGAGGTGCTCATTTATCCCTCCCCCTGCTATGCCACAAAGAAAACCCCATCAGAGAATAAGTTGAACAACAACAAAGAAACTCAAATCTAAAATGAAATGAAATTTGTGACACATTGTAAAGTAAAACAGCAAAAAACAAACAAAAAAAAAAAAACAAACAAAACGTAGAATTGTAAAACAAAGTAAATACAAGAATTGTGTATGTATTTTGTCCGTAATTTAAATAAGATGATGAACACAAACAACATATTTACTTATAAAATGAGGAAAGAAACACAACAAAACTTACAATGAACATACAAGATGAGGAGTGGATTGAAATATGCATATATATATATATATTATAAATATAACTTATAAGAAAAAAATAAAAAAAGCAAAAAAAAAACAGAAACAAAAGAAAGAAAAATGAACAACAAAATTATCATAAATAAAGAAGATGAAAACAAATTTTTGTTTTAAAAAAATAATAAAAAAAAGAGAATTAAAACCAGTTTTATTATTTCGCGTCCGTCGAGCATTGGAGGCAGAACAAATCGATATGCAGAAATATTTTGGCGATGAATGCGATTTATGAGCGAAAACTAGTTCGGTGGACGGATTTTGAAGGAGTTTGTTCCGCCTGTGCCGATTGGACTGAGTCATCCCGAGTGGCCGGAGTGGTTAGGCTGCATGCGCTTATTTTGAAACAGAGTAAGTATGGCGGAAGGTGAAAGAACAACTGAATGAAGCGAGCTGTAGCGCTGATTTAGGGAAGAAATGATGCGGACAGAAATATGATTCGTAAACCAGGACTTATGAATTTTTTGCCTCGTAGGTGCGTATGCTACACCTCCACGAACAAGGCAGTCAATTTATTCCAGAAACGGGCAAAAGAAACCTTTACAGCGACCGATTCCACACGATCAACGCTCGAGAAATGAGGATTTTCAATTCACAGCCCACAAGTTCCAAGAAAAATCCATGTCATCATAAGGATCATTTGAAAAGTAGGGTTTTAAACAGGCTCGATGACACGTTGGGCATGCATATTTGCCCAACTTCTTTGCTTTACCCCTGCAAACCAGCCAGTCATGACGATTTCATGTTACCACTTCCCTCCAGGTGGCCGCTGTGGCGTAGTGGGTAGTGTGCGACGCTCACACGCCGAAGGGTCTAGGTTCGATTCCCAGCTCAACACCAATTTTTCGAATATTTCACGGCACCACCTCTTTCGAGCTGCTGACAACACTCAAAGAGTAATAACTGTCTAAGAAAGCTTCTCAAAATTTCGCCGTTCGGAGTCGGCAAAAAACTGTAGGTCCCTTCTACTCGTGAGAGAACAGTAGCACGCACAACACGAGTAATTGGTGAGCAAGCTAGGCCCTGGTCCCCCTCTGGACTGTAGCGCCAACAATTATTATTATTATTATTATTACTTCCCTCCTCTTCTCTCTGCACGGCTGAGTCCTCTTGGAATGAAATTTAAGGACAACTTTATGGTGTCACCTCCCAGACAGAGATTTTTCACAGGTCGTTCTTGTTCTTTGTGTGGCGGCCTCAACCAACATTCCTCTCCACCAAGCACGTCTCTTGCCAGCTCCCTGCAACTTGGTTCGAATCTAAACTTGTGTTCGCCATTTAAGCATAGGCCGTCCTCTGTTGGGACTGACTCGAAAACTTTTTGAACTGCCCTTCATGGGCTAGCTTTTATATGTGAAGTCCCATAATCAGGCGCATGCCTTCATACAAATCATAAAGTTCCTTGTTCCGTCATCAACGCAAGTAAGGAACTAGTTCACTTAATTGAGGTATGGAACTAGCTCAATTAGTTCACTTTCCGAACTGCTTCACTCAATTTTTATTAAGAACAGACTTTCAATTGTTTATGGAAGCGAAATTGCGCAAGTCTGGAACTGGCGAGGGAACACCTCAATTTATATATGCTTAATTCAATCCCAATCCACTTTCGCACTCGTACAGTAGCAAGAGTACTTAGAGATCTAAACATCCACAAATCCACTGGCCCGGTTGGTATACCCCCTGTTCTTCTGAAGAGGTGCTCTTATTCGCTGGCAAAACCACTCCGTAAGCTTTTCCATCTGTCATACCCTTCAGGGCTCTTTCCGAGTAAGTGGAAAACTGCATTTGACCAGTCCGTCCCTAAAAAGGGCGAATTTTCGTCACCCACCTCCGACCGACCCATAGCACCAACGTCCCTGCTCTTCAAGGTCATGGAAACGCTGATAAGCCGTCAGCTTATGAAATATCTTGAGTCCCGGAAGCTTCTTAATGACCGGCAGTACGGCTTCCGAAGCAACCGTTCCACTGGTGATCTGATGGCATATCTCACTGAAAAGTGCAACCAATCTTTGCACAATGTAGGAGAAAGCAAGATCGTTGCACTTGATATTTCAAAAGCTTTGACAGGGTCAGGCTCTCTTGTCGAAAATACGTGCTTTTGGGTTCGATGAGTCTCTTCTTCAATGGATTAGAAATTACCTTTCGAATCGTTCAATACAAGTCGTTTTGGATGGATTCAAGTCTGATATTCACCATATTAATGCTGGTGTTCCCCAGGGCTGTGGTCGCTGTGGCGTAGTGGGTAGAGTGCGAAGCTCACACGCCGAGGGTCTAGGTTCAACTCCCAGCTCAACACCAATTTTTCGAATTTTTCACGGCACCACCTCTTTCCAGCAGCTGACAACACTCAAAGAGAAATAACTGTCTAAGAAAGCTTCTCAAATTTCGCCGTTCGGAGTCGGCAAAAAACTGTAGGTCCCTTCTACTCGTGAGAGAACAGTAGTAGCGCGCACAAAACGAGTAGTTGATGAGCACGCTAGGCCCTGTTCGCCCTGTGGACTGTAGCGCTAACAATTATTATTATTATTATGTTCCCCAGGGCTCTGTTTTGTCTCCGACACTCTTCCTCATTTTTATAAAAGATCTCTTGTCTGCTACTTCTAATCCTATTCATTCCTTCGCTGATGACAGTACCCTCAGCTTTTCAAATTCGTTCACTGGCTCACGTTCCTCCATTTCGGCCATAGACTCGGAACGGTAGCGTATGCAGAGCGGCAGCACATAAAATTCCGACCTTGCCAGCATAATTGATTGGGGAAATAGGAATAGAGTGGAATTTAATGCTTCCGAAACCCAGTGCTGTCTACTGTCGTTAAAGCGATCACAAAATAATCAGCCGTTATCCATGAACGGCACTTGCGTTGTTGAAAGTGAAAGACTTTCCATCCTCGGTATGTGCATCAACCCAACAATTAGTTGGAACGATCACATATTTGAGGGCGCCAAAATTGCTGCGAAATGTCTAGGCTTCCTTAAACGATGCAAGAAGTACTTCACCCCCTCTGATCTGGCTACAATTTACAAGGCCTACATACGCCCAAAACTTGAGTATAACTCTCCTATTTGGTCAGGTGCTTCTAAGACCTCCCTGCACCTGCTGGATAGAATTCAAAAGGGAGCGATAAAACTTATAGGTGACAGTAATATTGCGAAGTCGATTGACTTGTTAGAACACCGGCGTGATGTCACGTCGTTGTCACTCTCTTATAGCTATTTTAACAATAAATGCTCAAATGAATTAGCCAGTTGCATTCCTCTCCTTGAAGTATTCACCCGCAATACATGCCTCGCTAGGAATGCCCACCAATTCAGGGTGAAGCCCTCTTTCGAACGTACAGTCAAATTCAGAGACTCGTTCTTTAGCCGCACTACACGAATCCGGAATGCTCTTCCCAACTCGATTTTTCCTCCTCATTACAATTCACAGGCATTTAAAACCAATGTGCATCGGTACCTCTTCTCCCTCTCTTCCTCTATACCTTCGGCCCGTGCTGTGACTTGATCCGGTAACTTAGGGGTACTCGTAACCCCTTTTGCACGCGTCGATTATAAAAAAAAGAAAATTTAACCTAAATTTCTAAACCTAAGGAGAGGGAGAAATTGAGAAAAACGTGCGAAATGAAGCAAGAGGTTCGTTAAAGTCTTTAAAAGTAGGTGTGGTTTGAAGGGGTGTACCCCTTGAGTGAAAAGACATCGAGGGTAAGTGTTAAAAAAAAGAGCTGGGTGCCAATATTTTCCTATACCAAGATCTGAAGAATCAACTCAATCGCAATCAAATCCTGGAAGATCTTAGAGATCAACCCTGTCTACACTCACGGTAGTTCAGGAATCGAAAATCCATCAAAGAAGCAGACGCTGTAGACCAGGCATGGCACATGTACTCAAACAGGATGCATGCAAGGCATGGCAGGCCTGGCACATGTACTCAAACAGGATGCCTACAAGCCAATGGTGCACCAAATAGCAGCAGTTGTCTGTAAACATCACAAATAGAAGAGACAGAAAGAAGGAAAAACCAAAAGCACAAGAAGCGTGCGATCGAGGAGATGTAGACATGTTACCACAAGAAAGAGGTCCGAAACAGTTGTGCTGAAGATATAAGCCTCTGACCGAAGTTTGCAAGGACGACAGTAGACAAGTCTTAGTAGTCGCAGTCATTGCTGAAAATACTCTTCTTGCAGACTAGTAAACAGCAATAAAGGGCATAATGCCTCCGCCAGTCCACATGTTCTACTTAAACTGATTCTTGATTGTCTAGAAAGTTTAGAGGAATTCTAGCATGCCAAGGAGTATACATTGTAAGCATTCCTTAACAAACACCAACTAAAACAGTGCATTGCCAGCGCCGCTGTGGACGCAAGAAATGGAGAATGCTCTTTGTTTCTCTTGATCCTAGAGAGTCACGCTGATTCTAATTCTGAATCTAATATGAAGTGCTTGTCGCGACATTGATTCACGACAGGTCCCTTGAACTGCTGTGTGTAGTACCTCAAGCGCGGCCGTGGATAGGCTTGGATTACTCGGCACTCCATTACGCGGTAGTAATTTGTGGCAAGCCTAAAATACAATCGACTCATTCGATTGGGGAGACGAACCCTTTAATGAAGCTTGCAAGTACTCCTGGCAGAAGAATTTCGCACAGAATTGCCGCTGGTCAGAAGCCAAAAACGAGCCTAGTAGCTTGTTAACCAGAATTTCCCTCCACGTAGCACATCAATCACTAACTTCTTTCAGGTGTTCGAACTTGACTCAATTTCGTAAAGGAGGACATTGCTGTTACATTGGCTTTCTATTCAGACATGGTCATCTTTAAATTGTGATTGCAAAGCCCTGGATTAACCGAAGGACGTCACGGTAGAGCTGCAGTAGATCTTTGTCAATCTTTCGAAGAAGTTTTCCGTTTTTTTGCTTAGCGAGCTAGTTGAAGAGGAGGCGGCCTTGGTTTCGGAGCATTGGTCAGCTTCGGTTGGTGCCTTCGCCATTGAAGGGGAAACGCCTTCGACGCTGGTGCCTTCGACTTTCGTGATTACTTTGCGCCGCTCGGTGGCAGCCTTCCTTATCCTCCTATTCTTTTTGCCCTTTGTCAGGGGCCCCCAGGTGCCAGATCTTTTGGCGCTCGTTTCTCCTTTTCGGATTTCCGAGACGCACCATCAGAAGTGGCACTCTGACAAGCTTTCTGACCCTGAGCCAGGGTATTAGGGGCATCAGGCTGAGCCTCTCGTCCGCTTTCACAAGTTTTCTAACTCATTCTACTAAGGGCATCGTAAAAGTGGCACCATTAGAAGTGGCACTCTGACAAGCTTCCTGACCCTGAGCCAGGGGATTAGGGGCATCAGGCTGAGCCTCTCCTCCGCTTTCACAAGTTTTCTAACTCATTTTACTAAGGGCATCGTAGAAGTGGCACCATTAGAAGTGGCACTCTGACAAGCTTCCTGACCCTGAGCCAGGGGATTAGGGGCATCAGGCTGAGCCTCTCGTCCGCTTTCACAAGTTTTCTAACTCATTCTACTAAGGGCATCGTAGAAGTGGCACCATCAGAAGTGGCACTCTGACAAAGTTTCCTGACCCTGAGCCAGGAGATTAGGGGCATCAGGCTGAGCCTCTCCTCCGCTTTCACAAGTTTTCTAACTCATTCTACTAAGGGCATCGTAGAAGTGGCACCATCAGAAGTGGCACTCTGACAAGCTTCCTGACCCTGAGCCAGGAGATTAGGGACATCAGGCTGAGCCTCTCCTCCACTTTCACGGGTTTTCTAACTCATTCTACTAAGGGCATCGTAGAAGTGGCACCATCAGAAGTGACACTCTGACAAGCTTCCTGACCCTGAGCCAGGGGATTAGGGGCATCAGGCTGATCCTCTCGTCCGCTTTCACAAGTTTTCTAACTCATTCTACTAAGGGCATCGTAGAAGTGGCACCATCAGAAGTGGCACTCTGACAAAGTTTCCTGACCCTGAGCCAGGAGATTAGGGGCATCAGGCTGAGCCTCTCCGCCGCTTTCACAAGTTTTCTAACTCATTCTACTAAGGGCATCGTAGAAGTGGCACCATCAGAAGTGGCACTCTGACAAGCTTCCTGACCCTGGGCCAGGAGATTAGGGGTATCAGGCTGAGCCTCTCCACCGCTTTCACAAGTTTTCTAACTCATTCTACTAAGGGCACCGTAAAAGTGGCACCATCAGAAGTGGCACTCTGACAAGCTTCCTGACTCTGAGCCAGGGCATTAGGGGCATCAGGCTGAGCCTCTCCGCCGTTTTCACAAGTTTTCTAACTCATTCTACTAAGGGCATCGTAGAAGTGGCACCATCAGAAGTGGCACTCTGACAAGCTTCCTGACCCTGAGCTAGGAGATTAGGGGCATCAGGCTGAGCCTCTTCGCCGCTTTCACAAGTTTTCCAACCCATTCTACTAAGAGCATCTTAGAGCGAGTGGCAGGAGTCATTGTTATCAGCGCCACTGCGGGCGGAGGGTGTTTAGAGTATGGTGATTGGGGCCTCCAGAATCCTTGCCTCGGACGATGTCAAAAAGACAACGGGTAGATTGTCGCAATCGCGAGCATCACATGGAGTAGTCAAATCCTTAGGATTTGCCTCCATACAGCCTTTATTTAAAACGTCCAAAGGCAAGACGTTTCTGGACTTTGGTTCGACGTTTCACCTAGGATCTTTCGAACCAAAGTTTATTGACTCCTAAGCCCTTCGGCCGTGACAAGCCATCCAAAACGGCTGCTGGCGGTTAAAGGGTCTTATAACTAGTGCTAACTTCTTAGTTTCTCAAAAAAGATTTTGGAAATTTCAATTTTTAAGGGTTTTCCATTTCATTTCTGCCGCACTGGAGGGGGAATGCCATAAACCAGACCTGACACCTCGATCTTCCGGTCGCCTTTAAGACGACAAAATAGTGGAAAGTGTTGCCGTCAGCTTTGTTGGACCTTTTTTAGGACCAACAGCAGCGCTAGGGCCCTCTGAAGTTTTTCTCCAACGTTTTCAAAAATGTACATAAATTATCTTAAACGCGATTTTATGACAGGTGTCTAAACAGACAAAATCGAGTACCACCACTCATCGGGTATGCTTTTTTTTATTGAACTGGTGTTATCTACCGATTTTTTTTTTTAAATAAAACACTAATTATTAATGAGAAAGTAAAAACATTTTATTCAAAGTATTGGCCATTGTTTTCTACACATTTTGACCACCTTTCTGGCAATTTGTGAATACCACGCCAATAAAATTGTAAAATTGTTCGTCTTTTAAAGCAAACCAATCAGACACCCAATTTTCGACCTCCTCGTAGAAATCAAAGTGCTGCTCAGCCAATGCGTGTCCCATCGATGAGAACATGTGGTAGTCGGAAGAAGCCAAGTCTGGTGAATACGGCGGGTGGGGTAGCTGCTCCCTGCCTGAACCGGCTTTCTTTTGTGTGCAGGTGCATTGTCATGGAGCAAAATTACCTTGCCGTGTCTTCTGGCCTATTCTGGTCGTTTCTCGATCAATGCATGATTCAAATTGATCATTTGTTGTCGGTAGCGATCAGTATTAACGGTTTCAAGAGGAGCTATAGGAGCTCGTGGTACAGCACACCTTTCTGGTCCCACCAAACACACCGGGTTGTCTTCTTGCCGAATCGATCTGGTTTTGCAGTCGATGTTGATGGTTGTCCCAGATTAACACATGATTTTTTCCGTTTAGGATTCTTAAAATAAATCCATTTTTCCTCGCCAGTAACAATCCGATGCTAAACCGATTTTCTTTCGTGACTTTGAGGCAAAATTCATTCAATTCATGTGGCACCCATTTTTCACACTTTTGGATCTTTCCCATAGCTTTTAAACGGTCAGAAACTCTTTGTTGTGCAACATTTAACATTGCTGCCATTTGCTTTTGACTCAAAGTGTCATCTCCATCCAATATCGCTTGGAATTCGGCGTCTTCAAACTTTTTTGGTGGTCTTCCACGTTCTTCATTTCTCACATCAAAATCATTATTTCTGAACCGTTGAAACCATCTTTTGCATGTTGCTTCTGATAGAGCATGAACACCATATGCCTCGACAAGCATTCGATGCGACTCCGCAGCACTTTTCTTCAAATGAAAACAAAAATTAATGTTTTCTGCAAATCATCACTTTCTGGTAGAAAATTCGACATTTTTAACAAAAATATGATGTTGTCTGTTCAATGACTTGATGTATACTAAATATTTTTCACAGATGGCATAGCAAACAAATAAACAAAATAAGGGCTCGTTCACAATAAATGTTCCCTATCGAGACATTTGTGTCTTGACGCTCATACCGGTATATCGCCTCTTGCTGCGGGCAGTTTGCCAGTTCTTGTGACGTAGGCCTCGTCTTATTCATGGGACAGGACATGTCGTTCTTCAAATTGAGAGAGGTGCTAGAATTTCACGTCCCCATTAAGCTAACTGTTTTATTTAGTACCCATGATAGACTGTCAAAAAATTGTCTACTTACATCCCTATAGCTTTTGGTTTGACGTTTGTAAGCCCTTCGGACTTCGTTCTAACTATCACAAACTTCGATTCCTTCGTCGTCTTGTTTATCATCAGAAGACGGTGCTTTTCCGCATTTCCTTACCTGCAGAGATCATGAACATCTCTCGTTGTTCGCCGCGGCGTTGACTTGAATGATTCATTTTTGTTTGTCGTCAAACTACGGGTGATCTACTGGAAGATGTTCCAAGCGACGGACATCAGTGCCAGCATTTTTAAGCTAAGACTTAACTTATCAACGTTCTCATTCGTTCTTTTTCCCCGACTCCACTGAAACGACCGTCCCTGTAACTTTGTAGCAATTGTCAAGGCAGCCGTCAAATCTCTGCATGCACCTTCTGTTCCACCATCCCGCTTCCCTGGACAGCAGTAGAATGTGCACATGCACAGAACCTGTTAAAGGACTTCACATTCCCCTTGTGGAACAGAAAGTGATAGTTATGTAGCTAAAATCGTCAAAAGTTCATCCGCCCAAATTCTGCCACCTGTTTCCTTTCCAATCCTCTTACATACTTCTGTGGCTGAGTAGCCTCACTCGGAGCTGTTGGCTTGAGTTGACAAGATATTGGTATATAGCATATCATTCTAAACTTCAACTTCAGTCTCAGTCCACCACCGGCAATTCCGCAAAGCGCGCATTATCTCCCTCAAGGCTATTCACTTGACCCAAAATCCATAAATCCCCGTCCAATAAAACGTCAGCCGTCGAGCAATGGTTCGCCTCTATCAATTCATTGCCCTTCTCCCGCACACTGATGCAATGAGCGCTCCAATTTTCATCAACTCACCCTCCACTCGAGAGGTGTTCGGAAAGGAAATAGATCAAGGCCAAGTCAACCTGCATTCGATCTGTTATCTTCCACAACCTCTCGCTCTCCATGTGTGTCTGCGATTTCGAACACATCCCGTCCAATTCTGATTGACATTGAAGACCGAAATTCTGTCTAATTATCGTCCAAGAGTTCACACCCAGCCGTTTCTCTCCGCTCGCACGTCAGTGCGGGCTTCTAAAAATATTTCCACACGCAGATCCAAAATCCGTGTGCGAGGAGTCTTCAGACCCGAGTCTGGCATGTTCTCTGTCGTCGCCGTCGGCGCCCCGTTTCCCTCGATAACAGACCACCAAGAAGTGAAATTACATAACCGCACACTTTTTGGCAAGTGTGCGATAACAGCGGAATTGTGCGTTAATTATTTAATAACTCCTGACGATTTCAGGGTCAGTCCGTAGTCGAAGCCGTCGCCGGCACCACTTCCAACCCCCAAGTAGTCGCTCATCCCTGTTGCCTCGGTGCTTAGGTGCGCTTTGCTTCATCGCTGCCATTGTGGTGGTGGGGGTTGTGGCTTGGCGTATTTCAATGCCATTGCCGCGCGCGCACACACAACTTGATTAGAACGAAATGATTAACAAGAATAAAATATTGCGGAAAAAAATTATCAACAAATGTAGGGACGGCGTCAGCGGGTGGGTGGGCAAAACCACAGCGACGACGAAAATATTTTTTTTTCTGTATTTCTGCTTATTTTTCGCAAGTTGAAGTTCAATGTGAAATGCGAGCAGGCGTACGCGGAACAAGCGGGCCGGCAGAGTCGGCGTATGGGTGTGAGTGCGCGCGTGTGTCACTACCCGGCGGTGGTTGTGCTGCGTGTTGGTGGCAGTTTTCATGTGCCGAACAGTTTTTCGATGGAAGATGCTCATCATGTTGCTCTTATTGCCCCCTTCCGTTCTTTCAGTAGACTCGGGGCTTAGACCACAGACAGAAGGACCTTAGTTAAGTTAAGCGAGAAGGTGAAATAGCTATGATTGATCAATTATTTAATTAATTTTGAAGTTTTCAATCCACCACTGTTTTAGAAAGAGGAGGAGGAAATTGAAATCATTGAAATGCATCAGTCATCAGAGGGGCTGGCAAAGCCGACCCATCATTGGATCATTCCTTTCATCTTCCTTGAAACCCCACCAATGTTGGCTTGGTTGTTGGTCAACATAAGCAAGACCGTCGTCATATACCTAGAGAAGACGTGAATGCACTAAAACGAGTTTGCACTCGTTATTGGCGCCCGATGTGAGACCATCCTATGGGTTTCTCCTTCCAGCTGCCTTTTATTCCGAATTTTGAATGTGTTTTCTGCATATCTGGTATTTGTTAAGTGCAACTTCCTATCCTACTTGATGTGATCGATGTGTCTGATGTTCTTTATGTGCTCGTTGTGTTCGTTGTGCTCGTTGAATTGTGAAAAGTACATTTTTGGTGCCGAAATTAGGTCATACTTTTTGTTGTCACTGCCATGTTATCTGTGCTACATGTTTTCGTTATTTTAAAACCAGCAATGCAGTTTCGCACGGTTCGTTTGCATCATCCAAAGTCCTCTCCATTCTTTATTTCCTTCGTTGCGTTGATGCCAATGCTTGTCATACGCGCCAGTGCGGCGGTTATTAATTTTTAATGTTTCAAATATCTTAAGCCTATAATCCTGTCCTATGCTATTGTTCATCGTTAGCTGTGTTGCGTCATATTTGTTGCTCAGCACACATCGCTGTCAGTAATAATGTTATTCGTCACTGCCTCATATGTGTACTCTACATTCGTCATGTGCGATATTTTTTCTGCAACGCCCTTAGTCGTTCCAGGAAACTGTACATTCTTCGACTTTAGTAGGCTTTCAAATTCCGTGTGCTGGCAATGTCTCAAATGTATTTTATCGAGTCTTGTAGTATATGTTAAGCTCGTTGATAATGTTTTACTCGTCATGCCCACTGATTTATTGATATCGATAGTTGTTGTGTTTGTGCACACCAACATGGAGTGTGCAATTAGAAGCAGCTAGCGAAAGATCTTGCTGGTTGGAGAGGCATGTTGGTTGAGGCCCAGGTCCACCACGGACTGTAGCGCCACAAGAAGAAGAACTTTTATTCGCTGTTAAATTGTTATACGCCGCCACATACTATTTACTGCGTTCGTTGTGCTCGTTGCTTATGAAACTACAACGTGCTGGCTGTTTCTTTGGTAGCAAGGATTCAATATTCTGCGTACTCCTTATGGGTCATATTCATCCTAATGCGTTAGTCGCCACCTTTCTTGTACTCGCTGCACTCGTTACGCTTGTTGCATTCAACAATCTCTCTGTACTCGCTGCACTTGCAATTCTTGTTGTTTTTACCATGCTCGTTGCACTTGCCATGCTCACTGTACTCGCTTTACATAACACATACTCAATGTTGTCGCTATGCCGCCTGTGCTCGCTATGCCGCCTGTCCTCGCCATGCCGCCTGTCCTCGCCATGCCGCCTGTCCTCGCCATGCAGCCTGTCCTCGCCATGCAGCCTGTCCTCGCCATGCCGCCTGTCCTCGCCATGCCGCCTCTCCTCGCCATGCCGCCTGTCCTTGCCGTTCCTCCTATCCTCTCCATGCGCCCCGTCCTCGCCATGCCGCCTGTCCTCGCCATGCCGCCTGTCCTCGCCATGCCGCCTGTCCTCGCCATGCCGCCTCTCCTCGCCATGCCGCCTGTAATTGCCGTTCCTCCTATCCTCTCCATGCGCCCTGTCCTCGCCATGCCGCCTGTCCTCGCCATGCCGCCTGTCCTCGCCATGCCGCCTGTCCTCGCCATGCCGCCTGTCCTCGCCATGCCACCTGTCCTCGCCATGCCGCCTGTCCTCGCCATGCCGCCTGTCCTCGCCATGCCGCCTGTCCTCGCCATGCCGCCTGTCCTCGCCATGCCGCCTGTCCTCGCCATGCCGCCTGTCCTCGCCATGCCGCCCCTCCTCGCCATGCCGCCTGTCCTCTCCATGCCGCCTGTCCTCGCCATGCCGCTTGTCCTCCCCATATTGCCTGTTCTCGTCATTCTCGCCATGCCACCTGTGCTCGCCATGGCGCCTATGCTCGCCATGCCGCCTGTGCTCGCTATGCCGCCTGTGCTCGCCATGCCGCCTGTCCTCGCCATGCCGCCTGTCCTCGCCATGCCGCCTGTCCTTGCCATGCCACCTGTGCTCGCCATGCCGCCTATGCTCGCCATGCCGCCTGTGCTCGCTATGCCGCCTGTGCTCGCCATGCCGCCTGTCCTCGCCATGCCGCCTGTCCTCGCCATGCCACCTCTCCTCGCCATGCCGCCTGTCCTTGCCGTTCCTCCTATCCTCTCCATGCGCCCCGTCCTCTCCATGCGCCCCGTCCTCGCCATGCCGCCTGTCCTCGCCATGCCGCCTGTCCTCGCCATGCCGCCTGTCCTCGCCATGCCGCCTGTCCTCGCCATGCCGCCTGTCCTCGCCATGCCGCCTGTCCTCGCCATGCCGCCTGTCCTCGCCATGCCGCCTGTCCTCGCCATGCCGCCTCTCCTCGCCATGCCGCCTGTCCTTGCCGTTCCTCCTATCCTCTCCATGCGCCCTGTCCTCGCCATGCCGCCTGTCCTCGCCATGCCGTCTGTCCTCGCCATGCCGCCTGTCCTCGCCATGCCGCCTGTCCTCGCCATGCCGCCTGTCCTCGCCATGCCGCCTGTCCTCGCCATGCCGCCTGTCCTCGCCATGCCGCCTGTCCTCGCCATGCAGCCTGTGCTCGCTATGCCGCCTGTGCTCGCCATGCCGCCTGTCCTCGCCATGCCGTCTGTCCTCGCCATGCCGCTTGTCCTCCCCATATTGCCTGTTCTCGTCATTCTCGCCATGCCACCTGTCCTCGCCATGCCGCCTGTCCTCGCCATGCCGCCTGTCCTCGCCATGCCGCCTGTCCTCGCCATGCCGCCTGTCCTCGCCATGCCGCCTGTCCTCGCCATGCCGCCTGTCCTCACCATGCCGCCTGTCCTCGCCATGCCGCTTGTCCTTGCCGTTCCTCCTATCCTCTCCATGCGCCCTGTCCTCGCCATGCCGCCTGTCCTCGCCATGCCGCCTGTCCTCTCCATGCCGCCTGTCCTCGCCATGCCGCCTGTCCTCGCCATGCCGCCTGTCCTCGCCATGCAGCCTGTCCTCGCCATGCCACCTGTCCTCGCCATGCCGCCTGTCCTCGCCATGCCGCCTGTCCTCGCCATGCCGCCTGTCCTGGCCATGCCGCCCGTCCTCGCCATGCCGCCTGTCCTCGCCATGCCGCTTGTCCTCCCCATATTGCCTGTTCTCGTCATTCTCGCCATGCCACCTGTGCTCGGCATGCCGCCTATGCTCGCCATGCCGCCTGTCCTCGCCATGCCGCCCGTCCTCGCCATGCCGCTTGTCCTCCCCATATTGCCTGTTCTCGTCATTCTCGCCATGCCACCTGTGCTCGCCATTCCGCCTATGCTCGCCATGCCGCCTGTCCTCGCCATGCCGCCTGTCCTCGCCATGCCGCCTCTCCTCGCCATGCCGCCTGTCCTTGCCGTTCCTCCTATCCTCTCCATGCGCCCCGTCCTCGCCATGCCGCCTGTCCTCGCCATGCCGCCTGTCCTCGCCATGCCGCCTGTCCTCGCCATGCCGCCTGTCCTCGCCATGCCGCCTGTCCTCGCCATGCCGCCTGTCCTCGCCATGCCGCCTGTCCTCGCCATGCCGCCTGTCCTCGCCATGCCGCCTGTCCTCGCCATGCCACCTGTCCTCGCCATGCCGCCTGTCCTCGCCATGCCGCTTGTCCTCCCCATATTGCCTGTTCTCGTCATTCTCGCCATGCCACCTGTGCTCGCCATTCCGCCTATGCTCGCCATGCCGCCTGTGCTCGCTATGCCGCCTGTGCTCGTCATGCCGCCTGTGCTCGCTATGCCGCCTGTCCTCGCCATGCCGCCTGTCCTCGCCATGCCGCCTGTCCTCGCCATGCCGCCTGTCCTCGCCATGCCGCCTGTCCTCGCCATGCCGCCTGTCCTCGCCATGCCGCCTGTCCTCGCCATGCCGCTTGTCCTTGCCGTTCCTCCTATCCTCTCCATGCGCCCTGTCCTCGCCATGCCGCCTGTCCTCGCCATGCCGCCTGTCCTCGCCATGCCGCCTGTCCTCGCCATGCCGCCTGTCCTCGCCATGCCGCCTGTCCTCGCCATGCCGCCTGTCCTCGCCATGCCACCTGTCCTCGCCATGCCGCCTGTCCTCGCCATGCCGCCTGTCCTCGCCATGCCGCCTGTCCTCGCCATGCCGCCTGTCCTGGCCATGCCGCCCGTCCTCGCCATGCCGCCTGTCCTCTCCATGCCGCCTGTCCTCGCCATGCCGCCTATCCTCGTCAAGCCGCTTGTTTCAGCTATGCCTGCTCTACTCGCTACTTTTGCTGAACAAACCAGGTTCGTTGTACGTGGCACCTTCGCCGAATTCTTTAAAACCGTTGAACTCATTACACTCGCCATTCTCGTTGTTCTGGATTTTTCCAAAGAATTCCCTTAACATCCGCCGAAGGCTTCCTTTTTGTCCCGCTTTGGCCTATGCTTGTTGTGCCTGCTGATTGCCATTTTGAGAGGTTGCGAAATTGATTTTACAGTTCCTTCCTCGCTATGCTGAGCGTTCCTCGTCCTGTTGCTCCAGCATTGCGTGCAATAATTCAATAACAAAACAATTTAATCGGGAAGCGTGATGACTTTTCATAGAAAGACATCAAGTCACTGTGCCCTTCGCCAAATGCTCTCAAATACAACCCCCCACCAGAGGTCAAGGTCTTCTCAAAGGCAAACTTCATCGCCCGCCCAGCAGCCTGATGTCAACCACCAACTGATGGGCATGCTTGCCATGCGACCTTGGCGCTCCTCGCCTACATCCACCCACAAAATGACACACGCCAAGTCAGGCAACCCCCCTCACCGCCCATGCTCAAGTCACAAGAAAATCATTAAATGAACTCAAGAGCGTGCGAACCGCCGTCAGCCATTCCAACCAATTATATGTATGTCCTGGCCTTCCTGTGAAATTCGTCAACCTGAACGCCATTCCCACAGTCTTGCCGACGCAATAAATGCAAAACAGGAGAATAAAGAACAAAATGTCGTCGCTCGCAATTTGTTACCGCTCGCACACTCCACGCCCGCTCGCGGTGGCGTCGTGTTTGTTTAGTTAAACGAATTCAGCGATTTCAGCAATTTCGCCGATTCCAACGAATTCAGCGAAAGCAAATAATTAAATGTAACGCTCGGTGCTGTATGGCGCTCTATTTGTTTATGTCCAGGCTGTTGCCGATGCTGCTGTCATCATAAACGCCTGTGCCCAGTCCTCGAGAGGGAGGGATATGATTTTTAGAATTCCTTGGAAAAGGCATTTCCCTCGAATGGATTTTGATAGCGCGCCGTAACGCAACGTTGGCGGCGATGACCTTGGGCCGATATCGTACACTGCGCGCATCGCTCCTGTCCCGAGATTTACGGGAGCGTTAGCTGTGATTGAGTGTGCTTTTGACGCTGTGCAGATAATTTCGGGAAATTGAATCAAATGACTGCTGAAATGGTAGGAGGCAGCTCTGATGACCCGATGGGGGTTCGACGGGGATGACAGATATGCCACACTTCAACATTAATCTTCTTTTTACTGTTGAAGTGGAGACATTCCTCTGATGGACATGTGATGGAGGAGGAGAACAGTGCGCGTTGGCAGTTTGGCCGTGGGCTGGGCGACGTTTGACTGTCGCACTGTGATTAACTAGCTTGGAGTTAGAAGGGAAAGAAGAAAAGAAGGCAATTTGAAATTAGAAGGACAAGATGATAAATGACAAAGGTCGCACGCACGGTGGTTAAGTGTGCGGAACGGATACTTTTTTATAGAATTCCAAGAACTAATTGACAACGTACGCAGCTCGTACTCATCACATATTTGATGTGAAGCGGACACTACGAGCATAGAACTGGCAGGCAATGAAAAGACACAGAAGATAGAGTACAAGTCTTGCGAAGAGGCAGCGATATTGAGTTCAGAATATACCATGAACTAGAAGACAAAAGTGCGTTCACATACAGCTAGCACAACGAGCATAGTGAAAGTTGTGAGTATATATTGGCGACAAGCACAACGAGCTTAACAAGTGCAGCCAGCCTTAGGATGGCAGGGAGGATAACGAGCACAGCGTTCACAACGATCATAACAAGCGCGACGAGCACAGCGATCACACACACACAGGCAACAAGCACAATCAGCTTAACAAGAGCGGTGGGCTTAACGATGACAGCGAGGATAACGAGTACAGCTGTCACAACGAACTTAACGAGCACAAGGGGCACAGTAATAGTTATGGGCATAAATTGGTTACATACAAAATGAGCTTAACAAGTGCAGCGAGCTTTTTGACGGTAGGGAGGATAAGGGAAGTGCAGCCAGCCTTAGGATGGCAGGGAGGATAACGAGCACAGCGTTCACAATGATCATAACGAGCGCGACGAGCACAGCGAGCACACACACTCAGGCAACAAGCACAATTAGCTTAACAAGAGCGGTGGGCTTAACGATGACAGCGAGGATAACAAGTACAGCTGTCACAACGAACATAACGAGCACAAGGGGCACAGTAATAGTTATGGGCATAAATTGGTTACAAACAAAATGAGCTTAACAAGTGCAGCGAGCTTTTTGACGGTAGGGAGGATAACGAGCACAGCGTTCACAACGATCATAACGAGCACAACGAGTACAGCGAAAATTGTGAGTATATTTTAGCAACAGACACAGCGAGCTGTACAAGGGCAGCGAGCTTTACGATGTCAGGGAGGATAACGAGTACAGTGCCACAGCGACCATAACGAGTACAACGAGCACAGCAAAAATTATGAGCACAAATTAGTAACAAGCAAAACGAGTTTAACAAGTGTAGCAAGCTTAACGAGGGCAGGGAAGATAACGAGTACAGCGCAGCCATTGCGATCAGAACGAGTGCAACGAGCACAGACGTGTAACCACCGTGGCTTGTAAAATTCGTCAGTTGTGGACGCACAGAATATTTATTGAAAACCAGCAAAAAGGACTACTCAACAGGATATGCATTACTCTTTGTACACCAAGCATAACGAGCTCAAGGAGCAAAATGTTTCGGTGCCGCTTGCTAACCTCTACAGCCCAAATAGAGCTGCAGCTCCGATTTGCGGTCAAGTAATCCCCGATCAGTTGCACGCATCAGTTTCAATCATCGCGTCGATTAAAAAATTATGCCAGTGTCACTCACGGTCATAAACTTCAGAAACGCCCCGTTTTACCATCAGACTCATTGGAAACCTAGCTTATTCTCCGATGCCAAGGAGGGAGACTGATAAGAAGCCCAAAAATCAAGGCCAAGCGTATCCCTTTGCGGACGAGTAACCCAATTTTCTTATCGCCAAGGCCCCACCGCAAACCGTGTTGTCCCATAAAGCACTCAACGACAACAATGAACAGCCACCGCATTGAACTCCAAGACAATTTGCATCCTCCGCGACTCAGCGACCAGACAATTACCCGCCTGAGATGAGTCTTCGCGTTGGGCCAAGGAAACCGGGTCAACTATCGCTAGACGAACACACACATCGCGTCTATAGGCACTACGCCTGCATCCAGCAAAGACTGTTCAAGCCGCGGCTTGCTGCCGTGCTGACACATTGATTCTTATTTAATTAGTAACGCCACCAGTCGCCTGGTTCCCGAGAATGCGCTCGACATCAGCGATTATAAATCGTATCAAATGTCCGCAGTCGGACGCATGGAAGGGGACGGCGGCAGTGGCTCCCCAGCAAGCGTGGTTCCTCGGGACATGCCCTGCTCACGTCCACTGCCGCTCGTAAGCCGATTATCAGGCCGAGTGCATATGAATCTCATGTGAATCCAAGAGTTCCTGACCTAGATTCCGTAATGATGACTTCAAGGTGGAGGCATAAATACCCGGAGAGACTATCGCTCGTGTGTCGTTCTCTCTCTGAGTGCCTGTGAGACTGTGTACAAGGTTAACTTGGACTTGGAATCTTTTCGGCTGATATTCGTTATTGTGATATGGGTCATTGTGTATGGCGGAGAGGAGAGAAGCCGGCACTACTCATGTTTCCCTTTCTCGGAACACATGGTATATCGTAGGGTTTGCGATTATGTTCAACAGATAGTGGGCTGAGTTATCGGCGCAACAAGTTGAGAAGTGGGTTCGAATGTCTGGCCGTGTTAACACGAAGATATGCATCTCCGGGACAGGGTGCTCTGCAGCCTGATTGTCTGCCGAGAGATGAGATTGAATGGAAGATCATGTCAGACATGACTTCTAATGGAGAAGAAATATTTGCAACTAGATGGAGATATTTTTTCTTGCTTTTGAAATAGCCACCAAAAACAATGTTCCGTGGAAGGAATTCATGTCACAAAAAACGGAGTTAAGCACCCATTGAGTGCAAAAGTTAGAAAGGAATATGAAGAGGATCTAAGAGGAAATCAAATGTTTTCTAAAGTGAAAGAGTTCCCAACTCTATTCCAAGTATGGATGAACGTTGATTGCCATCTCAAAGGGGTGAGAGAATGTCATCCTATTTTTTGCAAGATTGAACAATAGCTTCTTGTAAGCTTTAAAGTTGCAACCTCTAATTGAATTAGTTTAGAAGTGTCATTTCTAATTGAAACAGTTGAAAAAAAAAACCGTTTCTAGGGTTACAGACTTTTGTACTCCGTTGTTGGCTTTCCCATGAGGAACTTGACACCCTTGTTGGGCGCCACCTAAATCAACAAAAGCTTCCACCCTCATCGTTAGCCGAATATGTGAAATCTTGGCATTCCTTTTGCATTTATTGCCATACACAATATCTCTTACTGGGAGTCAATGGAGTAATTCGTTTTTGCTGATCTCTTTTAGAGCTTTGTCCTCATTCGGGCGCCACTCGTGAGGTGGTCAATTGTTTGCAATTTTCAGCCACAGGAAAGGTACCATAGTAAACAGTTTGAATACATCATCTTCGATGTTGCTTTTCTAAAGTGATGCAATCCCTAAAATTGTAAAAGTCTCGTCGTATCCACTCAATTTTGGATTGTTCAACATCAAATGAACTAAGAGCTTCATATCTTAGAAACATCATTGATGTTTATAACATTTTTTTTTTATAATTGGCCCACGCTAAAGGAATTGTTTATACCGTTAAGTGACGAGAATAAGGCCACAGCACGGGCTGAAGTTATAGAGGAAGAAAGGGAAAGGAGGTAATTTACGAGGGGCGTACAATATATTCTCGGTATCGCGGTGAAGCAGTGGTTGTATATATAAATTGACTTACTTATCAAGCAACACTACTATTTCAGCGCATGCATGTAGAATTTCATATATATGCGATTATTAATTCGAGTTTTATTTCTTGTTAAACATAATCATAATAGCAACTGAGACGATAATGGTGAAAATTGAGCACCGCGCTGTAATTAAATTTCTCACTAAGCAAGGAAAAAGTCAAAACACTATTCATGAAGTGATGGTGGCTGTTTACCAGGGTTCCGCACCTTTTTTCGTATTTTGGCATATTTTATTACATGTCTAATGAAATCTTATTTTAATACTAGGAAAAATACTTAAAACTACCTTACATGTATCTTAACAATAGTTCTTAAGTCTAACTTACTGACCATTAGCAGGTGCTCTAAGCTATTCTTCGTGTAATTTTAAGATTGCCTTTGGGCATAGTTTGCGCATTAAATTTTTTTCTTATAATAATTTATTTTGTTTTTTTATGGTTATAAAACTTGGGTCTGTTGCTTTTATAACCTAAGCCTAACCTAAACTATCTTAAATTTAAACTTAATTAAAACCTACGAAGAAGTAAAATAAAATTAAACTATGTCCATATCGAAATAGGGACGCGTGCACCATGGCGTAGGTAGAATGTATATGCTATATAGCTAATAAGTGTGCCCGCCGTGGCGTAGTGGGTAGAGTGCGACGCTCACACGCCGAAGGTTGTAGGTTCGATTCCCAGCTCAACACCAATCTTTGGATTTTTTCACGGCACCACCTCTTTCGAGCTGCTGACAACACTCAAAGAGTAATAACTGTCTAAGAAATCCTCTCAAACTTCGCCGTTCGGAGTCGGCAAAATACTGTAGGTCCCTTCTACTCGTGAGAGAACAGTAGTAGCGCGCACAACACGAGTAGTTGATGAGCAGGCTAGGCCCTGGTCCCCCATTGGACTGTAGCGCCAACAATTATTATTATTATAGCTAATAAGCCCTAGTGCACCTTTTGTTTCTATTTTGTTATACTATTTCAATACCCTACGAACTAACTTAAAATCAACGTCAGTTGGCCACAAGGAAAACTTTAAATTTAATATTGTCTATTTTCGCGCGCAGGAGCTGGTTTTGGTGCAACCACCAGTAGAAGTGTCGTTCTCTGGCGGACTGTGCCCTATATCGGGCAGAGATCGCTCTACTGAACCGAAGAAGTTCCTCGTGGCTACGAGCGGCGTCCGGTTCGTATTGGAGCCGCCTATCCACTGTTCGGCGTATGACGTGGAAGATGGTAGGACATCCTTCCGTGTACTGAATGAGCCCTTTGGAGTCTAAATAGAGAAACGCTTCAGGAGGTATGAATCCGTTCAGACGCACCTTTGCATGGTTCATGAAGTTGGGGTAATACGCCCCAAAGATAAGACTGTTGCATGAAGTCATCGCTCGTGCAATGTGCCCTCGAGTTAGCTTTTGTCAGAGCTGTATCTGCATGCTCACCGCAGTATAAATACTGGTTCAACCAAATGCCAAGTATATATAAATACATTTTGCACAGCTAATGGCTGGGCCCGCGGGTCAAATATGTCGAACTTGCGCCAGGTTTTCTTTGTGTCCCTTGATACCTTGGATAGCGGGATTCTAAAGAGGATAGTTTCGCACTTCCAGAAGTTAATTTTCAACTTCCAGTTGTCGCAAAATCGCTGAATTTCGTCAAAGTCGTGCTGCAATAAGTTATTTATAACTTCAATTTTCGGGCCTGATCTGTACGCTATGAGATCATCGGCGTACGCGATTAAATGCGGCATGGAACCAATGAGATCACTAGTGAGTATAGCGATAAGGATCGGTGAACTAACGGCCCCTTGTTGCAAACCATTTTTTATGTGGAATACTGTGGTGGATATAACGTTACCATTTTTAACAACAAACTTCCTACCTGTAACCATATCATAGATCATATGCAGCAGTGTTTTATTTATGCTTAATCTGACTAACTTGAGAAAGAGGCCTTCTAACCAAACGGTGTCGAACGCATTTTCCATGTCTATCAGGCAAGCACCCGTGCATTGGTTCTTGTTCTTGTTCCACTGAATGTCGGCCACCAAGTTGGACGCGGCATGTATGGTATCATGTCCCGCCCTAAAGCCGAATTGGTTGTCCGGTATAATTTGACGTTCCTCGACCCATTCTTTTAGGGCTCTAGTGACAATCTTTTGGAAGACCTTGCTTATGCACGGGTTCCGCACCTTCATTATCAACTGTGGTCAAGTGAGTTCAAGAGAGGCAGAGAGAACATTGAAGACGACACCCGCTACTGCGCCCCGGGTACTGCTTTTACTTGAGAAAGCATCAAAGAAGTCGAAAAACTTATTCTTGAGGATGCCCGAATAAAGGTGAAAATGACAGCAGAAATCACCAAGCTTTCAACTGGTACCATTCACACCATTCTTCATGACCATCTTAACCTTTCAAAGCCAGGTGGGTGCTACGAATGTTTACAGCGCCTCAGAAAAAAGGGAGAATCGCATGCTGTAGAGAGCTTTTGAAGATGTGTAGTGAGTACGCGGACGGTGTTATAGATCGAATTGTTACTGGAGACGAAACATGGGTTCACTAGTATGACGCTGAAAGCAAACAAGAGTCCATGCAGTGGCATCAAAAAGGAACAGACCCCCCGAAGAAGATCAAAGTCACTCCGTCTGCCGGTAAACTCATGACCACAGTTCTTGGGACTCAAAGAGAATCTTGCTCATGGAGTACAAAAAAAAAGTGAAACCATCAACGCCACATTCCACGCTTCCACTTTGCATAATTTGCGGGGGGAAATTAAAAAAGAAAAGACGGTGTAGCGGATGTGATGCTTCTTCATCACAACGCTCCTGTTCACACGGCGCAAGTTTCCAAGGCTGCGAGATTGTGGTTTCGAAGAAAGCCAACACCCACCCCATAGTCCAGACCTTGCCCCTAGTGAGTATTTCCTGTTTCCGGATTTGAAAAAATGTCTTCGTGGAAAAAGATTTTCGGATGATAAAGAACTCAAGTAGGCAAAAAATGGGTAATTTGCAAATTTATTTTTTTGAGGGTTTAAAAAAGCTTATCTCAAGATGTAACAAATGCATTGATGTTAGAGAATATTATATTGAAAAACACAAACAATTTAAATTGAATTCGCATTTTCTTTCATACCGATACCAGGTAACCGAATACCGGGTTCGTTCGAAGGTGGGCTTAGGCGTGAACAAGTGAGCATTCCTAGCAAGGCGGGTATTGCAGAAGCACCAGACCAAATAGAAGCGTTGTACACAAGCTTTGGATAGATGTACGCCTAATCTACTTTTGGCAGATCAAAAGAGGTGGAATATTTCTTGCGTCAGCCTAAGAAACCTAGACATTTCGCTGCATTTCGGCGATCGCGAGCATGCGATCTTTTTAATTTAGTGTTGAGTTGATACACGGAGTTGATACGGAGGATGGAAAGTCGTTCGGTTTCAAACAACTCAGGAGCTATACATAGATAATGGCTGGTTATTTTAAAATGTCTTGAGTGACAGTAGACTGAGTTTTGAAAGCATTAAATTCCACTCTATTCTTTTTACCCCAATCAATTATGCTATCAAGATCGGAATGTAACGAGCTTAATCGCTGCCGTTCCAAGTCTGTAGCCGAAAAAGAGGGTCGAGAGCCGAGGAACGAGTATAAAAAGCTGAGGGCACTGTCATCAGCGAAGAAGTAAATTGGATTAGAAGTGACAGATAGGAGATCATTTATAAAAATGAGAAAGAGTGTGCGAAACAAAGCCGAGCCGTGGAGAACACCTGATGAATATCAGACTTGAATCCACCCATGAAGGGAATCAACCCTTCAACTCAGTCCCCAGCCTGTTTCAGTCCTACAGTCAGACACCGTCTATAGTCAGCTTCTGTACTTGGGATGAGTGTAAATGTTCTCTAATTCAAATTCTCAGATTTTAATTCTCAGATTATAATTCTCAGAAAGATGGCCAAGTATTTCCAGGACTCTTCTCGCATAATGTGATACGGCCGAGAATGAATTAATTCCCATTAAGACAGTCTGATTTACCTGTTATGCTTTAGCTTCCATTTGATCTTTGCAGCCTCCATTATTAAAGTTTAGTCATTAAAGTCTAATCGAACTCATCTTAAAAATTACTGACTTAATTGTTCCCTATTTCTAAAAAAACCAAAGGAGCTGACTCCTTTGGTGACTCTCAGAAGTGGCCTCAGACTGCCGTTCTAATTACCAAGAATGAAAGTTCATGGAACTTTAGTCAGTTAACCTTTTGCAAGTTAACCGTGTATTATTCGCCAAGTCGAAAGTTGATAACACCTTCTATGTCATCTACCGGGCGCCATTTTATGTTTATCGATTTTTCGACCGAATTTATCCTGGATACAGCTCTTTTCTGCGATATTTTTCTGCGTTCAAAAGGCATTTGGAGTCGCTTCGTATACTCTTAGCAGCTCCTATTGACCTAATACAACTCGTTGTACACTATGTGATCAGGTTTGGGTGTCAATTGTCGGGCGCCACTTGCAGTTTTATCTTACTTTTTCCATATTTTCTTCTTCTGACTTCGGTTAGCTTGTGGTCGACACTTGGGTTCTCTCTTTTGAGTCACTGGAGAACCAACAATTAAAGCCCTATCTTTTGGTTAAATTTGGCGGCGTTACTATCTCGTACTTTCTAGATAGCATTGCATAGCCGTTGGTAATTGGACTGTATTATGCTAGTGGGTATACAACTTTTTTCCGTTGTGCTCTTAGACACCCTTAATGTTATTGTAGTTTGTAGCCTTATTAATGATATCTTCTGTTTTGGTAGGCAGATCTTAATCCCCACGTTTTCTTAATGAATTGTTTTTTGAACTTTTATATCGACTGACTAATAATTCGTCTTTTGGTTTATTCCCTCAACTCTGGAAATTTCTTTTCAATGTTTTACCCCCTCAACTCTAGAATTTTTTTTCAATGGCTTATTTTTCTGTCTGTTGCTCTTGTTCTCTGTATCGCTAAGGATGTCCTAAGAATGCTTAAGGCCCAATCCTTTCTTTCTTACGTTATTGAATGTAATTAAAAGCAATGATACTGATTAACACGGATCTATTCAATTATACGTTATCTTTTCCCAATCAGCTGTTAGTCTGTTAGCCTATTAGTCCTTGTGAATTGCAAATGCTTAAGACGCTCCACCATTCAGTTCAGGCACTGTTGGTATTAATATTCAAACAAGCGTTTATACAAATCAAAAGAATTAGAGACCAGAGTATAGCACGTCATCTAGTCTTTTGCTGGGCGCCACATGCGTAATTGATGACTTCTGATCATTATTTGCTGCAAATAATTCTCATAAATGGATCAGTCCCCTGAAGTCTTGGAAGATCAACTCCTTGGCTTCTTTTCGGCTTCTCCAACGCCTTGTGATCTTCCACACACTCCTCTTGGTTTACAATATGTGTCTTGCTCCACCGGGCTGTCTATAATCTACAATGCTGAAGGGAAAGCATAATCCACGCAAGCATGAATTCACACCATCTTCTTCAACCTATGCCTGTTTTTATTGTTTCATTTCATTCGTTCTTTCTTATATATTTTCAGATAGGGATATTAATTAAAAAACTTTGATAGCACTCTCTTAGTGTCGATTCCCACCTTTTGTGGTGTTTCTACCCGGGCGCCACTTGATCAGTGCTACTTTTAAGTTGTTTTAAAACAATTCCCACACGCCAATCGACCTGTGCTACCTTTATGATCTCTTAAAACTTTCCATTTGATGAAGTTCCTCTGCTTTTTGCATCTCGTTCTTAAAATCGAACTTCTGGCGCCTAGTAAGGCTCTTGCTCATATATTGTACTAGATTCAAGAGAACGGCGCTTAAATTCCACAAACTCGTCGCGAAAACCTCCATCCGACGCAAGAACGTGGAAATGCTTTTATCTGTCTATCTGTCTTTCACTTTGAGTTCGAGGATCTTTGCTCAAACTTCCTGGCAGGGTGATGAGATGAAAAGGAGTTTTTAATTGCTTACGACTTCCGCGGTCACTGCCCAGAAATTCAGACCCAACATTGGCGTTACCCTTTGGAGAATATGTTACTTCATTACGCCCTACAAAAGTACTTTCTTGCACTGATAAAAATTGATTTCCCATGGATTGTAGCCTAACTGTCCCTAACTGTCTTCAGTCTTCACTCGGGTGCCAGTTTGAATTTTTCCAACCTTGATCGTGTGCCAAACAACTGAAACCATCTACGTGACTGATCTACATTCCGTTCACGCATCTAGCTTATCATCCTCATCCAGAACCCGATTCCCATCTTGCAACCTTGGCCCCCAAAATCCGGGTCATTAAGGAGTTTCTTTAATCTCAACTCGTTAACCTCTGGCGGTATTGATGCTGACGCATTTCGCGCTCTCGACCTTTCATCACGCAGAAGTCACGGAACCGCTGTTGTCCACATCACTCTGTCTCCATCCATACCATTCTCTGCTCCGTACACTGAATCACCCTCTCATCACAGAACGCGGCGCCATAGCCACACTACCGACAAGATCTATCAACAGGGTAAAATGCCAGTTCTAAGCTGCCTCTTCACTCAATTGCCTCTCATAACCCTTATCAGCATTCCTCAATGAATGAATCTCCAATTCACATGACTTGACTATCGGCGCTCGGTTCCTCGCGCCACCGACACCGCTTCCAGTTGCAGCCGCACAGCACGTAATCAAAAAAATTTCTTTGACATTGACTTTGGGGAGATACTCCAGTGTCGCCTTATCTTATCCGTTTAGGGGCTGGCAATTGTCCCCACTCTGGGTCGCTTTCATTGCCGTCGCCACACACTCACACTGGCGCGCTCGTATCAAGGTCAGTGCTGAGGGAAGCAAATGCTTGCGAAAATCAATTATCTATCGTCACGAATCTTTCGCTCTCTCTCGTACAATCGCGCGCCCGCCCCACCCCAGCCGGACGGTGGGGGGACCATTGGAGCCTAGGAAGTTGTGGCTGTTGCACGTCCACTGGTGGAGGCGATGTACTGCGACTGATCTGAGTACAATCGAATGGGGCTTACGTAAGCCCTCGGGGAAGCCGACTTCGGGTAGCTGCGCATCGACGGGGAAGTGCATGTACAATCTGGGACTCAACCTGCGACTGTTCGCGTGCGATCGGAGTGACTTTGGAATTTTTTCGACGACGGCAAGACGCTGTGGGCCCCGTTGTCAGTGCTGTGCCCAGTGTCCAACCACTTCCGGGTTCTAGAGACTTCCAGCGCGAATCAGAATGGACTGCGAATAGCCGATGAAGGCGGTAAACAAGTGAATCAAAGCTCTATAATCTTTTTCGTTCGCAATTAATTATGGGGTTTCGCGAGTTGGGTTGTTTTCGAGGCTCCAAGGCCGTCCAAATGCGCAATCAATAGTCAGGGCGTAAATATTTGCTTTTGATGAGAGTGAGATATGTTTTTCAAAATGGCACGGCTTTCGTTGACAAGCATGAGAGACGTGGGAGAGAGAGGGAGACTGCGAAAGGTCGACTTGGCCTTGTCGAGACCGATCTGGCGGGCGCAACCATGAGTCAGGGGTGTGATCTGCGACTGGATTCGGAGCTCAGAATGTTCTTATAAAGGAAGCTGACGTACGACTGCCGTGTTTTGAAATTATTTCGGATGTTGTGGACGCATGCAACCGGATTCTGGGCTGTGTGAAGATGTCGAGTGGGATGTTGACTTTAGAGGGCTCTGAATTGGTTGGCAGATCCTGCAGTTGGCATTAGAGAACTTTTGAAGTTGACTAGGCCATGTGGAGCCTATGGACATCACTGCTCCGGCCCGAGAAGTCTTCGAGTCCGAGCCATTGGGACAGCACAGCAGAGGCCGGCCTAGGCTAAGATGGCGGACACATGTGCAGAAGGGTCTCAACTAACTTGCAGTGCAAGACTGAAGGCAGCTGGCGAAAGATTGTGCTGGCTGAAGAGGCATGTTGGGTGAGACCCATGACCGGTCTTTAGCGCCATAATAAAAAAACAAGAAAAAGAAGAAGAAGAAGCGTTCATCCGCTTGAAGTTTAATGGATTTTAGTGGGTGTGGGTCTAAGGTGGAGTGGTAGCAGCGCTTGTTTAGTTGTGAAATTCACCGCTGAGAATTTCGTGACTAAATAAGAGAGTGTCCTCAAAGTAATCGTTCCTTTGGGCTCTTAAGTTTAAAGAAAAATATTCGGGATTCCATCCAATTGCATGGTGGTACAGAAATGTAAACGTTTGTTGAACTGCTCCAATAAATATAAGGTTGTCAAATATCCGCTTGTTTGCTATTCATTAAATGCTTCATAAAAAGTGTTACAGTGATCGAATTTAGTTCAAATATGCGCCGTTTCGTTCGATAATCTGTTTCCATCCAGACGGCAACTTCATAATACCTCCCTCGTAGAGGCCCTCCTCCTTTTTTGCGCTGAGCTCGGACAGCCACTTTTCACAAGCCTCTTTCGAGTACAACTTCACACAACCAACGGCGTTCGCCATGGACAGGGACAGGTGGTAATCACTTGGCGCTATGTCCGGGCTATATGGTGGATGTAATTAAACCTCCCATCAGAGCTCCCGTAGCTTCTGGCGAGTCATCAACGAAGTGTGTGGTCTGGCGTTGTCCTAGTGGAAAACTACACCCTTCCTGTCAATTCTGGACGCTTCTGATCGATCACCAGCTTCAGGCGGTACAGTTGTTCGCAGTAGATGCTAGAATTAAGCGTCTGGCCATATGGGAGCAGCTCATAGTTGATGATTCCCTTTCAATCCCAGCAATCACACATGTAAAACCTTTCTGGTCGTCAATCCCGGCTTGGCCACTGTTTGGGACAATTCACCGGCTTTCAACCACGATCGTTTCGCTTGATATTGTCGTATGTGATCCATTTTTCGTCGCCAGTCACCATCCGCTTTAAAAATGGATCGGGTTCGTTCCGTTTCAGCAGTATATTGCAGGTGCTGATTCGGTCCAAAAGTTATTCTTTGCGTCAGATGATGCGGCAGTGGCCGCCGTGGCGTAGTGGGTAGAGTGCGACACTCACACGCTGAAGGGGTAGGTTCGATTACTTACTAACTTTTTCAATTTATCGCAGGGACAGAGAAAAGTTGTGCTTTGTCTTGAAATGTCAAAAGTACCCAGGTGTAGCCTGTTTAAAGCGTCGAACTCAATTTACGAGTATTTCCCGTGAGTGATCTTTACAGACTTCATCAACATCCTGCCCAGTAAAGGGTAGATGACAATATCGAGCCAGAACCTACCTTGATCGGCTGCCTTCTCCTGACAGTCTCAAGAACTTTCACCAGAACTCTCGAGAAAGTGACACTTTGGCCAATGATTCGAAAAAACAACTCTAATCTCTGCCACTCCCCCGACTACACTTAAGCCGCACAAGCAAACACCAGGCATGTGCACTGCCATCACCCACCAAACAGGAAATGATAATCTAGGGGATCTTATTCTTATCACTCGATAACGTCACCAAAAGTCACGCCAACCTTGCCACACACACGCACACACACGCAAATAGTCACAAGCACGTTCCAAGAAAGAAGAACGACAATCTTGTACACATGCGTAATGGCTGGGGACCTTGGTAATGAAACACATGTCTAATTGTTTTTTCCGCGTTTCCACTATCAGGCGGCCTCTGTATTGATAGCGCACATCCATACGCACTATCTCTCGCACTGTTTGCCGCATGGCACGTGTCACCTTCGAGAGGTTGCCGTGTAAGGCGTTTACATGAGGCGGTGGGCGATAAATGACAAACGACAAGAGAAGATGAGGCAATGAATGTGTTTTGAAGGTTTCTGAGAATTTTGTAATAGAATTGGATTTGGAGGACAACGATATGGAGAACATGGCGGAACGTTACAGGGGAGTGGAAGAAAATCGCGATTGACAAGGATGACGTGAGATGGAATTAATGTTGAACTGTTGTACTCGCAGAAAGTTGTGTAAACGAGTTGAGGGACTCGAGGGCCTGTGCTTGTTTCTCGAGCACTTTTGGGTGGTTTGTAAGAATCTTATTGAGTTTTTTACGGCTTCCTTTGTTGCATTGTAAGAAAATTACATGCCGACTAGACAATGACTTTCTAGAGGTCAACTATTCGGAGAAAGCAAAGACAGTTGTTGTATTCCTTCTTTCTAAGATTTCGTCATATTTTACATCACTGTTAAAGTGAGATCTCTACCAACAGCCACACAGACTTTCTGATGATGTCATAGCCTGTGACGGATAGTCACAATTGATCTTGAGAATTCAGAGAAATCATTTCTGCAGCCAGTTACACAACGATAAACATCGATGACCTCTCAATGTAAATGAGAGCAACAAACTAAAAGCAATACCGAAGTCACAAAAAGCTTCTAAATATGACACACTGTACGCAGAGTCTATTCAAGCAGACGTAGTTGATGTCTTAGGACGTCTGCCTGAAGTTCCATTTAAAGTTCTTGTAGCAGGAACTCTCGTCTGATGAGTGGGACCTTCGTGTCGTTTATATAGCCCCCTTCGACTCCCCCAAGATATGTCTTCCGCGCACCAGTTAGCCATTCTGTGTGAACTACTGAAGCTGTAAGTAAGTAATCAGATTTGCTCTGCAATACAAGCAACCTTTATTGTAGAGCAAATCTGATTAAGGCCCAGAGGGTCCTTTACACGACAGACCTGATTTTAACACTGCGACAGACTTTAGAGAGGACCCAAGGAATACACAACATTGTATTTGTGTTTTTTTTGCCGCAGCATGCATAGACATCTGTTCACTTATCTTTACTCTAAAGGTCGTCGCCTTGTCCAAACCTTTTTTTGACATCGAAGGTCTCGGTGAGTTCGCTACCGACCTTGACGGAGCAGCGACAGTTCTCAATCGTAATCCTACACAATCTGACGAGTTTG
This sequence comes from Eristalinus aeneus, assembly GCA_955652365.1. Taxonomy (NCBI): domain Eukaryota; kingdom Metazoa; phylum Arthropoda; class Insecta; order Diptera; family Syrphidae; genus Eristalinus; species Eristalinus aeneus. The sequence goes on from OY019134.1 coordinate 12,660,542, forward strand.
GTAGGGATGCCAAAAGTAGACATGACACTGTATAGCTCGCCTCTATGCACGCTGTCAAACGCGGCCTTGAAATCGACGATTAGATGGTGGGTGTCGATTTGTACTTCTTGGGACTTCTCCAGGATCTGCCGCAGTGCGAAAATCTGGTCGATTTTGGACTTCCCTAGCCTGAAACCACACTGATAAGGACCTATCAGGTTGTTGACGAACGGTTTCAGGCGCTCACACAGTACGGCAGAGAAAATCTTATATGCGATGTTAAGGAGACTGATCCCTCGGTAATTTGCGCTTCCGAAAAGGTCTCCTTTCTTGTCGACCGGGCATGCTTTCGTCCGACCATATCTCACAGATGAGCTGGTGCATGCATACAACCAGCTCATTACCAGCCGCTTTGATCAGCTCGGCGGATAGTCCGTCATCGCAAGCAGCTTTGTTCGATTTCAGTCTAGATATTGCTATCTTGACCTCGCCGAAGTTGGGAGGACAGAATTCTTGTCCATCGTCGTCCAAATTTAGTGGGACATTCTGCCTAACAGCGGAATTTGGGTCGTCATCGCCGTTTAGGAGTCTGCAGAAATGATCCTTCCAGACTCTCAGCACCGACTGCGACTCTACCACCAGTTGTCCATTTTGGCCCCGGCAGGCTTCTGTCCGAGGCTTATAACCACCGGATGTTTTATCTTGTGGTAAAACTTTTGGACGTCATTCCTGCCATAGCACCTCTCCATTTCCTCGACCGCGCGCTTCTCGTGCTCTTTCTTTTTTCTTCTGAGAAGCCGGTACTCTTCCCTTCTTCTCTGTTTGTTGAGCTCACAAACAGCTCTCGTCGTTCGATGCAGCGTTGCCTTGTACGCTTCTTGTTTGGCTGCATGCGCCTGCCTACGCTCTTCGTCAAACCAGGGGTTCCTCTTAGGTGGTGGCGTGAAACCCAGCACATCTGTGGCGACCTCTTTGATGGCTTCTTGACAACGTTTCCACTTGTCTTCTATTGTTTGTGCAGGCAGCGTCGAACTTTGAAATAGTTTCAGGGAGAATCGATCGGCAAAGGCTCTGGTGATCGGCTGCGATTGTAGCTTTCCGACATCAAACCGTTTTGGCTTGTCTCGACACCGTTGCTCTCTCTATATCCGGGTTCTTACCTTGGCTACAACAAGGTGATGATCCTAGTCAATGTTTGCACCTCGGAAGGTTCGGACAGTGAGAATACTGGAGCAGTGTCTGACGTCGATCGCAACATGATCTATCTGCTTGACGGTTGATTGATCAGGTGATCGCCGGGTACCTTTATGAATGTTGAGGTGTGGGAACCGCGTGGTGGCCACAGAGAGGTTTCGAACCGAGGCGAAGTATACTAGCCTGAGTCCGTTTTCGGAGGTGTTGACGTGCAGGCCACTGGTGATCTGATGGCATATCTCACTGAAAAGTGGAACCAATCTTTGCACAATGCAGGAGAAAGCAAGATTGTTGCGCTTGATATTTCTAAGGCATTTGACAGGGTCTGGCACCAGGCTCTCTTGTCGAAAATGCGTGCTTTTGGAATCGATGAGTCTCTTCTTCAATGGATTAGAAATTACCTTTCGAATCGTTCAATACAAGTCGTTTTGGATGGATTCAAGTCTGATATCCACTATATTAATGCTGGTGTTCCCCAGGGCTCTGTTTTGTCTCCGACACTCTTTCTCATTTTTATAAATGATCTCTTGTCTGCTACTTCTAATCCTATTCATTCCTTCGCTGATGACAGTACCCTCAGCTTTTCATATTCGTTCCTTGGCTCACGTCCCTCCACTTCGGCCGTAGACTCGGAACACATTAAATTCCGACCTTGACATCATAATTGATTGGGGAAATAAGAATAGAGTGGAATTTAATGCTTCCAAAACACAGTGCTGTCTACTGTCGTTAAAGCGATCACAAAATAATCAGCCGTTATCCATGAACGGCACTTGCGTTGTTGAAACCGAAAGACTTTCCATCCTCGGTATGTGCATCAACCCAACAATTAGTTGGAACGATTACATAGTTGAGGGCGCCAAAAATGCTGCGAAATGTCTAGGTTTCCTTAAACGATGCAAGAAGTACTTCACCCCCTCTGATCTGGCTACAATTTACAAGGCCTACATACGCCCAAAACTAGAGTATAACGCTCCTATTTGGTCAGGTGCTTCTAAGACCTCCCTGCACCTGCTGGATAGAATTCAAAAGCGAGCGATAAAACTTATAGGTGACAGTAATATTGCGAAGTCGATTGACTCGTTAGAACACCGACGTAATGTCGCGTCGTTGTCACTTTTTTACCGCTATTTCAACAAGAAATGCTCAGACGAATTAGCCAGTTGCATTCCTCCCCTTCAAGAATTCACCCGCAATACACGCCTCGCTAGGAATGCCCATCAATTCACCCTCAAGCCCTCTTTCGGACGTACAGTCAAATTCAGAGACTCGTTCTTTAGCCGCACTACACGAATCTGGAATGCTCTTCCCAGCTCGATTTTTCCTCCTCATTACAATCCACAGGCATTTAAAACCAATGTGCATCGGTACCTCCTCTCCATCACTTCCTCTATACCTTCGGCCCGTGCTGTGACTTGATCCGGTCACTTAAGGGTACTCGCAACCCCTTTTGCACGCGTCAATTATAAAAAAAAAAGGCTGTGTCATCCGATGACTTTAGCAAAGACTTCTTCTCTTTCCAGCTGAGCGTTGAAATCTCCTAGAACGATCTTGGTGTCGTAGCTGGGGCATCGATCGTATGTCCTTTCTAGGAGGTGATAGAAGTCCTTTTTACTGCTTTCTTTTTTTTTCTCTGTCTGGCCGTGGGCGCATATGAGGCTTATATTCCCGAATTTGGCCTTGATGCGCATTGTTATGAGGCGTTCGCTTATGTATTGGAAGCTTAAGACTTTTTGCCTAAGTCTGCCTCGAACAACAAAACCGCATCCAAATAAGCGTTTCCCTCTCTCCCTGTAGCAGTCGTCATGGTATATGTCGCAGTTTCTCACTCTTCTTTTGCCCGGCCTATCCCAGCGCGTTTCCTGAATCGCGGTAATGCCAGCTTTATAGCAGTCCAGGGCCTCCGCAAGTTCATCCGCTGCACGTAGTCTGTTTTGGGACCACACATTCCACGTGCATATCCGTAAAGCATTTTCCTTTTTTCGTTTGCGTGGGTCGTCAACAGTGTATCCATCCATATCCGAGGCATTCGGTTGGTACGTAACTGGTTATTTTTTACGTGGCCGGGCAGTTACCCCGATGAACGCCCCCAAACCTGAAGGACCAGGCCCTTTTTTATACCTATTGGGCGGAGGTCGCACTTATAGGTTTAGCAGGTTGAGTTCGGATGAACAACAACCAGTACACGGTGGCTACCAACGTGGAGGTAGAATAAGCACAATTGATGTGTGGAAGACAGTTACAACAGCTGGGTATCGCCAGGCTGATACCAATCAGTGCCTACCCGGTTCCTACATCACCCAGCCACCGTAAGGCAACGTCAGCCATGTTTATTCGTGAAATTATTAAGTATCAGTTAAATTCACTAGAATTACTTTTTCTCATAAATATATATGCTCCCCAAAGATCTCTACGGGTGTGAAACTTACTTTTTGACAAAAGGCACAGGACCAATTATGGTCGCAATGAACCTATTGCAAGGTGTATAAATACATTTAATGATCTTTGCAACGAATTTTATTTTAGCTTGCCACGATTAGAATTTAAAAACATGATTTTTGCATCGTATTTGAATTAATATTATTTATTGAAGTAATTTGTAAAACGATAAGAGTCGGTAGATGATCCTTAGTCGCTCAGCAAACTCTGCTGTGTAAAGCGATACTGAGAGTTAACACTTAGAGACCGTAGTGTTTTGTGCTGCTCTGTGATGGATATAACAAAAACAAAAAAAAGACTCGCTTGAACATCGACGAAATATTGCGTCTCTATCACTATTTTATCGCTATTTCAACAAAAAAATGCTCTAATGAGTTAGCCAGCTGCATTTCTCCCTTTCAAGAATTTATCTGTAATACTCACTTCGCTAGGAATGCCCACACGTTCACCCATAAGCCCAAGATAAGTTTTGAGACTCGTTCTTCAGCCGCGCCACACGAATATAGAACGCTCTTCCCAGTCGACTCCCCCCCCCCTCCTCCCCCCCATTACAATCAGTCATTAAAGACCAATGTGTATCGGTACCTCCTTTCAATTTCTTTCTATTTGCCTTCGGGTCGTACTGTGACTTAATTCCGGTCACTTTTGTTTTTTTTTTTTTTTGTTGGAGGTTGGGATCAACTACACTGGAGCGCTCAGACTCAAATCAACCACTGGTCCATTGTACTACCAGGCAGTGACCATCATATAATGTAACTTCTTGGTTTTCCGAAGAAAAACCAAGATGCGCTTCTGTGATATATAACTTAGGTTTTCAGTTCCCACCACATCAGCGCCAAATAGGTGCCACCTGATACGAGCGAAAGCAGGACACTGACAGAGAAAGTGCTCTGAAGTGTCTTCACCTTCTCCACAGGCGTCGCAGGGTGTGACATCACTAAGCCCAAGCCGACTCAGGTGCACAGCGAAGGTAAAGTATCCCGTGAATACGCTAACAAGTCTTCTGCACTCGTTTCTGTCTAGAGATAGCAGAAAAGAAGCGGATTTCTTGCAAACGTTTGGGAGCATACTCTTGGCCACCCTGCATCGTGGAGAGTCACGCCATCTGTGGTTGTGCTGTAGGGAGACCCAACCATCGACGGAGGCCCTGACCAGGGACACGGGTAATCCCAAGGTTGGTTCGGGCCCTACGAATGCCTCTGCTGAACCTAGCCTAGCTAGTTCATCGGCAGTTTCGTTTCCCAGGATCCCGTGATGATCAGGGATCCAGACAAGTCTTAGCGAATTCAGTCTGCCGACCAAATTAAGGGAAGACTTGCATTCTTGAACTTTAGAGTACAAATAATCAATTTAGCTTGCGCCAATTATAAAAAAAACAACAAAACAAAAAAAAAATTAATTCGTGGTGCAACAGTTCAGATCGTTGAAGCTGCGAAAGGCCGCGAGGACTGCGAAGGCATCTTGTTTGAGGCTCATGTCCACCGCGCGTTGTAATGCTACTCAAAGCAGACACTAGGAGCTCACTTTAATTGAAGACTTTCTGAATGATTTTCAGTCAGCTGAAGCCTTCACTACTCAGAGCTCTGTTTTGTCTTTGACATCATTTGCCGATAGTTGAAAAGTGCCTGGAAGAAGTAGTGACAACGAGACTACAAGACTTTATTAACAGAAACTCTTTACTACATCCATGTCAGTACGGTTTTCAAAAAAACAAAAGTACGGGCAAGCTCTTAGGGGAATTTGCCAACTGTATCAACGAAGGCCTTAACAGAAGCCATCATGTCTTAGTGCTCTTCGTTGATTTCAGTAACGCATTCGACACACTACATCACGGAAAGCTCCTAAAAGTACTCGAAGAGGTCTGTTGGCAGACTGGTTGAAAGAATATTTAAGCAACAGACATTTTTGTGTGAAAATTAACCAGAAATGCAGCCAAAAAGAACGAGTTGAATATGGCGTCCCTCAGGGATCGAAATTAGGCCCGATTATCTTCATCCTCTTCACAAACAAGTTACTTAGAGTTTTTAAGAATGCAGTGCCATTTGCGTATGCTGATGATACGGCAATAGTGGTTCGCCACAGGGCACTAGATACAGCAACAGCAATAATGCAGCAAGAGTTTGATGTAGCAGTGAAATGGTGCCGCGATCATGGTCTCACAATCAATGCATGCAAAACAAAGATGGTGCACATTAGAAGCCCTCAATTTAAGGGTACTGAGATGCAAATCAAATTCAAAAACGAATCCTGCAATCCAACTGCTAGCTGCTCAATAGAAATTGCAAAGACCTACAAATACCTTGGCGTCATTTTCGACAGCAATTGCTTGTGGGATGCGCATAGTAATGAGTTGCGCGTAAGCATTATACGCACTCACTTATTTAAAATATCATGCTACAACGTCTGTTTTAAGGCAAGTGTACTATGCCTTTGTAGAATCAAAACTTAGGTATGGGATACTTGCATGGGGTACTGCCTCCGCAACTCATACACAAAAAGTTAGAAAGTTGCAAAACGCAGCTTTAGAGAAAATAAGTACGGATGGTCCACGAAATGTTCCAGTACAAGAACAGTTCAAAGTTCTCCCAGTCAAAGACATATTTAAGCTGACCCTGATACTGGAATACTACGAAGACACCCGGATCATCACACCAATCCAACATGGAATCAATACAAGAAGACAGGCGAAGGGTATGCTTCAAGAGCCAAGATTTTCCAACAATTACAGGAGAAAGCAACTGCAGTGCAGCGTGCCAGAAGTTCTCAATACCAAGAATGATAGAAAAGAGATTGCGCAATAGAGTGTTCAATTTTCTTTCGTTCTGCGCAGCTTACGTCACGCGAGACTTCTGATTTGACAGCTCTTTGTTATTGTTTAATATCTTCATACAAATTAAAGCAGGAAAAGTTATTAGTTGATTTTTTTCTCTAATATTATTCACGTTTTAAGAACTTTTTAACATAAAATAAGTTTTAAGTGCATATCCAATTGAGTTAATTTGACTATCCAATTACTTTCCGAGCTATTTAGTCAAGCATTTTGCATGCAGAGTGGAAAAAACTTTTACAGAGTTTCGTAAAGCAATAATCATAATTGTGTAAAGTTTTAGAATTGCCATTAATAAATCAATTCACTCAATTTGGACGACGATGGACAAGAGTTCCGTCCCCCCGACTTCGACGAGGTCAAGATAGCAATATCGAGACTGAAATCGAACATAGCTGCTGGCGCGGACGGACTATCCGCAGAGCTGTTCAAAGCGGCTGGGGATGGGCTGGTTGGGTGCATGCACCAGCTCATCTGTGAGATATGGACGGAGGAAAGCATGCCCGACGAGTGGAATCTCAGCATCATTTTTCCGGTCCACAAGAAAGGAGACCCCTTCGACTGCGCCAACTACCGAGGGATCAGTCTCCTTAACATCGCATACAAGATCCTCTCTGCCGTATTGTGTGAGCGTCTGAAACCGCTTGTCCATGACCTGATAGGTCCCTATCAGTGTGGTTTTAGGCCAGGGAAGTCCACAATCGACCAGATCTTCACACTGCGGCAGATCCTGGAGAAGTCTCAAGAAGTACAAATCGGCACCCATTATCCATTCGTCGATTTCAAGGACGCGTATGACAGCGTGCATAGAGACGAGCTATACAGTGCCATGTCTAGTTTTGGCATCCCTACCAAACTCGTCAGATTGTGTAGGATGACGATGGAGAACTCTCGCTGCTCCGTCAAGGTCGGTACCGAACTCACCGAGACCTTCGATGTCAAAAAAGGATTTAGACAAGGCGACGCGCTGTCATGCGACTTCTGTAACATTATCCTTGAGGGGATCGTGCGGAACTCACAAGTCAACACCAGAGGCACGATCTTCCACAAGTCCGTTCAATTGCTAGCTTATGCGGATGACATTGACGTGATCGGCCGAACTCAGCGAGCCGTCAATGAGGCGTTTGCTAGCATTGAAACGGAAGCGGCTAAAGTAGGACTGGTGTTAAACGAGGGCAAATCGAATCATCGAAGAAGGACGCAGAACATCGACGTCTCGGACAGAGCGTCACTATGGGCAGCAGACACTTCGAGGTAGTGAAGGACTTCGTCTATCTCGGCTCCGCAGTGAATAGGGACAACAACATCAGCACCGAAATCAAACGCAGAATCACTCTTGCCAATCGCTGTTTCTTTGGGCTCAAGAGGCAATTGAGTAATAAAGCCCTCTCCCGAACGACCAAAGTGACTTTGTACAACACCTTGATCATCCCAATCCTGCTTTACGGCGCAGAAACCCGGACGCTACTAAAAGCGGTTGAGGAAGCCATTGGTCTCTTCGAGAAAAAAGTTCTGCGTGCGATTTTTGGTCCTGTTTGCGTTGATGGCATCTGGAGGAGAAGATTCAACCACGAACTGTATGTGCTGTACGGCGGCATGAGCCTAGTCAAGCGTCTACGGATACAACGCTTAAGGTGGCTAGGACATGTAGAGCGCATGGACAGCACTGCTCTGGCCCGAAGAGTTTTCGAATCCGAACCACAGGGACAACGCAACAGAGGACGTCCTAGACTGAGATGACGCACACAAGTGGAAAAGGACCTCAACCAACTTGGAGTGCGCAATTGGAGACAGCTGGCAAGAGATCGTGCTGGCTGGAGAGGCATGTTGGTTGAGGCCCAGGTCCACCCCGGACTGTAGCGCCATCCGAAGAAGAAGAAGAAGAAATCAATTTAACTAAATTTTATTATTGCATGTCTTATTTCCAAAAGAGTACTGTAACAACCAAGTTATTGAAATAAAAGACGAGATTTAAATTTTGAACTAGTGGACAATTTTATTATATTTTGTTTTTTTCTGAATTGTAACTCTGTAATTTCTTTAAAATACATTTGTGCTCTAAAATAATTTTTTTTTATTTTCTCCCCACAGTTCACATTTTCGGACAGTTCCAAATGTGTCTTAAGATATTCGGGGAAAATCAAGAGGTCATCCCCATTCGCACTTTCGAAAATTTCTTCGAGTTGCTTCAAGTGAACCATTAGTGCAGATGTGAGTTTATCCAGGCCTCCTTCGTTGAGATGGTTAACCCACGTAAAAGTCGTGTCCTTATTTTGAAGAACACGTATGTCGGGAATATCATCCCCCAACTTATGGCAAATGTACCCATCCAAGTTTTCAAGCCCATCCTGAGCTAAAGATTCCAATTCATTGTCCACCTGGCTGTAGACATCAGTGCTCGGAAGATTTATAGGTATACTCTTAAGTATCGTACCTTAAAGTAAAAAGAATATTGACATATTTATATAATTCAGATATGTATGTAGACAAAACGTTACTTGTAAGAGTACATTCGGAAACTAAGTCCGGCGTGTCATCCGAAGCAACTGTTTGGTCACCTAAATGAGAGAGATGTGAGAAAAAAGTTTTGTAGCCATCTTAACTTTCTGTCTTTCAGTTCCAATAACATGCCTCTTCAGCTAGCACGATCTCTTGCCAGCTGTCTCCAATTGCGCACTCCAAGATGGTTGAGGTCTTTTTCCACTTGTGTGCGCCATCTCAGTCTAGGACGTCCTCTGTTGCGTTGTCCCTGTGGTTCGGATTCGAAAACTCTTCGGGCCAGAGCAGTGCTGTCCATGCGCTCTACATGTCCTAGCCACCTTTAATGGCCTGCCGATATCTTATGGGTGACTGACATTCAGACACTGTGGACGTTAGAAGCGTAAGGATTGTTTTTTTTTTACTTCCTTTCCATTTATTTTAAACCCTTGGTCAATAAAATGAATCCGAAGGAGTTTAATCAAATGTCAATGCCACTGGTTTCTCCGCTAGTAGCTCTGCAATCATTTCACGTATTGCCTTTGATTGCATTCTGATGTCGCGGGATGAAGGAGCGACTATTGCTCTCAGTTGGATTGTTGGAATTGTTCACGCCTTCAACTTATATCCATTATTTTTGCAAAGGCCTGTTATAAAATTGTGACTTAATATGTAAGTAAATAAACAAATCATCTTGCCCATTTCAAATTGTAAGCTTCTTTCAAAACTATCCGCAGTGAAATGTGCACTTATTCTTTCTCCTGCATAAGTGAATCCACTGCTTCCGTAGGATGTTGTGTTTTGGAACCGAATAAAACCGTACATTCGGTTTTCCCTTGTTGTTGTTTGCATTGCAGCCAAACACAGTACACCTCATTTTCAAAAAATTCTCTTTATTTAATTGTTAATAAATTACAAAATATTTTTCTTTTAATTTTTTTCAAATAAACGCACGGAAATCGCAGTCAAACCTGACATAATAATAATAATTGTTGGCGCTACAGTCCAAAGGGGGACCAGGGCTTAGCTTGCTCATCAACTGCTCGTGTTGTGCGCGCTACTGTTCTGTCACGAGGAGAAGGGACCTACAGTTTTTTGCCGACTCCGAACGGCGAAATTTGAGAAGCTTTCTTAGACAATTATTACTCTTTGAGTGTAGCAAAGCAGCTCGAAAGAGGTGGTGCCGTGAAAAATTCGAAAAATTGGTGTTGAGCCGGGAATCGAACCTGGACCCTTCGGCGTGTGAGCGTCGCACTCTACCCACTACGCCACGGCGACCACCTGACATGCGTATATAAAAAGTAAACATCCGTTGTCTCAGTCTACGTCATCAAAAATTGACAGAAGGTGACAGACATGCGCAATGTGTAACCTGTATTTCTATCATTCTTGCTCAATACCACCAGAACTTACAAACATCACCAATGTTAAGATCAGAAAACGTAATACCAAACAATTCTTTTTAAATTCTATGTAATGTCTGCTATTGTAAATACGTCAGTTCTTAATCCAATTGTTTCAATCAAGTATATCCTATTTATGTAATTTCTGAAGTATTTCATTGACCACAATGTATGAACTTACTCCAACTCTACTCTGAACTTCTTCTTCTTGTGGCGCTACAGTCCGGGGTGGACCTGGGCCTCAACCAACATGCCTCTCCAGCCAGCACGATCTTTCGCCAGCTGTCTCCAGTTGCGCACTCCAAGTTGGTTGAGGTCCTTCTCCACTTGTGTGCGCCACTTCAGTCTAGGCCGTCCTCTGTTGCGTTGTCCCAATGGCTCGGATTCAAAGACTTTTCGGGCCGGAGCAGTGGTGTCCATACGCTCTACATGGCCTAGCCATCTTAAGCGTTGTATCCGTAGACGCTTAACCAGGCGCATGTCGCTGTACAGCCTATAGAGTTCGTCATTAAATCTTCTCCTTCAGATGCCATCAACGCAAACAGGACCAAAAATCGCACGCAAAACTTTTCTCTCGAAAAGACTACGGGCTTCCTCATCCGCCTTTGCTAACGTCCAAGATTCTGCGCCATATAGTAGGACGGGGATGATCAAGCTGTTATATAAAGCCAGTTTAGTCCTTCGAGAGAGGGCTTTATTACTCAATTGCCTCTTGAGCCCAAAGAAACAGCGGTTGGCAAGAGTGATTCTGCGTTTGATTTCGGTACTGATGTTGTTGTCCCTGTTTACCGCGGAGCCGAGGTAGACGAAGTTCTTAACTACCTCGAAGTTTCTGCTGCCCATAATGACGTTCTGTCCGAGACGTCGATGTTGTGTGTCCTTCCTTGATGACAGCATGTACTTCGTTTTGACCTCATTTACCGCAAGACCCATTTTAGCCGCTTCCGCTTCAATGCCAGCAAACGCCTCATTGACGGCTCGCTGTGTTCGTCCAATCACGTCACGGTTATCAGCGTAAGCCAACAATTGAACTGACTTGTGGAAGATCGTGCCTCTTGTGTTGACTTGTGAGTTACGCACGATCTTCTCGAGGATGATGTTAAAGAAGTCGCATGACAGTGCGTCGCCTTGTCTAAAACCTTTTTTGACATTGAAGATCTCTGAACTTACTCATATCAATACCAGCAAGAAACTCAATCTCCTGCAGAAAAGCCTCAAAAGGCTTCGCAGAAACTAACAAATATTGTAGCTAATTTATGAAAAATAAAAATGAATTAAATAAAAAATAAAAATTCCTCATTTTTATTGGAAGTCCCTTCACTTCAGGCCTTGAACTCTTCATATTCTTTCCTTGGCTCATGTGGCCTTTCGAGCGGACTTTGGAGAACTTCATCAAATGGGATACAAAAACGTAAGTCGACAGAAAAAGACTTACCAGCTCAGAGAACAAGCTAAAACAAACAGATCATGGAGGATGATCAGAAATGTTTCCTGGGACGTTGGGTCTTCGATTTTGGCATTCACCTCTGGTTCACATCCAATCAAATCTGAAAACCTGCTTGGCTGAGGCTGTGTTAGTTTATTTCTAACGCCTTGGGTCCTAGCAATGTTTCCTTCCCCAATCGAAATATCACAAGAGTGCTTCAAACTTACATTCCACGTGCGACAATCTAGACCCCGCCACCCCATCCATCCCACAACGTCAAATTCTGCTCACCTGTCCCATCCAAAGGTGTCAAAACCGCCCAACGTCAAAATGAATTTGCAAATTTCCCAATTCATCATGACGCACGATGACTTAACTTGACACCCTGATCGCCTGTGTTCGAGCGAAAATTCGAAATCAGCGTCAACAGGCCCGGCAAATGTAACGAACACAAGCAACTGCCGTATGCAAATACGAACCAACCGTTTGCCGCGCAAACACGGGTTACCAGTCAAGGCCACGGTCAATGGCGTATTTGCGATTAACTCGCGCTCGAAAATAACGCACGAGCCAACCTGTTTGCTGGTCAACTCGGTCTCCTTGGGGTCCCTCCAGTCATTTCCGATTGAAATCGATGCCCTTGCCACCTGCACACGAGTGCATCGAAACTATTCCAAGTGGTGCCGTGGTGGAGGAAGGGGAGGTTCGAATCGATTTGAAATCAATTGCAATTCCCGGCCCTCGGCTGGCCTCGTTCCAAGAGCTAATTCTCTTAACTCGTGTGTGCCGCCATTTCACTCAACTTAATGTCTCCATTAAAGTGGAATTCTGATGCTCTCTGGAAGCGACATTGGGGGGGGGGGGGGGACGGAGCGCGTGTTCGTCCTCCTCATGGGCCCACACAGTTCAGTGAAACTATTGTGATTTTCCGGTGACGTAGGAAGGCCAGAGAAAGGTCAATGATTATATTTTGATTCGAAGACGTCATCGGGGAGTCGAGCGCTTGTCCATTAGTCGGCCCCCTCGGCCGCGCAATTAGCCGGAATAGTCTTCCTTTCTATTTTCAAGAAATGCCCTGGCGATGGGGAAATGGAAAATTGAACTTCTGCGCCCAGTGTGCGTCCTCGTGGCTTGACATAATGGCGATTAGTCACCTCCAGCAATGACGCAGATCTGAGCGCCCCTTGACGCCCCAAGAAACCTGTTCTGCGTTTGTGTGTTCGATTGGTGGGATGGGGGGTGTAAGCAGTGACATTGAACATGGCCCCATGTGAACTCGTTCCATGGCCAAAGGTCATCACGCACACTCCATGTGAACGGGGGCTGAAGGCGGCGGCGGAAAATGGTGGAAAAATGAATTCACTCCCCGAAGCGTGACAGGGCATGGGTGCAGAGCGTGCCGGGAAAATTCGCAATTACTCATAGCGGCTGGTGGATGGTTCACGGCAGAAAATTCCCGGAAACCGGCATGACTGTGTGAATGTAACATTCAATGGGGTTGCACGAATTTCTGTGTGTGTTCGAATATTTAAGCCTCCCCGATTTGAAGGGGTGCTGAGAGGGCTTTGGTGTGCAATGACTTAACCGACGCACGACGCCAGATGGGACTTTGCGATGTGATGAGTGATGACAGAGGGTGTTTGCGTTTTTGAAGAAATTTTCGGGATGGGGTTAAGAATCAAACTTGGTTTGGATTGACATTTAGAAAAGGTTTCAGCTTTTAAATCAAATCAAAGATAGTCGGAAAGTTGGTTTCAGTCGAAGGAAGTGGGGGACGGTTTTACTCTTTTTTAAAACCAGGAATTCGCTGCGAATTCGGGTTAACTCAGTTCAGTCGTATCACTTTTGGATTCTCTGCAATACAACTGGCTGTCGGGGTAATATCTGTTTGCTGGGACCAAGTTAAGGAACATTTTTGGGTCGCTTTGAAATAAGTTTTGGGTCGGTTTTGGATCATTTTTGGTTCAATTTTGGGTCAGCAAGACAATTTGGCCACTTTAGTACAGTCGACTGCATAGGATCTGAACTGGGTTTGAAATTTCTGTTTGGATTGGCAAATCAACTAGTTATTGGGCCTCTTTTAAAATTTTGAACACTTTGATTATTTTTGGACATTCTACTAGTTTATTTGAAAGATTCTTTCGTTTTTGCAGCAACTCGTCAATTTTCAGATGCGTTTACTACGATTATCGGATCAATCGTAAGGTTTTGGATGCTAGTCCCGATTTTTCAACTTCAGTATTCTTTGCGGATCCGTTTCTATTTTTTTTTTGTTGGCCAAAGTGCGGCTACTTAGTTTTTGGAACCCATTAAAAGTTTATCAAGTCGATGTCAACGATTTTGGATCTTTCGGCAGTTTTTGGATCATTGTGCAGATTTTCGGATTATTCATAACTTTTCAGGGCTTCCCCAGATTTTAATTGAAGGCTTCTTACTTCGCTGTTTTTGCCTAGTTCCCCTGACCTTTAAACTTGGCCCTTACTTTTTTATGATAATTTATAATTTCGACGGCTGGACCTGTCGATTGATTTTGAAAATAACTTTAATTGTAGACAACTCTTTTGACCATTGGTTGGCCTCTCAATTGTTCTAGGACAATTTCTTTAATTTTGAATGAATTCTGCTCTCTTATCCTTCTTCTTCTTAAAACTATTACATTTTTGGCCTTTCACCAAATTTGGCCCAAATCATTTTTTGGTTGGAAGTTGGGAAACACTGAACTGGCACTCAGTCTCGAAAACTGGTCCATTGTACTATCAGGCACCAGATGATGTGACTGGATTCATGAATCACATGATTCAAAATCACATCCGTATCACTATTTACAGTTTCAACGGAATCACTGATGGAGAAAAGACCATCTGTGGCGGGATGGCGACTAATAGACCCAGGCTTTGAGGGAACCTGACTGGTAGTGACAGCTTGACCAGAGGCTATATTCTGCTGCCACGGGAGGTCAGGGACCCCTGGAACTTCGGTTCCAGCCTGAGCGTGCGGTAGGCCCCCTTGTGGTGGCTGTTTTTGTTTGTTGGTTTAGCACCTAACATCGCGGGTAGAGTCGATGATAGTGTACTGTGCTGACTTGTCTAGTTGATTGTTCACCCACAACTAGGCAAGGCGGTTAGGGGACTATCCCTTCTCAGTGTGGAGTTGCATTCTCAACCGGGCGCTGCGACCCAAAGAGCGGAAGAGGTTTTAGAAAGGCTTCGCATCAAACCAAGGTGGAGTGATTTCCCCTCAAGTATGATCTCAGTTTAGTACTTGGGTAACTAAGGCGCTAAGTCTTGCGTTACTTACGACTCTTAGGAAAATGCTTCCCCGTGATATAAGCAGGTGGTCACGTAAAACCAAATCCCACATCTGCACTATCAGGCAGTAGCCTAAATTTCACGTATTTTCTTGATCTTTCGGAGGAAAGCCCGCAAGCGCGTCTATAAAAAAAAGTCTGAGCTTACAGCTCCCACCAAATCACCGCCGAACAGCCGCCACCTGATCCGAGCAAAGGCGGGATAAGGTGGCGACTGTGCAGTGTCTTCACCTCCTGTAGAGACGTCGCATAGGGTTCGCATGCTCAGAGGGAAGGTGAAGTGTATGCCAAGACGTCTGTAGTCTTTCCTATTTAGACATAGAAGAAAAGACGCGAATTTTCTCCTGACGCTTGGAAGTATGCACACGGTTAGCCTTCGTCCTGGAGAGTTGTGCCAACTCTGGTTGGGCTGTCGAGAGACCCAACTGCCGAAGGAAGCCCTAATAATGTCTCAATGTGGTTTCGGCCCTACAAATGCTTCCTTTGATCCTCGTCAAGTGACTTCACCGGCAATCCCATTCCCCATAATTTCGCGATTTCTCGAGGCACAAAAAATTCTTAGCATATTTAGTTTGTCGGCCCGATTTACGCTCATTGTCATCGACGCCAAGATCACCCCTTCCGAAGCGTCAAAATCACAGTGTCCAAGATTTATAAGACTAAGTGGAAAATTGTACAAGCATTCGGTGGGGTCCAAATTCAGCATTTTTCTTTTAATTAGAAAAGAAAAACAAAACCTCCCATAAATCTAGACATTCTTGAGGATGCAAAAAATTCACAAAATATCACACCTTTCCAACGAAATAGGTATTGAATACCAGGATCAGCAACATCTTGCAAGCAGCGTCATTTTTTTGAAAAATGGTCGCATTAATTTTTACAATTCTCTGCTCAGTCCCCACAGAATTGCTTACGACCAAATCGAAAGGTCGTGGCCGCCGTGGCGTAGTGGGTAGAGTACGAAGCTCACACGCTGAAGGGTCTAGGTTCGACTCCCGGCGGAACATCTCGAATTTTTCACGGCACCACCTCTTTCGAGCTGCTGACAACACTCAAAGGGTAATAACTGTCTAAGAAAGCTTCTCAAACTTCGCCGTTCGGAGTCAGAAAAAAAAACTGTAGGTCCCTTCTACTCGTGAGAAAATACATTCTGAGCAGCGCGAACAACACGAGTAGTTGATGAGCATGCTAGGCCCTGGTCCCCCTGCGGAATGTCGCGCCAAAAATAATTATTATTAAATCCAAAGGCCAAAGGCGAAACGGACAACTGCGACCAAAAACTGGTTCCTCCAATACTTCCTTTTCAGAATGTGCTTTGCCTTCCTGTCTCTCGATAGGAGGGGAACATATTGCGTACTACCTTGGAAGCAGTTAGAGAGTTGAGTAAGGCCTTTTGCACAGTTAAAGTGTCGGTACAGATGCACGCACTTCGCATCTTCCACCTGTTTTTCACCATTGGTGGCTATTAGAATCGCACACGTTTCCAATGGGAAGACCGACGCCAAACTACCTAAAGAGGCGTGAAATCTAGCTACAAGGGGCCGTCTGTGGAAAGCGACGTTCTCCTAAGTCCTCCGACGTCCTGCAACGTCCTGCGACGTCCTCCTACGTCCTTTGACGTCCTCCTTCGTCCTCCTCCGTCCTCCTACGTCCTCCTCCGTCCTCCGACGTCCTCCGACGTCCTCCTACGTCCTCCGACGTCCTCCTACGTCCTTTGACGCCCTCCTACGTCCTCCGACGTCCTCCGACGTCCTCCGACGTCCTCCGACGTCCTCCGACGTCCCCCGACGTCCTCCTACGTCCTCCGACGTCCTCCTACGTCCTCCGACGTCCTCCTACGTCCTCCGATGTCCTCCTACGTCTTCCAACGTCCTCCTACGTCTTCCGACGTCCTCCGCCGTCTTGAAGCCGTGTGTAGAAATCCGACTTTATTCTCTTCCCGGCTCAGGTTCTAGCCGGAGTTAGTCATGGACACAGGAGCAGAGTAGATTTAGTTTAAACGACGAAACAAGATTGTTAGCTACGGGGAGATTGTTAGCTCAGACGATATGTTCATGGAAATGCGGAAAGGTCAGCGAACCTTCCATGCCAGTTGAACCAGAGATCATTCCTTTTAATTTGGGAGTTGGCCGTGATTGTGCATCGCATGATGATGATGATGTCAAGGGGATGGAGGTTAAGCATTGCACCAAGAGAAGAACCCCAGTGTAGCCCAGACAGACTTTTCTTAGAAGCAGCAGGCACGTACCTGCGCTACAGCATCTTCCACCGAACGACTGATGCATAGAAAAGTAAAGGACATTTCATTGCCATACAGATCCATACAGATCCTATTAGTGATAGACCCCAGGTTTTACAGAAGATTCCCTTACTCTGCCAGAAGACTAACAGCGCCTTGGACGTTTTCGTCTCGATGTATTTCTCCAAAGAAGTTTTAATAGAGGAGTCAAGTCATTTAGTTGTTGGGCGCTTTTTATTGATTTGCAGCTTCATCCTATATGTACATGCTCCTTTTGACTTTCAGACGTTTGTTGTGATTGTAAGCCTTTAGGCTGTTCCTGGCGTTCCTTATTGGATGGCGCGACACGCCATAGAGGAACCAGCGCACAAGCTCTCTCATCAGTTGCTTGTGTTGGGCGGTTCTCTCACAAGCAGAAGGAGCCTACACCGACTCCGAACGGCGAAGTTTGAAAAAGTTTTTCTTATACAGTTATTACTCTTTATCAGTTGCAGCTCAAAGTAGGTGATGTCCTGGAAAATGCAAAGTGTTCAGTTGGAAGTCGAATCTGAACCTCCTGTGTGTAAATGTCGCAGTCGGTCCACTAAGCCGCGACGAACCGAAGAATGAAATAATTTTCTCGGCCAGGTGGTATTAGTTTTTCGATTATACATATTTGAGAACATAGAAAGCCAAAACTTTGCTGACCTTCAATGAGCCGTTTCGGTGTACGACTAGTTCAAAGTTGATGTTTTGAAATTTTAAAAATTAGATGTTTTTTTTCAAGAAAATTCGTTATGTCATATTTTTTTAAATAAGCCACCTGGGAACATGCTATCATATTTATTTGAGAAGAGCGTATATTTAGCCTTCAAATTGCATTAACAGTTTTTTTCATTTTGACCAACAGTTTCCAGGACCAGGCTTGTGATTAAGGCCACCCTTTGCGGGAAGTACTTTCATGTTTGGTGGAGCATAACAAAAGTGCTTCAAAAAGATCCAAGGGGAATCCACATTTTTCTGAAAGCCTGAAATGTTTCCAATCGATGGTGTAGAAATAAAAATGCAATTTTTTTCACTTTGAAAGGACGAGTTGTTTAAGTGGAGCAATCTCAGTCCTTTCTTGGTATTTGAATATTCCTCCAATTTCCCTTCTAATTCTTGTAGTGCGCAAATATCATGGGCATGAACCATTGAATATTCGTATTGAAACGCAAGCATTATTAAAGTAAATTCAGATTTATAATTTTCTACAGCGAAAGTGTGTTAGTAAATTGTGTTGAATGTAATTTTTCTAAGTTGGTTCAAGTTCAAGCTTTATTTTGAGTCTAAATTTACTGTCGTAAATTGTTATTTTATATTTTTTCTATGCAATTAAAAATGGGTTTTTCAATTTTTTAACTTAATATAACTCTGTTATCCTTCAGAAAGAGGACGCTGATACTATTCCAATTTTCCATCAAGATCGGTAATTGGGAACAGGTTCAGAAGTTACAGGCTTATTTCCGCATTCCCCACACAAGGGCACCACTGTGCGGGAGACACAATGCATGTGGGTGGCTTTGCAAAATTCAGTCTTTGGCCATTTTTTGTAACATTTCCTCTGTTTTTGCTTGTCAAGAACTATTCGCATTTGGTCTTGTTTTGGAAGATTTTTCTGAGTTTTGAACGATTTTAGGATAGTTTGCCTCTTTTTCAATTCTTTTTGATTTCGGATATCTCTTCTGATTTTTGAGACACACTTTCCTCTGCTATTTGACGTTCCTTTCTACACGACGCCTTAACTAGTGCTCCATGCATGTAGTTTCGGCGATTCTTAAGGCGTCACCTTCAAAATGTTAATGAAAAGCGTCGGGGCTTGGGTTAATCTTCCAAGTTTCTTAGCTCCTTAGTTACAACCAGTAAATTCCTTTAAGGGGGCTATGGGTAGACAGCATATCCATCACCTTCTGCGTTCATATCCTGTATCGGGACTAACTTTTTGGAGTCCCGGCGCCAATGTCATTCAGGAATCCTTTCCAGTTTCGAGCATCTGAAGGTAATTGGCGTTGGTTTTGGACGCATTTCGTGTTTTGAAATATCTTCACTTGAACGCTGGAAGACTGGCAAAACTTTCCTTTGTGTGAAAGACGTATTCTTCTGGATGCTTCTTATTTGGTCATTTCTATAATGCATTGAGGGAGTATAACATATCCATTTGCCAGTCCCAATTCTCTTTACTTTCTTCTGCCTCTTGACATGGGAAACCCTTCCAGAGGAATCGAACTCATCATCGATTTCCTAAAATTTCTTCATTCGTTCTCTGCTCCACTGCTCCATTAACCTAATCGAAAGTCGTCAGAAATCTCATCTTGTCGCTCCAGATACCATACGCCCCCGCCACACAAAGCCGACCACTTATGGCACCCCCTCTCCGGCACCTACAACCCTTCGCCCATCGAGCCCTCACCAAATCCCCATACGTTTGACATGCCTGATGCACGGAAATCAATGTGAACCGTCATCAATGTCAGAAAAATTAAAACAAATGTCAAGCAGCAGAGCCGTAAACCAAATTTCTCATTTGGCACCAATTCACTCAAAAGACAAATTGTTCGTTTTTTTTCGGGGGGGGGTTTTGACCTTTTCCCTCCCTCCAGACAAACTTCAAATAAATTGCCACAAGATTTCTCCCAAGACTGTGGCAAAGGGAAACCAGTGAAAGAGGCAGTGGCGTGTAGGGTCTTCCCTCGAATTTGAATGCGTGCAGCGCTAGGTGATGTTCGTTAGCTTCTTTGGTTCAATGAATTCGTACTGATGAACTGAAGGGAAGACAAACACAAAGCGGAGGAGAAGAAAAAGAGAAAAGAAGCCAAAGTGCATGCGAGCGGTATGCTTAATTTCATTTGGCACCGGAACAGTGAAAATCCAGTTCGCCACTTACTTTCGCTTTCTACTCGTATTTTGAATTTTCTTCAGCGTGCGGTGTGGAGATGCCAAATTCGATTTTAATGAGATGTTTTACTACAAGACTGGAATTTCTGAATTGGACTTTGACGGGGTCTGAGGTCTGGTGGGGTGAAGCGTTCTGCCAAATTGTCGCTTCTTGATTTGTTTCCTGATGAGAAAGTTTGAGAAACACAGTTTATCATGGGAAATCGTTGCGGTCAATGCTTGGTCCAATGCTGTTTGAGGTTTCTGCCAACATCTTTGATGAGGATCACTTTTGAATCACTTTCTTCAGATCCATTCACTGCCATCGTCTAGACAGAAAAGTTAGGAGATTTTAGGCTGTGAATGAAATGACTGAAGAATGAATGAAATTCATAAGGCCATCAGTAGAGGGCATCAATCGTTTATGAGTCAGACACTTGCCCAAGGGACTTCCAGCGAATTGACAGACGGCCAAATTTTTACTATCAAGCGGTATAGAGTGTAAGGCTTAAAGATCCGGGCAAAATGGCTCATGTATCAAAACTTCCGAAAAAAGTTCCGCACTTCACTTCGGATTATCAAAGACTTCGGGGACAGCTTTATTCCTAGACTGGCGCCTTGTGCATACCCGCAGCATTGGATTATTAGCCCAGTTTGGCTATTTTGCGTCTGTTTTCCAAGTATATGTGACTCCAAAGACAACGAACAGTGTTGGAAAATACTGGAAGGAAGGCGAAACAAGATGAAGAAGAAAGGAGGAAAAAATTCGGAAGGATGGCGTAAAGTATTTCTGTCCGTAGCTTAAAGCAAGCTCTCTATGGTCAACTTTCTAGTTCTTCACGAGAGCTCAGGAATACATGTCAACGTTGAGTACTTTTGTACCCTAAGACTTGTTCCGGTCTCAAGATTTTTCGAGGAATACCGAACTGGAACTTCGAGCGTCCTAGGAAAAGGCTTCCAAGGGTGAGCTCAAGATTACAAGGCGACAGGATTTTTGGGGGAAGGTATGCTCTGCTTTGTGTGGTCGCCGTGGCGTATTGGGTAAAGTGCGACGCTCCTACGCCGAAGGGTCTAGGTTCAACTCCCAGCTCAACACCAAATTTTCGAATTTTTCACAGCACCACCATTTCGAGCTACCAACAACACTCAAAGAGTAATAAGTGTCTAAGAAATCTTCTTAAAGTTCGCCGTTCGGAGTCGGCAACAAACTGTCCCTTCTATTCGTGAGAGAACAGTAGCGCGCACAACACGAGTAGTTGATGAGCTAGGCCCTGGTCCCCGTTTGGACTGTAGCGCCAACAATTATTACTATAATGCTCGGCTTTGATCCTATAAAAGCTGCAGGAAGTACAAATCGACACTCACCAGCTATTAGCCGATTTTAAGACTTCATATGACAGCGTGCATAGAGACGAGCTATACAGAGCCATGTCTAGTTTCGGCATTCCTACCAAACCCGTCAGATTGTGTAGGATTACGATGGAGAATTCTTGCTGCTTCGATAAGGTCTGTAACGAACTCACCGACACATTCAATGACAAAAAAGGATTTGGACAAGGGGACACGCTGCCATGGGACTTCTTTAACACCATTCTCGAGATCGTGAGTAACTCAGAAGTCAACACTGGATACGCGGTCTTCCAAAAGTCAGTTAAACTGTTAGGTTACGCTAACGACATTGATGTGATAGGACGAATACAGCGAGCAGACAATGAAGCGTTTGGTTGCAATGAAGCCAGAGCAGCTAATGAGGGCAAAACGAAGCACATGCTGTCATCAAGAAAGGACACACAACATCGACGTCTCGGACAGAGCGTCACGCTCTGTCGAAGCAAAAGCTTCGAGGTAGTCAAGAGCTTCGTCTACCTCGGCTCGCCGTTAATAGGGACAACAGCATCAAAACTGAAATCAAACGCAGAATCACTCTTGCCAATCGCTGTTTCTTTGGACTCAAGAGGCAATTGAGTAATAAAGCCCTCTCCCCAACGACCAAAGTGACTTTGTACAACACCTTGATCATCCCAGTCCTGCTTTACGGCGCAGAAACCTGGACGCTACTAAAAGCGGATGAGGAAGCCATTGGTCTCTTCGAGAGAAAAGTCCTGCGTGCGATTTTTGGTCCTGTTTGCGTTGATGGCATCTGGAGAAGAAGATTCAACCACTGTATGGGCTGTACGGCGGCATGATCCTAGTCAAGCGTCTACGGATACAACGCTTAAGGTGGCTAGGCCATGTAGAGCATATGGACACCACTTCTCCGGCCCAAATCCGTTTTCGAATCCGAACCACAGGGACAACGTAACATAAGACTTCCTAGAGTGAGATGGCGCACACAAGTGGAAAAGGACCTCAACCAACTTGGAGCGCACAATTGGAGGCAGCTGGCAAGAGATCGTGCTGGCTGGAGAGGCATGTTGGTTGAGGCCCAGGTCCACCCCGGACTGTAGCCCCACCCGAAGAAGGAGAAGAAGAACTTATGTGATCCCAATGACAGCTAACTGCAAAAAAGTAAAAGGAAGGATCTGAAATACTCAAGTTAAGTATTTCTGTTTTTAGTTAGAGCAAACTTAGAGCAAAGAGCAACACCAGCAGCCTTTTAGTCCTTCTAGAGAACCCAGAAATGCGGAGTTCCACTTTCAGTGGTTAAGTTCCGGTTTGAAGTTATCACGAGAAATGCTAACTCGACAGACAAGCCGTGTTGGAGCTTCATGGTTAAGTATTTACCCGAAGTGGAATGATTTTAGAGAAAGCGCATAGTAATAATTGCATGGCGCGACAGTCGAAAGGGGAAAAGGTCCTAGCTTGTTCACCAACTACTCGTGTTGTGCGCGCTACTATTCTTTCAAGAGTGGAAGGGACCTACAGTTTTTTGCCGACTTCGAACGGCGAAGTTTTGAGAAGCTTTGTCTTAGACAGTAATTACTCTTTGAGTGTTGTCAGTAGCTCGAAAGAGGTGGTTCCGTGAAAACTTCGATGTGCTCAGCCGGGGATCGAACCTAGACCTTCAGCGTGTGAGTGTCACACTCTACACACTACGCCAATGCGGCCACATGAGCGCATGCTGTAAGGTTTTTTTATAACCTGACGAAAGAAGCTGGAGACGAATTACCCGAGTGCCAAAGCAGATCACCACAAATTTGTAGAGTTTTAAAATTTGCTTAAATTAGGTTATGAAATCCTTTGTTGTTTTAAAATTTGCTTAAATTAGGTTATGAAATCCCTTGTGGACAGAATAACGGGGTTGCTCAAAACTCTTTCTGCCAACTTGGCGAATATGCCACCTGCTGACTCGACTCTGATGTCGTAGAAGCTGACGATGAAGCCTCACAGATGTTTCTTGTCCTCTTTCTTTTGAAGATGTACAAGCTAACGTAAATGCAGGTTTCTGCCGTCTACTTCACTTAACCAGTTGTTGAGTCTGAAGGCTTTAGTAAAGTTTAGCAAAACGTTAGACAAATGCAAATTTTTTGAAATTGACCTAAGAAGGTGATCTTTGAATGGATAAAGGGCTAGAAAAGTGAGTGCTCTGTCTGGGAAAAATTCTGTTCCCTTAGCGCATTTCATAACCAGTGACGAGAGTGCTTAGTCCCACACTCGTACTATCTGACAAGTTGATAGAACTAGACTGTCGCCGAAATATTGGCAGCAGGACTCATGACTTTGCTTTTACAGCAGCCAATTGTGTCAACTCTCATGGATGGTGTTCTTTGAGAGGATCTTCAGTTAACTGCCGA
The DNA here is from genome assembly GCA_955652365.1 of Eristalinus aeneus. Taxonomy (NCBI): domain Eukaryota; kingdom Metazoa; phylum Arthropoda; class Insecta; order Diptera; family Syrphidae; genus Eristalinus; species Eristalinus aeneus. The sequence goes on from OY019134.1 coordinate 12,684,460, forward strand.
CTCTTAATCGTGGAAATCAAAAAAGCTTTGTCATAGATATCTAGTGAGTAAGTGAGCCTACCAATCACTATGCGAATTTCAATTTTTAAATTTTTCTTTATTCAACAAAGTATTTACAATTTCAAAAGTCTTAAGCTTAAGACTACAGTGAATTTACATATATATGTGTCGGCTCAACAATAGGGGCCCGACGGATGAATAACTGTCTTACATAGTTTGGGTGCGTACAAGTGAATTATTTGCAATGTAACGATGTCCTGTCTTTACATCGGGGTGTTCAGATCCCTGTGTCAATGATGTTGCGCGATTTTTCGTAGACCTTCTTGTTGCTATGATGTTTCATCCGGTCCTTGTCAAAGGTGAGACCCGTGCAGATTCGAAGTATCGTCCTTTCGAAGACCGATAGCTTCTCCATGCTGGTCTTGGAGATGCTGTACCATACAGGGAAGCCATACGCTATAATGGGTCGTATGAGCTGCTTGTACAGTAATAACTTCGTCTTCTCGGCAAGTCCGCTCTCACGTCGCATCAATGGGTAGATGCGATGGGAAGCGAAACTGGCCTTTTGAAGGGTCACTTTGGAATGAGGATTGAACGTCAACCTCTCAGTGAAGATCACTCCAAGATACTTCGCCTTGTCCGTTGTCGTTAGTGCTGTCCCGTTGGCTAGCACTACATTAATGCTCCCGCATTTTCTGGCTGTTCGGGAACTTCTTCGTGTTGGTCTCCGCAGACACATGAGGACCGATTTATTGGTATTGATTCGGATGCCCCACTTCTGATAGTAGAAGTCGAGCTTCTCCAATTGTTGTTCGATCCTCCGCGCTGCTATCTGCGGTGACGGCGATATTGAGTATGTTAACGAGTCGTTGAGTATGTTAACGAGTCGTCCGCGAACAGGTAACAGTTAACAGATGGCGATAATGGTGGTTGGCCTGCGGTGTAGATATTAAGCAGTATAGGTCCCAGTCGCGATACCTGTGCAACGCCTGCCTGGATGTTCCTTGTTCTTGATTTTTTCTTCTTCTTCTTCTTTTTCTTCTTCTTCTTCTTCTTCTTCTTCTTCTTTTTCTTCTTCTTCTTCTTCTTCTTCTTCTTCTTTTTCTTTTTCTTCTTTTTCTTCTTCTTCTTCTTCTTCTTCTTCTTCTTCTTCTTCTTCTTCTTCTTCTTCTTTTTCTTCTTCTTCTTCTTCTTCTTCATCTTCTTCTTGTGGCGCTACAGTCCGGGTGGACCTGGTTCTCAACCAACATGCCTCTCCAGCCAGCACGATCTTTCGCCAGCTGTCTCCAGTTGCGCACTCCAAGTTGGTTGAGGTCCTTCTCCACTTGTGTGCGCCACTTTAGTCTAGGCCGTCCTCTGTTGCGTTGTCCCAATGGCTCGGATTCAAAGACTTTTTGGGCCGGAGCAGTGGTGTCCATACGCTCTACATGGCCTAGCCATCTTAAGCGTTGTATCCGTGGACGCTTAACCAGGCTCATGTCGCTGCACAGCCCATAGAGTTCGTCATTAAATCTTCTCCTCCAGATGCCATCAACGCAAACAGGACCAAAAATCGCGCGCAAAACTTTTCTCTCGAAGAGACTAAGGGCTTCCTCAACCGCTTTTAGTAGCGTCCGAGTTTCTGCGCCGTAAAGCAGGACTGGGATGATCAAGGTGTTGTACAAAGTCACTTTGGTCGTTCGGGAGAGGGCTTTATTACTCAATTGCCTCTTGAGCCCAAAGAAACAGCGATTGGCAAGAGTGATTCTGCGTTTGATTTCGGTACTGATGTTGTTGTCCCTGTTTACCGCGGAGCCGAGGTAGACGAAGTCCTTAACTACCTCAAAGTTTCTGCTGCCTAGTGTGATGCTCCGTCCGAGGATGTTGTGTGTCCTTCCTTGATGATAGCATATACTTCGTTTTACCCTCATTTACCACTAGACCCATTTTAGCCGCTTCCGCTTCAATGCCAGCAAACGCCTCGTTGACCGCTCGCTGTGTTCGTCCAATCACGTCAATGTCATCAGCGTAAGCTAGCAATTGAACTGACTTCTGGAAGATCGTGCCTCTGGCGTTGACTTGTGAGTTACGCACGATCTTAACGAGGATGATGTTAAGGTCTCGGAAGGTTTCGGTGAGTTCGGTACCGACCTTGACGGAGCAGCGAGAGTTCTCCATCGTCATCATACACAATCTGACGAGTTTAGTAGGGATGCCAAAACAAGACATGGCGCTGAATAGCTCGTCTCTATGCACGCTGTCATATGCGGCCTTGCAATCGACGAATAGGTGGTGAGTGTCAATTTGCATTTCTTGGGTGTTTTCCAGGATCTGCCGTAATGTGAGGATCTGGTCTATTGTGGACTTCCCTAGTCTGAAACCACACTGATAGGGACCTATCAGGTCATGGACAAATGGTTTCAGACGCTCACACAATACGGCAGAGAGGATCTTGCATGCGATGTTTAGGAGAAATGATCCTTCCAGATTCTCAGCACAGACTGCGACTCTATTACTAGTTGTCCATTTTGGTCCCGGAAGGCTTTGGTCCGAACCTTGTATCCTCCGGATAGCTGTTTTTCGGTAAAACTTTCGGACTTCATTCCTGCCATAGCACCTCTCCATTTCGTCGACCGCGCGCTTCTCATGCTCCTTCTTCTTCCTTCTGAGAAGCCGGTACTCTTCCCTTCTTCTCTGTTCGTAGAGTTCACGAACAGCCCGCGTTGTTCGATGCAGCGTCGCCTTATAGGCGTCTTGTTTAGCTGCGTGCGCTTGCCTGCACTCGTCGTAAACCATGGGTTTCTTCTGGGTGGTGACGTGAAACCTAGCACATCAGTGGCAGCATCTTTGTTGCCTTCTTGACAACGTTGGTCTTGATTTGCTTTCTTCTATTTCCACATAGAATCTCCTGGCTTGAAGAAAACTGTGGATGATTGCAATGAGGTTAGAGAGAGATCTCATTAATTTGATTTTAAAGATGAGACCCTCTATCCAAACCGTGTCGAAGGCCTTCTCAATATCCAAGAATCATGCCACGGTGACTTGGTGATTGTTCAAACCAGCCACGACATCGTGATGAAACTTCATCAAAGGATGCAGAGTCGAGTGTTTTTCCCGGAATCCGAATTGGATGTCTGGGATGATGTTTGACTCCGTGCAGCGTTGCCTTACTTAGCTATACTTCACAGGATCATTTCTGTAGTCAGTTTTCATTTACTTTCAAATCATTATGCGAAGGCCATAAGTTTCCGAATTCAATGGGGAAAGGAAGGTGCTGCCTGAACCATGCTTTACGCACTCTCCCCCTTCTGCCCAAAACTCCGGCTTTCCATCAACTTGACCACAAACAACTTCAGCTGCATCCTTTGGCCTTATGCTGCGGCTACATAAAATTGTTTTTACATTCGTTTGAATGGCCTGCTTCTCGTCAGAACTCACAAGACTCTGACTTCTCCATTAGTTTCCCCAATCTGTCAGCAGAATCTCAAGTAACGGCAAATTTGATTTAGAAAATCATACGGTTTCCATACCCCTTCGTTCCCCCCTTTCCAAAAAAAAAAAACGCAAATCACGATTGCATTCATTTAATTTTCACTTTCTTCTCTGATCTCTCGACCGGGGAAAACTCATAAATACCCAAAAAAAGCCACAAAATTGAAGCACCAATCAGCCCCCCTCATCGGCATACTTCAATTCTTGGTCAATTAATTCACAGATTGAAACGTTACCCAGCCCTGCCATCCGCGAGAGACAACGACGCGAGCGGAAGAAGAACGCCTCACCGAAAGTGTAAGTGAAAACGAAAGTCTTTCACTCTATTGTCGGCCACCTTGTCGGCACATACAACCGCCATCGGTTGTGTAGATTATTACTTTCTCTCGTGCTCTAGAAAAGCGAAAAACCAACAAGCCGCACGCACACACTGCAACAGGTCTCTGTACGAGCCGCACGGTGCAGAGGCGGGGGGAGGATCGCACTGGAATTTAAATTTAAGCCCCACTGGTGCGAGTGAGAGGGCCGTGCAGCGCAGAACCAAGAGATGGCCAAGCCAATGGTTGACTTTCGATTTTTCATTTTCGGCTGAATTTCAAAACAGACGTGAAACTGCATAACAAAGCATCACGACCACCTACCACCCACCACGGCCAGTCAGTTGGTCAGGCGTCTCCTCCTCGTCCCCCTCCCCATCACATTCGGGCGGATGAAACAGAGACGGTATCTAGACGCGAAGGCAGGCAATCAAAGTCGCGAATCACCGATAAACTGATTTGCTCAGCGCGCCGATGAATAATTTAGCAGCAGCTCGCTACAAAGAGCCCCCAAATCCAGTACCGCCAAGGCCACCGTTTGCCAAAAAAAATCTCAAATAAAACAGAAAAAGAGCAAAGCGCGATGGAAAGAAACGACAAGCGGAAAGATATTGTATCTAGCCGGCGGTCTATGTTCTAGAGTAACTAACTAAGCGGCTTCCGTAGACCGGGCGGAGCAAGACTCCGCATAGAATTAGCATATTTTTCGGCTCTTGCTGGGCGAGAGCGACTGTGCGCGGGTGTGTGTGTGTATATGTGTGTGCGTGTGTGTGTGTTTGTGTGAGTTAGTGTGAGCTTAGAATGTTTTCTCAAGCCGCCACCGCCGAGAGAGCTTAACCTTGTAGCGAGCTTCTCGCCAAAGATCGACACTTCCTTAAGAGTGCCGCAGCGCGCCAAATTCACGTTCGCAGCGACACGACAACGAAGCTCACATGGATCAGATTGGTGGGGCGGCAGCGGCAGTGGCGGCTGATTTAAACAAGCGGGCCACACGAATAATATTTTTCAGGGTTTGACCTCGAGCGGCATGCAAATGGCGATGGGGGAAGCTAAATAGATTCTAGTTCCGCAGTGTCATCGTGGTGTTGTGTCACATATTGACACGTTCAATGCGACGATGGCCCGAGCGTGTGATCTCTGCTTTGTTTCGCATTTTTTGACGGACAGCGGATGATGGCCGGTACACAGATGACCGGAACACAATTGGCTCACAAGGATGCCCTCCGATGATGATGAAGAGCTGTCAATTGATGGCGGCGGCGTCGTCGGTCGGCAGCATCGTGAGTGTGAATGTGAATTAATTGGGGCGTGATCGCGTTCCTTTCGGTGGATTAACATATGAGCTGGCAGTGTGTCGCGATTCTGTTGTCAGCTGGGAGGTCACCTTGTGCCGGTGGTGGGGATGCTGCGGGATGCTATGCGGACCTGTTTCAAGGTCGATGTCAGATGCCTCCGCTCGAAGGCGAAATCTGGTTAACAAAGTAGAAGATCGGTGACTGCGCGCCGCAGCGAGGTGGAGTGGCGATGAGTTATCTGTCTGGATGGACGGATGGATGGTTTGGATGGTGGATGGCGTTTGTCGAACGGGGGAAGTGGAATAATTGCTGAGATGAATACGACAGATCAGCTGTTCAGGGGCGGTTTAAATCAGTCTGTCACATGGGTGAGGTCTTGAATTTACATTTCTTCGCAGCACGGCCGCATACTGAACAGAGGTGAATCAAGAATGTTAAGTAGTTGAGGGAAAGTTCAGTCGAAAGTTCTTCCTCTTTTGAGGAAAGGTCATGCAGCGGCCTTTTCGAACTTACGTAAATATCGGCTGCAGATATATGCAATCTGTATAGGAGCAGACATTGGAATTAAATGTCAATCGATTCACATCGAGAAAGGTTAACAATTTGTTCAGCTTTTTGACAAACTGTATTTCAAAGTGCAACCTTCCACTGAGCCAAGGTCTCCAGACGTGGCGGCTAATTTTTTATTCGAAATGTGTGACAAGAGTTGAAAGCTAAAGGCCAAGAGGATGTCTTAACGTTGTGAATAGAAAGATGGAAAGAAAGAACCATATTGTTCGAAACTTATGCCTTTAGCCCAAGAGTGAAGATCAATTTCTTAATTTTAGACGGGCAGACAAAGAATTGGCGGTGGTGGCTGGGTGATGTGGGAACAGGGTGGGCACTGATTGGTATCAACCCGGCGATGCTCAGCTGTTGTAACTGTCTTCCACACATCAATTGTGCTTATTCTACCTCCACGTTGGTAGCCACCGGGTACTGGTTGTTGTTCATCCGAACTCAACCTGCTAAGCCTATAAGTGCGATCTCCGCCCAAGAGGTACAAAAAAAGGCCTGGTCCTCCAGGTTAAGGGTGTGCGTCGGGGTAACTGCCCGGCCACATACAAAATAATCCAGTTACGTACCAACCGAATGCCTCGAATATGGATGAATACACTGTTGACGACCCACGCAAACGAAAAAAGGAAAATGCTTTACGGATATGCACGTGGAATGTGTGGTCCCTAAACAGACCACGTGCAGCCGATGAACTTGCGGAGGCCCTGGATTGCTATAAAGCAGACAGTACAGCGATTCAGGAAATGTGGTGGGATGGGCCGGGCAAGGGAAGAGTGAGAAACTGCGACATATACCATGACGACTGCTACAGGGAGAGAGGGAAACGCTTATTTGGATGCGGTTTTGTTGTTCGAGGCAGACTTAGGCAAAAAGTCTTAAGCTTCCAATAAATTAGCGAACGAGGCAGACCTAGGCAAAAAGTCCTAAGCTTCCAATACATAAGCGAACGCCTCATAACAATCCGCATCAAGGCCAAATTCGGGAATATAAGCCTCATATGCGCCCACGCCCAGACAGAGGAAAAAGATGACAGCAGTAAAGAGGACTTCTATCACCTCCTAGAAAGGACATACGATCGATGCCCCAGCTACGATACGAAGATCGTTCTAGGAGATTTCAACGCTCAGCTGGGAAGAGAAGAAGTCTTTGCTAAAGTCATCGGAAGACACAGCCTGCACGGCAGCACCTCCGGAAACGGACTCAGGCTAGTAGACTTCGCCTCAGGGCGAAACCTCTCTGTGGCCAGCACGCGGTTTCCACACCTCAACATTCATAAAGGTACCCGGCGACCACCTTATCAATCAACCGTCAACCAGATTGATCACGTTGCGATCGACGTCAGACACTCCTCCAGTATTCTCGATGTCCGAACCTTCCGAGGTGCACACATCGACTCGGATCATCACCTTGTTGTAGCCAAGGTAAGAACCGGATATCGGGAAGGCAACGGAGTCGAGAAAGGCCAAAATGGTTTGATGTCGGAAAGCTACAATCGCAGCCGAAAACTAGAGCCTTTGCCGATCAATTCTCCCTGAAACTATCCCAAAGTTCGACGCTGGCTGCACAAACAATAGAAGACAAGTGGAAACGTTGTCAGGAAGCCATCAAAGAGGCCGCCACTGATGTGCTGAGTTTCATGCCACCACCTAAGAGGAACCCGTGGTTTGACGACGAGTGTAGGCAGGCGCATGCAGCCAAACAAGAAGCTTACAAGGCAACGCTGCATCGAACGACGAGAGCTGTTTGTGAGCTCAACAAACAGAGAAGAAGGGCAGAGAACCGGCTTCTCAGAAGAAACAAGAAAGAGCACGAGAAGCGCGCGGTCGAGGAAATGGAGATGTGCTATGGCAGCAATGACGTCCAAAATTTTTACCGCAAGATAAAACAGTTATCCGGTCAAAATTTTTACCGCAAGATAAAACAGTTATCCGGTGGCCTCGGACAGAAGCCTACCGGAACCAAAATGGACAACTGGTGGTAGAATCGCAGTCGGTGTTGAGAATCTGGAAGGGTCATTTCTGTAGACTCCTAAACGGCGATGACGATGCAAATCCCGCTGTTAGACAGAATGCTCCCCTCAATTTGGGCGATGATAGACAAGAATTCCGTCCCCCCGACTTCGACGTGGTCAAAATAGCAATATCGAGACTGAAGTCGAACAAAGCTGCTGGAGCGGACGGACTATCCGCAGAGCTGCTCAAAGCGGCTGGGAATGAGCTGGTTGGGTGCATGCACTAGCTCATCTGTAAGATATGGTCGCAGGAAAGCATGCCAGACTAGTGGAATCTCAGGATCGTCTGTCCGGTCCACAAGAAAGGAGACCCCTTCGACTGCGCCAATTACCGAGGGATCAGTCTCCTTAACATCGCATATAAGATTCTCTCTGCCGTACTGTGTGACCGCCTGAAACCGTTCGTCAACAACCTGCTAGGTCCTTATCAGTGTGGTTTCAGGCCAGGGAAGTCCACAATCGACCAGATCTTCACACTGCGGCAGATCCTGGAGAAGTCCCAAGAAGAACAAATCGACACTCACCATCTATTCGTCGATTTCAAGGCCGCGTATGACAGCGTGCATAGAGACGAGCTATAAAGTGCCATGTCTAGTTTTGGCATCCCTACCAAACTCGTCAGATTGTGTAGGATGACGATGGAGAACTCTCGCTGCTCCGTCAAGGTCGGTAGCGATATCACCGAGACCTTCGATGTCAAAAAAGGATTTAGACAAGGCGACGCGCTGTCATGCGACTTCTTTAACATCATCCTTGAGGGGATCGTGCGGAACTCACAAGTCAACACCAGAGGCACGATCTTCCACAAGTCCCTTCAATTGCTAGCTTATGCGGATGACATTGACGTGATCGGCCGAACTCAGCGAGCCGTCAATGAGGCGTTTGCTAGCATTGAAACGGAAGCGGCTAAAGTGGGACTGGTGGTAAACGAGGGCAAAACGAAGTATATGCTGTCATCAAAGAAGGACGCAGAACATCGACGTCTCGGACAGAGCGTCACTATGGGCAGCAGACACTTCGAGGTAGTGAAGGACTTCGTTTATGCTTCGGCTCTGCGATGAATAGGGACAACAACATCAGTACCGAAATTAAGCGCAGAATCACTCTTGCCAATCGCTGTTTCTTTGGCCTTAGGAGGTAATTGAGTAACAAAGCCCTCTCCCGAACGACCAAAGTAACTTTGTCAAACACCTTGATCATCCCAGTCCTGCTTTACGGCGCAGAAACCTGGACGCTACTAAAAGCAGATGAGGAAGCTATTGGTCTCTTCGAGAGAAAAGTTCTGCGTGCGATTTTTGGTCCTGTTTGCGTTTATGGGATCTGGAGGAGAAGATTCAACCACGAACTGTATGGGCTGTACAGCGACATGCGCCTGGTCAAGCGTCTACGGATACAACGCTTAAGATGGCTAGGCCATGTAAAGCGTATGGACAGCACTGCTCTGGCCCGAAGAGTTTTCGAATCCGAACCACAGGGACAACGCAACAGAGACGTCCTAGACTGAGATGGCGCACACAAGTGGAAAAGGACCTCAACCAACTTGCAGTGCGCAATTGGAGACCGCTGGCAAGAGATCGTGCTAGCTGGAGAGGCATGTTGGTTGAGGCCCAGGTCCACAATGGACTGTAGCGCCATCCGAAGAAGAAGAAGAAGAAGAAGAGGAAGAAGAAGAAGAAGAAGAAGAAGAAGAAGAAGAAGAAGAAGAAGAAGAAGAAGAAGAAGAAGATAAAGAATTTGGTTTAACATGATCACCAATCTGTTTGGCTTATACCAAGGGGTCCATTTTCCTAAAGGTCGCACATAACACAAGTCTAGACGCCTTTGTTACTCAAACTGAGAATATGAAAAGGGAACAGTCACTCTGCTTGAAAGAAATGCACTCTATGGGCCACAGTCTCTTAACATTGAACCGGGAAATTCGTCTAACCGCTTGGTCTGATTAAGTGTGTTGAACAATGAGCTTCAAATCTTACATATATGTTTGAGTATTTATTTTGTTGTATTTATTTATTTATTTGTTGTTTATTTTTTTTTCTGTTTTAATGAGGTTTTGTCTTAATATTATTCTTCCTCAAACTATGACTGCATATATATTTAATTCTCTTTCTTAACCACTAATATTAAGCTATGTCAGTAGGAAGATGGAATTAGGTATCAAATCGCTGTTTAAGGCAATGTGCAATAACTCAGACCATTTCAATTTGAAAAAAAAAGTGAAAAATTTTCCTTGGCCTTGTCCATACCTTCATGCTTTCTTGACTGACTTTTACTCAAACTGCTTGAATTGTTTTCAGATTATTGGTATGAAACTGGTTCTTCACCGAGCTGAAATCGTTTAAATGTTAGTTCCCATGCGAAAGGACTGTTAAACCGATTTGGAAATCTGGCACTCAAAAATTCAATTGATGCATGGGCCTTTCGCAATTGCACATCATCCTTCACAGCATATCCATAGTTCATATCTGTCTTCAATTTCAGTTAAAAAGTCAATTAACACTTCCCCTTAAAACAATCTTCCATAGTCTTCCCCAGCTGGCAACAAGGAAACACACAAAAGGAGCTCTCAGACTCGAAGTTCAGTTCATTGTTCTGCTAGGCAGTAACCTAAGTGGGTAGGTTAAGGTGGCTGATGAATGCACTTAGTCCCATACAGGACCATTGAGCTACCACACCATGTGGGAAGAACCTTAAACCAGCTGGAGCCGATGATAAAGTTTAAAATGTCGGCGGGAGGGATTTTATTGAGTTCATGCAGACCGATGAGGAAATAGCTTCCAAGGTGCTTGTGTCTGAGGCGCGAGAGTGCCGGGCATGTACATAACAGGTGTAGGAAAGTTTCTGATTCTTCCTCATCCCTGCAGCTTCTGCAAAAATTGTTTCAGGGAGCCCCCAGCCTGCTAGCATGCTCGCCGATTAGACAGTGCCCGGTTATGTCTCCCATGACCAGGCTTATGTCTGATCTTTTGAGCGACACTGGCAGTCTGGAGCGTTTGGGTTCAAGAGAGGGCCACTCCTCCTTGGAGGTATGGTAAGACCACCTTTGATTAGTCTGATGGATCGCGTTCAAGTGCAGTTCTGACTTGTATGTGGCGAGGGGTATACCGAGGTGTTCGTGTTCCTGAAGTAGCGATTGCGTTGCAGCAAGCCTGGCCAATTCGTCTGCATGACAGCCTGAACCAAAGCTTTCAGTCTCAGCCACATCAGAAACAATCAGCCGCCACCTTATCGGAGTAAAGGCAGTATAATGACAAAAGAAGTGTCCTCTGCAGGCGTCGCAGAGAGAACCCTCACTCAGCCGTCTGCAGTCTTTCCTATCTGGAGATAAAACAAATCCGGCGCATTCCTTACAAACTTTTGGGAGCAAGCACTTAGTAAGCCTCTAGCTTTGACGATTGACACAACTTTTGATGGAAACCCTGATCAGTCCAAAGGTGGGAACAGGCCCTATGAGTGCGTCTTTTGTGGTTGCTTAGCAAGTTCATCCTCCCTTTCCACTCCTTTTCACATGACCCCGTGAAGTTCCGGGACCCCGACAAGTTTTAACAAATTTTGTCTGCAAATTAAATTTCAGAGGCTTGCAACACTGCACTAACTTGAAAGTGGTAAGAGGGTTCAGTACTGTCCTAAGCCTGACTGTTGCTGCACAAACAATTACTTCTCCGCTTTCATCTGTTTTTCAGAATGGATTCCGCCTGAAAGGGCGGCGCAAGCTCTTGAGCTAGATTTACCTGACACGTCAAGTTGGTTGCGATCCTTCTCGACTTGTGTGCGCCACCGTTTCGTGGGCTTCCCATAATGAGTTCGAAATTTAGGACTCTTCTTAAGTATTGTGTACACACTCTACACGGTCTAGGCATCTCAGACGATGTAAACCTAAAAGATTTGCAAATCCGCCTTGTTAGAAAAACTGCCTTCACCATCCGCACAAAGTTTTTGATTTCAAGTTGTTTAAGGGCCCATCGAAATCCAATCGAAAGAGAGGTGTTTATTCTCGCGCCGTTAATTATAATAATAATTGTTGGCGCTACAGTAAAAAGGGGGACCAGGGCCTAGCTTGCTCATCAACTACTCGTGTTGTGCGCTTTTGTTCTCTCAGAAGTAGAAGGGACATACAGCTCTTCGGCGTGTGAGCGTTGCACTCTACTTACTACGCCACGGTGGCCACATTCTCGCGCATTTAAGCCAATTAAATCCTGTGGGCAAACAATTTGATTCCTTTATTGGACAGTACACGGGCTAGGCTGATGAGATTCACATCAAATTCATGCTCAGCAATCGAGTTTAAGTCTTCAGCTGTGTGGCTATCTGGCTAGCGTGCATATCTCACCAACTTTTCGCATAAGCTTCCGTCTAGCAGCAGCAGTGGATGCCTTTTCTCACACACCTCTTATTTTCGAAATAAATTTTCGATACTTACTAACCGTTTCCAAGAGGAATTCTATCATGGTTAGCAGCAGGAAACTGCTGTCAGCCGCGATTGAGGACAAACCCCAGCTCCCCTCTCTCTTCATAGTCAGTGCTAAGGCTGCCCCCTCTTCCGAGCACGTTGAATGGATCCCTGTCACGATATTGATGTCAGTTGTGAACCGGGTTTGGGTCAAATGGCTTTCTTCAGTTTTTCGAACCCGTGCTAGCCCCATCCCTCAGTAAGTCAGCCAAGGCCCTTTGCGAATGAGACATGAATTCTGCATTTGTTCCTTCTGCCTGATGCCAACCTTAAGAAATAAATAAAAAATTCTGCATCACGGTTGGAGTAACAAATTTGCAAAAGACGCGGGTGGCAAGTTATCCAACTTTCAAGCAACCCGAAATTGCATGCTCTCCATGCAGCGTTTGGTCGAAGAAAGCTCAGATCCAGCGTCACCCCTCCTTGTGTTTCCAACTACTTTGCGTTGTTCATGAAAGTGGACAAAAGCTGACCCATTCCACAACCAGTGACAGCAGTTCGTAAATGGCCCAAATCATGATGAACCAAGCACTATACCTCAGTTCAAAGGACCTTCACCTCCTTCACGTTTCCACGAACCCCCCAAAGCCGCCCAAAGCCTAGTTCAATGCCTTCTGGTATTTCCGGCGAACTCCATCAAAAGAAAGTTGAATGTCCTCTCCCGCCGATTAATCGGCTTTCCTTCCACGAACTACGAACGCCCGCTACCCGATACTAAAATGAATTGATCCAAATTTAAATGACCGATTCGGCGATCACGTGAAGTGATTTCGATTGCGGCGATAAGCACACCAGCGCACGACACTTTCACCTGTCCGACAGGCGGTCGTTGTGTCAATGATGCCGCTGGCGCGGCGCTCGTCCGGATTCCGAATTTCATCGAACGGAGAAAATCACATCCTCCTCGTGTGACCGACTGACAGCGAAGTGGTCCTACCCCGGACGCGGCAATTGATGAATGGCTGTCCCGCGAAAAGGGTGACTTTCACATGCCAGTCAGGTTGGCATGCCAATGGATTGGTACGCGGCGAACGTCCTCACCTTAACCGAGTTAATTTCTACCCACTGCATGTCCCGCTTACAGAAAGTGCTTCCTCTTGGACCTACGCCGTCGTTTTCATCGCTCGCCCCAACATCACCGTCACCGTTCACTGACCTCAGCCATCATGCGACCGAACGAGAGCTCGGCCGACGGAAAGCCAAATCCACTCGACTACTTTCAAAAGCCTATAAATTCACCAACACTGCACCCCCACCACGGGCGCCCTTATCGCCGCAGCTCCACGCGCTCCCCTCCCCACAATAGTTGGTGACAGGCCAGCTGTTTGGCCGCACACCCAATTAAATGTGGCTCCGGCCCAGCTGAAAGCAGCCGAGCAGCATCAGTGGCAGGGGCCGAAGGCAGAGGAGATGGTGGCCGCGTAGCGGTATCGAATTTTCACTCTTGACGACCACGACTCTCCGGGGAGGTTCAACAAACCCGATGAACTCAATTCCGTGCATTGACTTCGACCCTAGCTGCGGCTACCTACCACTACCCGAGCTGGGTTGGTAGGTCTCTGTGTGCTCTGCGAGTTGCCTGCTGCTTATGTTGCTCTGCTGTGATGGATTCCGTGGTGCTGTGCTCGGCTACAGTGTGTCTAGGAGGTGAGGTGCTCGGCAGTGGGAGCGCCTTATCTCCGCGGCGTTAATCGGACTTGCGACAGATAAAGCGCTTTGTATCAGCGGACTCACGTGATTTGTGGGTGAAGTTTCGAGCTGGCGTGTACTTTGACATTGAATTCCTGCCTGGGAGATAATTTTCAAGCTTTGAGTGTTATCTGCGGACAGAAGGTTCGAACTACGCGCGCTGACAACAGGCTTGCTATCGGTTTTGGTATAATAAATGGTTTCTGAAAAGTTAAGCTTGAAGTTCAAGTGGACCAATTCGTGACAACCGCTTCTTTGTAAAAAGTAGGCATCATTTGAAGGACTTGGAAGAGCTTTATAGGCTGAATGGGTAGCTACTAGGCGTCTGGCAGCCAATTTCATGCTCCGATTCGTGACCAAACCATTCGTAGACTGAAACTCCAAGCCGATGCTAAGCCGAAGATCAGTTTGTATATCCACTGAACAGGGAACTGTCGCTGTCAGGGGCTTCTTAAAAGGATCCAGCCTGCCCTCAGAATTGAGAAAAGTGGTGATTGCCTGTCATCAGTGGCATCAACCCCCAGAGGGTTCATTACAGATGGCGTCGAATGAACAAATATGATTCCTACTTATGCGTCCACAAAATTTTGGGCTCAATGTTGACTATCGAGTTGAAGACAAAATTTGGAAGTCGAAAGTCATGTACTCCTGAAACGCGAAACATCCCAAAACCCCAGCACCCCAACAAAAGCAATCCCTGCCGCAATAGCCACTTGGATGCGCTTTCATCCTCCAACTTGCTACGCCAAACGTTTCTTTTCATCTGGAGCGTGGCATAGGAGGTCTGAAAAAAAAGTAGTCCCCATCAGATATAACACACTTTTGCCAGCGTTCGTTCCAATCCTCGAAGCAGTTGTGATGTGCACGTTTTGTTATGCCCTGAGCTCTCTCAGCGAACCGCTTTTGCTCTCCTTAGTCGTCGCAAAACGCCGTCCTTTACTTGGGTTTCTTCAATCTTGGGAACAGGAAAATGTCAGAAAAGGCCAAATCTGGTGAATACTGTGGTGAAGGCATGATTCGATGTTGTTTTTGGTCAATTAATTACAGACAAACCGTGATCAGTGAGCAGGTGCATGATCGTGACGCAAAAGCCATAAATTGTTTTTTCCACAATTTTGGACGTTTTCTTCGTATTGCTTCTCACAAGCGTCGCATGACTTCAAGATAATACTCCTTGTTGACCGTACGACCTGTTGGTAAGAACTCCTGATGCACTACGCCACGGAAATCGAAAAAAGCAGTCAGCAAAACCTTCCCATTTGATCGAAAGTGGCGTGCTTTTTGATCTTGGCTCTCCTGGGCTCTTTCACTGGGCCCATTGGACCAAGATTCGTGAACAGCTGCGACCCTTTTAAGCAAATTTGGATCGCCATTGATGTAGTTCAACGATTCCTGAGCGATGCTAATGCGTCTTTTTGTTTTTCGCTGTCAAAACTCAGCAATTTTCCAACTGACTAACACGCTTCATGTCCAAAATTTCCGAAAAAGTTTTATGGCATCAGTCAACCGACATGCCGGCATCTTCAGCAACTTCTTCAGTAGTGATTAGATGATTCTCCATAAGAATTGTCTTCACTTACTCCACATTTTCGTCGATTGCTGATGTGCTGCGGTGTCCACGAAGAGGGTCGTTATTCAGATCCTTTCGACCTTCTTTCAAGAGCTTGTGCCCCCCTGACTCAGAGTATGCCACGGCCATCATTTCAAGTGTTTTGAGCACTTAATTCTGTTATTCACACAAAATTGAATGCAAATTCTTTGATCCCCTTTTTCTACAGAAGGAAATCGCTGAAGGCGCAAAACAACGTCTAACTTCTCTGCCTCTCAAAAACAATTTAAATGTAAACACACAGTTAATAATAACAATTTTAGACGCGACAGTCCACAGGGGGTCCAAGGCCTAGCTTGTTCATCAACATACTCGTGTTGTGCGCGCTACTGTTCTCTCACGAGTAGAAGGGACCAACAGTTTTTTGCCGACTCCGAACGGCGAAGTGTGAGAAGCTTTCTTATACAGTTATTACTCTTTGAATGCTGTCAGCAGCTCGAAAGAGGTGGTGCCGTGAAAAATTCGAGGTGTTCAGCCGAGAATCGAACCTAGACCCTTCGGCGTGTGAACGTCATACTCTACCCACTACGCCACGGCGGCCACATTTTGTGTTGTTTACGGTAACTTAACAGATTCATCTCGCCCAAAAATCGGAATCAAATCGTGAACACTTTCGTGAGATTATTTTGTACAACTTTCGACGTGGATTAACTCAACAACAGTGCATCGATGAACTTAATTCAATATTTGGCGATGAAGCTCCATCAAGGACCAGTGTTTATCGATGGTATGGTGAATTCAACCGAGGTCGTAGTTCACTCCAAAACGAATTTCGTGAAGGTCATCCAAAATCAGTTGTTTTTCCGGAAACCACTGATGCTGTGCGCCAACTGATATTGCAAGATTGGCATGTGACCTATCGTGAGATTGAGACAACCTTAGGCAATAGTGGGACCATTATACATTCAATGTTGCATGAACATTTGACCGTCCAAAAAATTGTTCGCGTTGGATCCCACACAATTTGTCATTCGCCCAAAAAAGGCTCATGTCGATTGGTCGAAAGAAATGCTCCTAAAATACGGTCGCGGTGCTTCGAGACACGTCTATGACATCGTGACTGGTGGTGAATTGTGGAGTTACGCGTATGAACCCGAAAATAAACAGCAGTCGACTTATGGGTGTTTTAAATTGAGCCAAATCCAACAAAAGTTACTCGCGCACGAAGCACTTTCAAGCAAATGGTCGCCTGTTTTTTCGGAAAACCTGGATATGTCGCAACCGTAGCACTAGAACATCGCAGAACAGTCAATTCAGAGTGGTACAGTTTGTTTGGCAGTTTTCTTTCAAGAAATCAGGAAAACCGAAGACGGATCACCCTTCACCGTGACAATGCGAGCTCTCACACATCGGCTCAAACAACTGAATTTTTGAGCACACAAAACATAGATTTGATGAGTCATCCGCCGTATAGCCCTGACTTGGCACCAAATGACTTCTTTTTATTCTCGTACGTTAAAAATCAAATGAGAGGTCAACGTTTTTCGACACCTGAAGAAGCGGTTGATGCGTTCAGAATGCATGTTTTGGAGATACCTCAATCGGAGTGGCAAAAGTGCTTCGGCAATTGGTTTAAACGCATTTAAAAGTGTTTATATAAAGCTATTTTCGATGATTAATATTTGTTGTTGTTGCTGTTCTTTAATCCCGAAATAAAAAAGGCAACCCTCGTAAGCCCTCATCCTCAAAGTTTTTGGGAAATCTTAATCTTTTTTTCCATTTTCTTCACTCACAAATGGCTTTTTCCTGGCAACCCTGTCGTTGTAGCCACTCTCCCCAACATCGACGAACAGTTTCTGAATTTCCTTGCTTTTGGCAGTAATTTTGCAGATCTGTAGCCATTTTCTGAGCACTAATACGTTTATTTTTTCTTAAGTTCCTAATAGTCCATTTTTCTTCATGTTCACCTAAAATTCTTTGGCGGCCAGGATTCGTCTTGGAGTCAGTTCCACCTTCATTGTTAAATCGTCGAATAATATTGCAGACTCTGCAACTCTGCGATTTCTCACTGCGTTTTCACTAGAGCGTTATGGTAAACTACCAACTGTCTAATGTCGGCGCCAAACAGCTGCCACCTGCTACGAGAAAAGATAGGACACTGACAGAGAAAGTGCTCTGAAGTGTCTTCACTTCTCCAGAGGTGTCGCAAAGGGTGACATAACTAAGCCCAAGTCGACTTAAGTAAAGTGTCTCGTTAGTACGCTGACAAGTAATCTGCACTCGTTTCTGCCTAGATACAGCAGATAAGACGCGGATTTCTTGCTGACGTTTGGGAGCATACTCTTGGTCATCCTGCATCCTGGAGAGTCACGCCATCTCTGGTTGTACTGTAGGGAAACCCAACTATCAACGGAGGCCCTGGCCTAGGATGCAGGTAGTCCCAAGGTGGGTTCGGGCCCTACGAATGCCTCTTTTGAACCTTGCCTAGCTAGTTCGACGGCAATCTCATTTCCCGTGACCCAGTGATGTTCCGGGACCCAAACAAGTCTTAGCGAATTCAGTCTGCCAACCAAATTAAAGGAAGACTTGCATTCTTGGACCACGAGTATCCTGGAAGTGGTTTAAGGATTGAGTAAGGCCTTAGGCACAGCTTTGCTGTCGTTTCTTTTGCCTGTTACTTACTGTTCAGACAACGATTTGATGAAGCTTCTTCTCGGCACCACCTCAGGCCCTGGTCAAGCAATTGGCTGCAAGCGACAAAGTGGCAAAGCGACAAAGCAATAAAGGCAGGCGCAAGGCGGCTGAGCGGCAAGGCGGCAGAGCGGCTGATCCGCAAGGCAGCAGAGCGGCTGAGCGACAAGGCGGCAGAGCAGCTGAGCCGCAAGGCGGCAGAGCGGCTGAGCGGCAAGGCGGCAAGGCGGCAGAGCGGCTGAGCGGCAAGGCGGCAAGGCGGCAGAGCGGCTGAGCGGCAAGGCAGCAGAGCGGCTGAGCGGCAAGGCGGCAGAGCGGCAAGGCTGCAGAGCGGCTGAGCGGCAGAGCAGCTGAGCGGCAAGGCGGCAGAGCGGCTAAGCGGCAAGGCGGCAGAACGGCAGAGCGGCTAAGCGGCAGAACGGCTGAGTGGCAAGGCGGCAGAGCGGCAAGGCGGCAGAGTGGCAGAGCGGCTGAGCGGCAAGGCGGCAGAGCAGCAAGGCGGCAGAGCGGCAAGGCGGCAGAGCGGCAAGGCGGCAGAGCAGCTGAGCGGCAAGGCGGCAGAGCGGCTAAGCGGCAGAACGGCTGAGTGGCAAGGCGGCAAGGCGGCAGAGCAGCTGAGCGGCAAGGCGGCAAGACGGCAGAGCGGCTGAGCGGCAAGGCGGCAGAGCGGCTGATCCGCAAGGCAGCAGAGCGGCTGAGCGGCAAGGCGGCAGAGCGGCTGAGCGGCAAGTCGGCAGAGCGGCTGAGCGACAAGGCGGCAGAGCGGCTAACCGGCAAGGCGGCAGTGCGGCTGAGCGGCAGAGCGGCTAAGCGGCAATACGGCAGAGCAGCAAGGCGGCTGAACGGCAAGGCTGCAGAGCGGCAAGGCGGCAGAGCGGCAAGGCGGCAGAGCGGCAAGGCGGCAGAGCGGCAAGGCGGCAGAGCGGCAAGGCGGCAGAGCGGCAAGGCGGCAGAGCGGCTTAGCGGCAGAGCGGCTGAGTAGCAAGGCGGCAGAGTTGCAGAGCGGCTGAGCGGCAAGGCGGCTGAGCGGCAGCTGACCATTTAATGAGCTGAGTGTTGAAAATGCCGTTTTCAAGTGCTCTTCGCAAAAACGTTTTAAGTGAAAATGGTCGCCGCCGCTCAACCACTTCGTGGCCACCATCATATGCTCGAAGCTACATGTGGTTTAATTCTGTTTCATTCATTTTGCCGATTTGCCGCTTGCCGCTCATTGCGTGGCCTACTGTTGCCTTGTTGGTGGCTCGTTTTGGAATACATCTGGCTTAAGGTGTGTCGCTGATGCTAGCTAGACTATGTTCTGCAGCCTCTCTTAGGGGTCCTAGAACATTAACTAGACGATCTTCGCTTTATATTTTAGAGGGGTCGTCGTTGAAGACTGTCCTCAATATGACACCAACGTAAACAAAGCTCAAATGCATTTCACTTCTGCCTTCATCAGATCAAGGATTCCTCAACCGCTTTCAATAAGGATGATATCCTTGATGATATTATGTACTTTGTCTAGCACAGAGCAGACTGAATTTTCCATTCTTGTAGCACCCAAACCGACGGGCTTGATGAAATTGCGAAAAAAACAGAATAACACCGAAAGCCTCATAACTGACTTCTTCACTGACGTAGAGCATCATGAGAATCGAGCCATCGTGAGCTTCAAACACAAGTCACGGCTGTTCTTAACAATTTCAGGTACGCAAATATGCCGCAAGAGTTTGGCAGGGTCTGTATAGCGATGACTCAATGGGAACCATCTATAGGGCTAAGCGAGCTACCTGTTCACCCAAATGCCTCTTCCCCTATGATTTAACAGGCTAACTACTTTACGCAGTGATGAAAGGTGCAAAGTTCTTCATAGACCGATGTGCCGTGTGGGACGTCCCATTGTCTCCGTGTTGCTTGATGGCACGAAATAAAGGAATTTTCTACGCTCCTCTAGCATTCGCTGGACGTTGATGAAAGTGGAGCTGTGGGCGCTGAAAATGATCTGTGGAGCGCAAGATATGATCTGAGGACAAAGCCGACACATCATCAATTTCACTACAAAACCGCACTCTGGCTAGAATTGCGTCCCACCCCCTTTACAAATTAAGCAAAGCCTTTCGTCGTTTGATGGCACAAGTCCTCAACTTGCCTCTCAGTCGCAAGCTCGCCCCGTTTCTTGGTCGCCCGACTGTTTCCGCGGAACAATCCCACCAACACGCAACGCAACCACATATCGGCTGCAGTTTGTTGTTGTTCCATCATGCTTTTGGATAACTTTTACTTGTTGCACGACATTCATTGGCACACTCGGCCGCAGCGGCAGCGGCAGCAAATGAAACCGAAAACAAAATGAGGAAAGCAATTTCCAGGTGAAAACGAGAGTTTTTTGCTCACACCTCT
Organism: Eristalinus aeneus; assembly: GCA_955652365.1. Taxonomy (NCBI): domain Eukaryota; kingdom Metazoa; phylum Arthropoda; class Insecta; order Diptera; family Syrphidae; genus Eristalinus; species Eristalinus aeneus. Next base: position 12,704,867 of record OY019134.1, read on the forward strand.
TTCTGTCTTTCCTCGATTGTCCGCCTCGGCCTCGCCTCTTTGCGTCGCTATGTGTCTTTAAGTCGTTTCGGATTCAAGTCCACGAATTCAAGATTCAAATTGTGTTTTGTCATAGATACAGATACAGCGGGAGATATGCCCGCTTTTGGATGGACGCCAGCGAGGGGACTTTCTCTCGTCGCGCGAGGAGGTGCAGCAGCAGCAGCACAGCGGCACACGTTCGAATCTCCATAATACGGTTCAGTCGGACAGATTAACAAAAACAAAGTAGAGAGGGAGAGGGGTGCGCCACGGGGGCACAACGCGGAACCCGAGCGCCCCGTTGACTGCATACGAAACGAGGAACGAGAAAAAAGTGAAAACGCGAAACGAAAACGAAAACGAGAATTACACTTTCGATTAATGCGTCTATTATGACGAGCCGGTTGGCCCCCAGGAGGAGGGGGGATGGAGGGCGAGGGGGCTGTGTGCTGAGGGCCAATTTTATGCTTATGCTGCCAGCGCACCGGGTCTCGATTGAGGTCAATCGGAGGTGGTGGGGGGAGAGAGTGGAGTGGATTCACACACAGCCCGTTGGCGGCGGCGGCCAATGACTCCAAGTTCGGTATCAAGTGGGTATCGTCAAGACGTTGTGTTGCGTTGAAGCGACAGTTCGCCTTCGATTTGGAGAAAACCGAGAGTGCTTCAGAGTGGTGGTGGTAGCGGCCGAGGGCAGTCGCCGCTCGTCATCAGCGGCATAAGTGCATGGTGTCAATAGCCTCTTGGAAATTTCTTTTCTTTCCCCATCACCATCCCCCTCCAGCAGCGGCGGCAGTGCTCGACATAATCTCGTTTCTTGGGCCCGCTGGTGGTGTGTTGCCTCAGTCTCAGCATAGATTTTTACTTTCATTCACGTGGAGGGGGGGAGGAGGGGCAGGGCTGGCTTCGTTTTTGCAACTCGACTCTTGGATGCATAATTTTTCGTTAGAAGGTGATAGTTGCTGGCGGGGTCGGGGCGGAACGGGGTTGCGTTGTTGATTTGGTTACCGTCCCAATGAAAGTTGGTTACACGGTGAAATGGTACTTGTTGCTTCGGCGGCAGCGTTGGCGGCGGTCACTGAACTTGGTTTCGAGATTTCTGGAAGCGGCTGCGGCTCGGGTTGAGTACGCTCGACGGGTGGAATTCGGTGAAATACCTGACGGTATGTGTGGCAAGGGAAGGGAGGGCAAGGGGACGTTGTGCGGCTTTATGCTGAAGTGCATGTGAAAGTTTTGTCGGCGCTATTATGTTGCGTTACATCGAGTTTATGTAGTTTATTGTAGTTTTCACCTGGCGTCGATGACCCTAGAGAGGTTTCTGGCTTTCTCACCAGTACGGGTGGGAAGGGCGAGTTTTCTTTTCTTTTTCTGAAGGGAGATTTGTGCCTTGGGCTTTTTGAATGGGGCAATACTGACGAAGGCGACGAGTGCTGCCCGGCAATTCAGAAATTTCGAATGAATGACTTTGATGTTTTCTCAGAGGGCCAGGGCGACAGTTATCTGGGGAGGAAGGAAACAACAATGAAATTAAGGTTTTCAAGGCTTACAAATTTCTCTGACTTTTAGTTGACTTCTGGAGGGAATCAATAAACTTCACAAATTTTTCGTTCAGAATCGTCAATGAACAGAAGGTCCCTACTTCTGGCGAGTGGGCGATATCATGCAGAACCATGGGAAGCTGATTGGAAAGGAACTTGTGTCCTCATTCAATTGTACCATTCCCTTTCGTAGAGGCTTTCTCTTACCGGTGATTTGAATGCTAAACACAGTAATTGGGGTGACAGGATGTCAAACGACAGGGGAAACGCACTATCAGGTTGTCTGGCGATGCATACTGTAGAGGTCAAGGTAGACTTATATGCTACCGATAGACCATCGTTTCCTAGGAGCGGGTCCTATCTCGATGTCGAAAGACGACTATCAATACTGGACGTAGATAGACGCACAAGGAATTGTTTAGCCACATTTGAGTATGACAGTGATCCATGCGGACTTGCCGCGGCGATCCCATTCCCGAATGAGCTGGAGGAACTAGAGGAATGTGTCCATGTTCATCCACAAAACTACGATAAGGCTCGCTGGCCACTATTCTCTAGGGCCTTATCCAGAGAACTACATTCGAGTGGGATCAATCCGCCAATGAACAGAAACCTGACGAACGAAGAGGTTGACAGATACTTCGTTCAAATGGACGACGTAATACGGCGAACTATGGACAAGAGCATTCGAAAGGTACCGATGACAGTGATGTATATCGAAATTCTACCATCGACGCACTCCACGTACACAAAAGCAGACTGCTATCAAGACTTTAATTCTTGCACAGACAGTTCACACATCCGCAGAATGCTAAAGTCTGCTTTTAAAAGCAGAAATCAAAAACCTCCAACAGCTTTTTAAAATTAATTACAGACTGGCTGTTAGTTTGCACTGGAACAATAAAAGCAGCGCTATAAGATCCAGCAATCCGAGTATGTTCCTGCAAATAAATAAAATATTCAGGAGGAAAGATCAGAATGACATTCAGGCCGTAAGGCTTAAAAGGACGACAGAAAATTCAGACATACTGACATCTGTTGGCATCAATCCGGATAGAGCAGTGCTTGATGATAACTTCTACGTAGTTGAAGATCCTCAGGAGAAGTTTACGACACTGGGAGCTGATTTTCAGAAAGTGTATACGGTTAACGAGTTCCGTAGGCCAGACCACGATCTGTAGAACAGAGCCCTATTGAAACACTTCTACCTTCGGGAAGAGATAAGGCAGTGGCGATCTGAGAAGACTGGTTTCACAAGGTTCAATCATGAGAATATGGCTAATAATGCCGTCGCCACAGATGGAAACAATGCCATTCAAATCTCAAAAGAAGGACTTCGGGGCATATTGAACTCTCTGAAGAAGAAGAAATCCACAGAGATCGATGGTATACCCGATATTGTGCTACGCCATCTACCCTCAGAGGCGGTGGGGATTTACACGACACTGTACAACAATATGCTGAGTAATGCATACTACCCGTCCAATTGCAAGACAGCTGTGGTGCAACCGATCCCAACAAAACTCCGGTCGGTCAGTCTTCTTCCTTGCATTAAGAAGGTCTTCGAAAAATTCTTGTATTAATTCTAAAAAAGTGGGTAGAGGACAATAATATATTACCCTACAAGCAGTTCGGCTTCAGAGCGGAGCATGATACCATACATGCCACGTCAAAGTTGGTTTCCGACATACAATGGAACAAATTGAAAAGCCAATGTACTTGTGCATGTCTGATCGACTTGGAAAAGGCATTCGACACCGTTTGGTTGGAAGGACTTTTTCCACAGCTGGTCAGACTTGGCATAAGAAGGCCACTGCTATACATGATCCATGACATGATAACAGGTAGGATTATCATGTAATGGATCATGTATAGCAATGGCCTACTTATGCCAAGTCTGACCAGCTTTAGAAAAAGTCCTTCCAACCAAACGTTCTGAAAAATGGCAACGTGACGTCTACCATGGTTTTCGACATTTAAAACGGTCTGCAATAGGAGACAGTTGGTTCGCCAACCTTGTTCGCTATATTGACTAGCGATCTTTTGTACTCCATGCAGCACATTATAGTATACGCCGATAATTTTGTTGCATACAGATCAGCGCCAAGGTCTAAGTTATTAACATGCTGCTGCAACATGACTTAAAAAAGTTTCAACAAAATTAAAAATGAATTTCAATAGGTGCAAGACAAGTATTTTCAGACCTCAAGGGACATGAAATTAAACTGGCGTAAGTTTCGCATTAATTAATCTTGGACGTTAGCAAAGGCGGATGAGGAAGCCCTTAGTCTCTTCGAGAGAAAAATTTGATTGTTGGTCCTGTTTGCGTTGATGGCATCTAAAGGAGAAGATTTAATGACGAACTCTATGGGCTGTACAGCGACATGCGCCTGGCCAAGCGTCCACGGATACAACGCTTAAGATGGCTTGGTCATGTAGAGCGTAGGGACACCATTGCTCCGGCCCAAAAAGTCTTTGAATCCGTGCCATTGGGACAACGCAACAGAGAACGACCTAGACTAAAGTGGCGCACACAAGTGCAGAAGGACCTCAACCAACTTGGAGTGCGCAACTGGAGACAGCTGGCGAAAATTCGTGCTGGCTGAAGAGGCATGTTGGTTGAGGCCCAGGTCCACCCCAGACTGTAGCGCCACAAGAAGAAGAAGAAGAAGTTCCGCATTGTTGACCCACCGGGAGAACCTTTGGCTGTGAAAGGCCTGGTAAGGTACTTTGGCCTTTGGTTGGACCAGTATTTGTCCAACCAAAGGCCTAAGTACCTCACCTTGACAAACATGTGGATCCTGCTCTGACGATCGCCAAAAAAGCCTTTGCTGTGGCAAGAAGGTTGTTTTACAGCAGCCAACTTGATTCCAGGGTGAAGGGAATATTATGTATGTGACACTCTTCCGGCCGATGATGGCGTACGATTGTCCTGTTTGGTTCAATATGAGCCCTTCCCAGATGGGAAAGAGGAGGCTGTTTGAGAGGCAGTGTCTCAGGACCTGTCTCAGGTTGTATCGACTTCCGAATTTCAGTACAAGAAATTTTATCCCAACGAGACTTTCTACAACGAGGCAAATCTGATAAAGATTGATAATGTCATAATAAAATTGATTCGACAGCACGTTGCACGGTCGTTGACATCGACGAACAGCCTGAGCTTCGGGGCTTGCTACCCCAACATTTTGTATTTCGAGAAGATACGGCAGAATGGCTTTATGCCACCAGGGGCATTCCTTTATTTAGATATGATGGGTTCAGTTCAGGACAGGGAGGGATGCCCTATAATTATCGATGTCGCACGTCGAACAGTGGACCGGCGACTAGTTTATGAACCGAAAGTCGCTCGCAGCCGTGAGGATCTGCTTCGGTTCAGTAAAGCGATCTCCGCCCGAGACAGGAGGGAGGTTAAATTCGACCCCTGCCGCCGTTGACTTGTCTTTACACTTTATGTTATGTGTACGTTATATTGTCAGCTGGGCAGTCTGTAGTCAGTTTCTTAGTGGTTAGATTAAGTTCCAGGTTAAGTTTTGAGTTAAGTTTTAAGTTACATAATAATAATAGTTGGCGCTACAGTCCAGATCAGGGCCTAGCTTGTTCATCAACTACTCGTGTTGGGCGCGCTACTGTTTTCTCAGGAGTAGAAGGCACCTTCATTTTTTGCCGATTCCGGACGACGAAATTTGAGAAGCTTTCTTAAACAGTTATTACTCTTTGAGTGTTATCAGCAGCTCAAAAGAGTCGGTGCCGTGAAAAATTCGATGTGTTCAGCCGGGAATCGAACCTGGAACTTCTGCTTGTGAGTGTCGCTCTCTACCCACTACGATATGGCGGTCACATCTACAGTTGACTGCCGGATCCGAACGAGAAGCTTTTTTAAAAAAAAAAATATGTCTCTTTGAGTGTAGCCAGGAGATCGAAAGAATTAATAACAATAATTGTTGGCGCTGCAGTCCAAAAGGGGGACCAGGGCCTAGCTTGCTCATCAACGGCTCGTGTTGTGCGCACTACTGTTCTCTCATGAGTAGAAGGGACCTACAGTTTTATGCCGACTCCGAACGGCGAAACTTGAGAAGCTTTCACAGACAGTTATTACTCTCTGAGTGTTCTCAGCAGCTCGAAAGCGGTGGTGCAGTGAAAAATTCGAAAAATTTGTGTTGAGCTGGGAATCGAACCTAGACCCTTCGGCGTGTGAATACACAATGGAAACCCCTTTGTGTAGTGTGTCATCCTGTATCCTTTGGCCAGGGTTAGAACCCCAGCCCTATAACATTTTTTTTTAGTAAATTCGTTTTATTATCATTTCTAAATTACGTTTTACATTTCTTGATTTTATTTTTGTTTTGGATTTTATTATTGAATTTAATTTTTGGATTTAACTCTAACGAGGATAGTAACTCTTAATTTTTCTGTTTTTAGTTAAGGTTAAGAAAAATTGGCATACTCTTAGGGGCTGGTAATTGATATACATTTGTTTGTTTTTTTTAAATAAATGAATTGTCTTATAAGATGGGTGGTGGAGTTTTTTTTATTCTACAAGACGGAATAGTTAATTTTCATTGCCGGAGGTGTGTGTGGTGCTTAGGGAATGCAGTCTTTCTAGGTGCTGCTGGCGGGGTGGAGTGTTGATCCGTGGCTAATGTCTCCGCCAAGGGGCTACCTCCTATAGTTTCGCCAAGGGAGATAGCAAAGGTCATGTCAGCTATGCCATGAGGGGTGGGATGGCGACTTGTGCCAATGTCATCAGGCACGCGCGAGTTCTTAACGGACTCTTATCACGGAACGACGCTGGAAGGGCATTGTTTCGTAGTAGGGCTAAGCTAGGTAGTCTTAAGTTAGTAAAGGCTTAGCGTAGACTTAGTTTTAAGGATAATAAATTAGTCAAGGCTTAAAGTAGGTTAGTTAGCTTAGTTTCACGATTAACCTTCCGGTCTTGTTTGGTGGTAAGGGCAAAGGCGTTGCATACCCTTTCCTATTCCCTCCCCTTCCTCTTCATTCCTTCTTTAGATGTCTGTCCGCTGTCAGGTAAGGGTATTAGGCTTTCTCTTTTCTATTGTAACCTTTTTCTCCTCTTCTTCTTCTGTCTTCCCCTAGCTAGCTTAATAATAATTGTTGGCGCGGCAGTCCAGAGGGGGGCCAGGGCTTAGCTTACTCAGCAACTACTCGTGTTGTGCGCGCTTCTGTTTTCTCACGAGTAGAAAGGACCTACAGTTTTTTGCCAACTCCGAACGGCGACGTTTGAGAAGCTTTCTTAGACAGTAATTACTCTTTGAGTGTTGTCAGCAGCTCGAAAGAGGTGGTGCCGTGAAAAATTCTAGGTGTCCAGCCGGGAATCGAACCTAGACCATTCGGCGTGTGAGCGTCGCACTCTACCCACTACGCCACGGCGGCCACCACCTAGCTAGCTTAGGCACTTTTTTTTTTGTGTGCAGTGGGAGATGTGCGAGTGAGGTAGACAAGAACCACCCCGTCCGACGAGCTAAGCCGTGCATCCACTAGCGTGCCGCCGTCCTCCTCCTCCTCCTCATCGAAGCTGCGCTTGTGGCGAAAATAACCCAACTGCAAAAAACTGTAGGTCCCTTCTACTCGTGAGAGAACAGTAGTAGCGCGCACAACATGAGTAGTTGATGAGCAAGCTAGGCCCTGGTCCCCCTTTGGACTGAAGCGCCAACAATTATTATTATTATTATTTTTGTGTTTGTTATTAAAAATGTCTCAACATCTTCAAATCTTTTCTCAAAAGACCTAAATTTACTATTCAAAAATATTTCAAAGAGCTCCTGTCTTTCGCAAGAAAAACATTGCATTTTGACACCTTGAATATAAGGACAAAAGTTCAATATTTTCGACACTTGCACTTGCACTTGTACTTGCACTTATGAAGTTGTATCTATAATAATATGTGTAAAATAAGGCTTAAAGTCAAAAACTGTTAACTACTGGTGTACGCTACGAGAGGGCTCTTCAGATTAACGTGCCGATATTATTTTGCGGAACTTAAAATAAGTTGCATTTCCGGAATTCGGATGTTTTTTTTATGACAAGATGCATTTTAATTATTATGTTGTTTATTACTTTTATGACTAATGTAATAAAGATGTTGTGCAATGAATATGACGCGCCTACCTGACCATGGGAAGAAGTTGTTAGAAAAATCAATTATGGTGCCATTATTCTAAACAGGGCTGTATATACACAAAAATTAAAAAAAAATAGTTTAGGCAAACATCGGTGACTTTTGACTTTGGTTTTCAGTAAAGAAATGATTAAGCTAAAAAAATTAAGTTCAAATTTGGCTCGATGGTTGCCTATTCAAAAAGTACCGTTATTTAAAAACAACTTTTAGGTTCTTGTAATCCGCCATTTTGTTTTCGGCTAACGGTACTTTATAACTGAGTGAAAACTAATTGTATTCAAAGAACATATTCTAATTGATAAATTCAATCCAAAACATTTGTTACAAACACTTGTTTTTCAATGTACCAACTGAACAAAGTTGCGTCAAGTACTTTTGAATGAACGCAACTTCCCTGTTCTTACAACTTTGATGCCAAACGCTGAGTAATGAAGCCACTCAAATCCCAAACCATATGGCCCATATTATCAACTAACCGGAAAGGTAACTTTTATTGAGATCGGTTGCGTTTTCAAAAATCGACTTCTCGCCGCTCCCGCCATAGAGCTGCCCCATAGTACCACGGCGTCATGCGCGCAACACGATGGTGATGACGGCCCTGTGAAAAAAATGTTTTTTTTTGTTTTATATCGTAAAGTGTGGGGTCTCAGCCCCCTTTGCGCGGACACTTTCGACACTTGTCCACTACGGCCAGGACTATTTAAAAAAAAATTAAGGAATCACTTAATGTAGAGGATGAAAACAGATTTTGAGTATCATAAAAAAATGAAAAAATGGTTTGAATTTGATACATTTGTCTGAAAAAGCGAACACCTGCCTCATCCAAAAGCTCACTGAGAGATTCCCTTGTGCCTTTTTTGTGTCGTTTTTGTGCATTCGAAACAGCAGAATAGAGACATATTCTTCAACTTTGAAACTTCATTCCTTGTTTATACTGAACCTGTCGAATTATATGTTTCATCATGCCTGATTTGTTTTGACCCCACCGTTGGCTATGTTTCCCAAACTTGTAATGCACAAGCACTAATTGTCGAGGGAAATGTATTCAAAGTCAAAGTTTTGTCGGATTGTACACATAGACAATACGGAGAATTCGTCCGATAAATGAACCGACAGACAAACTGGAAGAAGGACAGACTGAAATTATAATGATTTCGTTTCGCTCTTCATATTTATTCCAAGCTTCCTGGTCCAGGGGACTTATTCCCAGCTAAGTGAGCCTATCATATCGCTTAAAAATCAGTTAAAAGTTCTTCAAGAAATCAATTTTGCCGAGTAACGTTAACTATGCTCCACACTAGCTTCATTCTTTCCCTTGTCAAGGCATGCATTTGCCAGAGATTGATGTCAGCGACGGATTTTTTGTGTTCTCCACCGACAAGAGTAAGGCTTCGGGAGGTTTATTCTCAATGGGTGGCAGAATCAGAACATTCTGAGGATAGAATTGTTGGATTTTAGGAATTTCCAAAATCAGTTGCTGTATAAGTTCGGTTCTAGTCCACCACCCTCAGTGATGCCACAAAGGTCAACTAACAGCTGAAACCTGGCCATCAAAGCCCCACCGAAATCCATGTTAACTGCAGATCCTCTAGTCTTGCCCCATGTAACTGCTTTCTTAATCTCACCGCTTTCTCTCGCCCATACCGCGCGTCGTCAGATCGAAACTAAAACCACTTAGATGCATAATTAGTTCACCTTCGCCTTTTTAATGACTGCCTTCCTGATTAAAGCCACTCTTGACGCTCGTTAAGCTCTTGGCCGCGTGCGTGCCTCCGCTGAAAGTGTTCTCACTGCAAACGGCCCTCACTTGCTGCGCGCACACACACGCGCATGCCAACATCTGCGTACGCAATGCGGAATTGTCTCACACAGCAGCCGTCGGCCGCGGCGGCCGCTTGGAAAGTTGCGATACGCATTCAATTTGCGGCTGGCTGTGTGCGCTACGTAATCGTGATGGAGACTCACCATCGCTATGTGTGCGCGCACAATGCGGTAGCTGTTGCGACGCAAACGGTCCCCTTTCGATTTTTGTCCATTGACCTCCATAATTCGTTTCATGCAGTGAGAAGTGAATTGTATACATGGCGTACGCTTGTCAGACTTAAAGCCGAGACTGCGTACCAAACGATCAACTCCAAGACAAAGTCTGCCCACAAATCGGGCTTGGAGAAGCTGGGCGCTAATCGTTCGGACAAACATCGGCTAGGGTCACTGCGAGTATCCCCGATTCGTGAATATCGGCCGCCGCCGTACCCAGCTTCCCAGCCTACTATGAGAAACGACTGCTACTGCGACTCCGACAGAGATGGCGACGGCGCGCGGCGGCACACAGTTCCATGACCTCATTTTAGAGTCTCGTCGGGGTTAATTGCGGTAGTTGAACGTGAACGTGAGTGACATTCAACTGCAATCGATCGATGCGGGCCGAGTGACACATGTCACACTTAAAGGGTGCCATTGACATCGAAAGGGCACCCGAAACCGACACCGCGTCGGCTGACCCAATTTTGATGGGGGTCAGCACTTAGTTTTCGGCCGTGTGCTTTGGGTGTGCGCGTATTTTTTTTTCCAATTTTGCGCTCAAGGCGACACTGAAACGCCGAAACACTGACGGACGACACGGTCTTGTCCGGTCCATAGAGCGCACGGCAGAGACAGACCTCAATTCGAGTGGCCGTAGTATGTGATAAATTGGGCGAGGGTCAGGGCGCAGCGATTTGTGCGCGAGGTAACGACCGACAACAACAAAAACAAAAAAGACGTCTCGGCAAACAGCTGTTGTGCAAATTAGTACAGCTAATTGAGGGACGATGTGACCGGTAATGTGTGGCAATGAGAGATAGAAAGAGAGAGGGTGATGAACAGAAGATGGTGGCAATGAAGCAGGAAGTAGTTGTGTCTCTTTACTTTGTATAAGGACTAAGATGGCATCCTTGTGGCACACCGACTGAAAACTGTTGAACCGAAAGAAAGCACAAATGGCAGTAGTCTAGGTGTCGTCGGAGTGTCAAAACAAAGAGCTACGTACACGAACTGAAATTTCTTTTACAGTGTCGAAGGGTTCCAAACAGAGCAGTATCGAATGCTTCCAAGACGAATGAAAACATTTTTGGGAGAAATCATTTTCGATGTCACTTCAACAAGATACCGACATTGAGTAATTCAAAATTTTCCAAAAAAAAACGAAAATCAAGTTCTGGAGACAATTTTCAGCCTATACCCGACAATTTTAGAATTGTGGGAGCAGATTAGTTTCGGCCCATGATTCGGTTTTTGTTCTTTTGGAAGAGAATGGCAACGAAATCAAATATCACTTGGATGCTGTGAAAGGTATGGCGTCTAATAATAATAATTGTTGGCGCTACAGTCCAAAGGGGGACCAGGACCTAGCTTGCTCATCAACTACTCGTGTTGTGCGCGCTACTGTTCTCTCACGAGTAGAAGGGACCTATAGCTTTTGCCGACTCCAAACGGCGAAATTTGAGAAGCTTTCTTAGACAGTTATTACTCTTTGATTGTTGTCAGCAGCTCGAAAGAGGTGGTGCCGTGAAAAATTCGAAAAATTGGTGTTGAGCTGGGAATCGAACTTAGACCCTTCGGCGTGTGAGCGTCGCACTCTACCCACTACGCCACGGCGACCAAAGGTATGGCGTCTCCCTGGATAAAAACTGTCGAAACTTGCTTTAACTGGGCTACATACAGACGCCCAACAAGGAGGCATGATCTTTAATTGACTGATCATCGATTAAAGGTGCTGAGCTACAGGCCTCTTAAAAGACCACGTGGACTATATCCTGTATAAGATAATGAGCATGAAAAGGCTGCCCATGCGAGGGGTGCCTGGATTGCTGGTTTTTCTTGTAAGCGGCCAGGTTGGTCATATGAAAGCATCTGAGAAAATCTGCAGCGTCGTTATTTCATGGATTCAAAAGGAGACTACAGTCATGGTGTCGGGCATAGTTCAAGTTGAGTCTCTCCTAGATGGAAAGGCTGAGGGTGTTGAAAAGCCAATGTCATCGGATCTGAATCGATTTTATCGAACACCTGAATCCGATTACAAGAAATGTTACCCCAACGAGGTTTTGTACAACGAGCCAAACCTAACGAGAAAAGATAATTTCACTTCCTCTGATGGTTACAACAAAACTAGCCCTCAACACCGCTCTTAAGTCGCGAAAATTTCCTTGAGCCAACTGTAAGAAAACATAAAAAAAACAAAAAAAAAACTTCCAAAATAGTTGAAGTTCTTCATAAAAACAAAAACAAAAAACAAAACAAAACGTGGAACCTTGTGGTACTCCACTTATCAAGTTATAAGAATTTGCCTCCATAAATTTCAAATTCATATTGTGTTGTAATCAGAAACTCAGTAAGCATACCCGCACGTACATGGTTTCGTTTTGATTATTATGTTGATTTTCACTGTTTTTTTTTTTAATTTTACATACATGGCTAGGTAATGTATGGACGGCTCTGCTCCCTCCCGGAAAGTCTTCGAATCTGAGTTACTGGGACAATGCAACAGAGGACGACCGATGAGTGAAATGTCAGCGTCGTTTGCCCGGTTCACAAGAAAGGAAACTCCTTTGACTGCGCCAACTACCGAGAGATTAGTCTCTTCAGCATCGCATACAAGATCCTCTCTGCCGTATTGTGTGAGTGTCTGAAACCGTTTGTCCATGACCTGATAGGTCCCTTTCGGTGTGGTTTTGGACCAGGGAAGTCCACGATAGACCACATGTTCAAATTACTGTAAATCCTGGAAAGGACCCAAGAAGTACAAATCGACACTCACCACCAATTCGTCGATTTTAAGGCAGCATATGACAGTGTGCATAGAGACGAGCTTTATAGTGCCATGTTTAGTTTTGGCATTCCTACCAAACTCGTCAAATCTTATAGGATGACGATGGAGAACTCTCGCTGTTCCGTCGAGGTCGGTAACGAACTCACCGAGACCTTCAATATGAAAAAAAGTTTTAGACAAGGCGCCGCAACATCGTGCGTAACTCACAAGTCAACACCAGAGGCACGATCTTCCAGAAACCAGTTCCATTGCTAGCTTAAGCTGATGATATTGACGTGATTGGACGAACACAGCGTGCTGTCTATAAGGTGTTTGCTGGCATTGAAGCGGAAGTTGCTAATAGGGGTCTGGCAGTTAATAAGGGCAAAACTAGCATGTACTTAGTCGTCAAGAAGAAACACGCACTATCGACGTCTCGGACAGAGCAGAACTTGGAGGTGTATAAGGACTTCGTCTAGGGCAACATCATCAAAACCGAAATCATCATAACCACTTTTGCCAATCGCTCAAGAGGCAATTGAAAGAAAAGTTTGCGAGCGATTTCTGGTCATGTTTGCGTTGATGGCATGTGGAGGGGAAGATTTGACGACGAACTTTATGGGCTGTACAGCGACATGCGCTTAGTCAAGCGACTTTGTACACAACGCTTAAGATGCCTAGACCATGTAGAGAGTATGCACACCTCTGCTCCGTCCCAAAAAGTCTTCGAACCGGAGCCATTGGGACAACGCAACAGAGGACGGCCTAGGCTAAGGTGGCGCACACAAGTGAGGAAGAACCTGAACCAACTTCACGTGCGTAACTGGAGGTAGCTGGCGACAGATCGTGCTGGCTTGAGAGACATGTTGTTTGAGGCCCAGATCCACCCCGGACTGTAGCGCCACAACAAAAAAAAGCTATATTTTATTCGCGCACTGCACTTTCACTTATGCACGGTTTCCTTTGAAAGTCAATATATTTAAACTATAGATTCAACATTTAGATTGAGTGATATTATTCTTTTTAAATATGAATTTCTATTACATTCCACAATAAGTTTGTCAAATATCTCCCTTTTCAAATATCCCTCGCCTTTTTGCCTTTTGAACTTTCCGGCTATGTACAATGCGCTATAGAGCTTATATCTGGCAATCCTATGCCTCATTTGAAGGTCTTGACAGAACCTACAAAACGACGCTATGCATGATTAGTTTGGATATTGCATTCAACAGTCATAAAGGCGTATACATGGAGATCACCAATGCCGAATTTTGCTCTATTTTAGAGTTTTCCTACGTTAAAGGCAAATCCTGTAGGGAAACGTTCCGTGCGATTAATAGTGTATTGGGGGATGGTACTCTATTACATAGAACTGCGGAGGAATGATTTCGACGATTCAGAGCCGGTTAAAACGACACTATGGATAAGCCAGCCGGCGGAAGACCTGTGACGACGGAGACCGATCGAGTCATGGAAATCATCGAGTTGTGGTAGACCGGCGTGTGGCATCTCGTGATATCGCCCAGGAGATGGGAGTTAGTCACCAAACCATTTTAAACCATCTGCTGATGGCCAATAATAATAATAATAGCTGGCGCGACAGTCCACAGAGGACCAGGGCCTAGTTTACTCATCAGCTACTCGTGTTGTGCGCGCTGCTGTTCTCTCACGAGTAGCAGGGACCTACAGTTTTTTGCGGACTCCGAACGGCGAAGTTTGAGAAGCTTCATTAGGCAGTTATAACTCTTTGCGTCAGCTCGAATGAGGTGGTGCCGTGAATAATTCGAGAAATTGGTGTTGAGCTGGGAATCGAACCTACCCCCTTCGGCGTGCGAGCGTCGCACTCTTCCCACTACTCCACGGCTGCCACTTCTGCAGAAGGCTGAATACAAAAAAACTTGATGTTTGGGTGCCGCATGATTTGACGCAAAAAAATGTTCTGAACCGAATCAACGCCTGCGATATTCTGCTGAAACGGAACGAATTCGACCCTTTTTTGAAGCGGATAGTGACTGGCGACGATAAATGGATCACATACGACAACATCAAATGAAAACGGTCGTGGTTGAAGGCCGGTGAATTGTCCCAAACAGTGGCCAAGCCGGGATATACGGCCAGGAAAGTCTTACTGTGTGTTTGCTGGAATTGGAAGGGAATCATCTACTATAAGCTTCTCTCATATGGCCAGACGCTCAATTCTAGCATCTACTGCGAACAACTGGACCGCCTGAAGCTGGTGATCGACCAGAAGCGTCCAGAATTAGGAAGAGGAAGGGTGTAATGTTAAACCAGGACAACGCCAGACCACACACTCCGTTGATGACTTGTCAGAAGCTACGAAACTCGGATGGGAGGTTTTATCGCACCCACCCGGACATAGCGCCAAGTGATAACCACCTGTTCCTGTACATGCCAAACGCCCTAGGTGGTGTGAAATTGAACTCAAAAGAGGCTTGTGAAAAGTGGCTGTCCGAGTTCTTCGCAAAAAAGTAGGGGGGCTTCTACGAGGGGGGTATTATGAAGTTGCCGTATAGATAGAAAAAAATTATCCAACAAAACGGCGCATATTTGAACTAAATCCGATCACTGTAACACATTCTATGAAGCATTGAACGAAGTTCAAAAAAGCGGAAGGAAGTTATTTGACAACCTTATATCAGAGGAGACTACTTTGAGGTCACCTTATTTTTTGAACAGACCTCGAATGCCACTCTCAAGATGAAAAACAGCGTTTTCAAGTTGGAGGAAGAAAGCGCATCTAAGTTGCTATTACGGCAGGGATTGCTTTTCTTGGGGTGCTGGGGTTTTGGGCTGTTTCACTTTTAAGGAGTTCAGAACTACCGATTTCCAGATTTTGTCTCCAACTCGATAATCAACATTGAGTCCCAAAATGTTGCAGACGTACCAAAAAAGATCATATTTGTTCATTCGGCGCCCTTCGTAATGAGCTCGCTAGAGTTTGATGCCACCGATGACAGTCAGTCACCACTTTTCTCAATTTTGAGGCCAGGCTGGATCCCTCTAAGGAGGCCTTGGTCCCCCTGTGGACTGTCGCATCTACAATTGTTATTATTAGCTGTGTGTTAACGTTTAAATTGTTTGTTAGATGCAGAGAAGTTAGACGTTGCTTTGCGCATTCAGCGATTTCCTTCTGTGGAAAAATAGGATCAAAGAATTTGCATTCAATTTTGTGTAAATAACAGAACAGTGGCATACTCTGAGTCAGGGGGGGGGCACAAGCTCCTGAAAGAAGGTCGAAAGGATCTGAATAACGACCCTCTTCGTGGACACCGCAGCACATCAGCAATCGACGAAAATGTGGAGTAAGTGAAGACAATTCTTATGGAGAATCATCTAATCACTACTGGAGAAGTTGCTGAAGATGCCGGCATGTCGGTTGACTGATGCCATAAAACTTTTTCGGAAAATTTGGACATGAATCGTGTTAGTCAGTTCCAAAATTGCTGAGTTTTGACAGCGAAAAACAAAAAGACGCATTAGCATCGCTCAGGAATCGTTGAACTACATCAATGGCGATCCAAATTTGCTTAAAAGGGTCGCAGCTGTAGACGAATCTTGGGTATATGGTTATGATATTGAAAACAAAGTCCGATGGGCCCAGTGAAAGAGCCCAGGAGAGCCAAGATCAAAAAGCACGCCACTTTCGATCAAATGGGAAGGTTTTGCTGACTGCTTTTTTCGATTTCCGTGGCGTAGTGCATCAGGAGTTCTTACCAACAGGTCGTACGGTCAACAAGGAGTATTATCTTGAAGTCATGCGACGCTTGTGAGAAGCAATACGAAGAAAACGTCCAAAATTGTGGAAGAAACAATTTATGGCTTTTGCGTCACGATCAGGCACCTGCTCACTGATCACGGTTTGTCTGTAATTAATTGACCAAAAACAACACCGAATCATGCCTTCACCACAGTATTCACCAGATTTGGCCTTTTCTGACATTTTCCTGTTCCCAAGATTGAAGAAACCCAAGTAAAGGACGGCGTTTTGCGACGACTAAGGAGAGCAAAAGCGGTTCGCTGAGAGAGCTCAGGGCATACTAAAAAGTGCACATCACAACTGCTTCGAGGATTGGAACGAACGCTAGCACAAGTGTGTTATATCTGAGGGGGAATACTTTTTTTTTAACAGACCTCCTATGCCACGCTCAAGATGAAAAGGAACGTTTGGCGTAGCAAGTTGGAGGATGAAAGCGCATCCAAGTGGCTATTGCGGCAGGGATTGCTTTTCTTGGGGTGCTGGGGTTTTGGGATGTTTCGCGTTTCAGAAGTACAGGAAAGTCCTTTCCAAATTTTGTCTTCAACTCGATAGTCAATATTGAGCCCAAAATGTTGAAAATGTTGCGCACGCATAAGTAGGAATCATATTTGTTCATTCGGCGCCATCTGTAATGAACCCTTTGGAGGTTGATGCCACCGATGACAGGCAATCACCACTTTTCTCACTTTTGAGGCCAGGCTGAATTCTTTTAAGAAGCTCCTGACAACGACAGTTTGCTGTTCCGCGAATATTTAAACTGATCTTCGGTTTAGAATCGGCTTGGAGTTCCAGTCTACGAATGGTTTTCATTTTATCATTTTTTTTAAATTTCTCAGTCTCACTTTTTATTTATTATGAATGGCTTCCAAAATTTTACCAAAACTATTTCATCTTTTTTCTTGAAAATTAAACCTCGCGGGAATGTACCTGATAAAGCCTATACCCAGAAACTGGACAAACGTCAAATAAGTTAAAGAACCTCATGAACAACAGCAGCGTTTGAGGAGCTGTGGGCTGTGTTAAGAGCAAATGTCACTGTTAAAGTGGGAGATGACTATTTCATCAGACAGTTTTCCTGCCCAATTCTACTTAACATTTAGCACGGTTTTCCGACCTACTTGTCACTTTCTTCAGTGAAAAGATTCACTATTTCCCGTCTCTCAAAGGGCTTTTAGCTGTTGCCTATCTGTGCCACGTCACCTATTCAAATTGTGTGTCTCTAAAGCACTAGCCTAGCCAATAGTGTTAATTTAAAAGAAAGTGACGCCAAATCTCCGCGACCTTCATTCTGTACAAACTCCGTTTTTATCTGCAGTGGAAGATCGATCAACAAACTCGTTGTCAACTCAAGGCGATCCCAATCTCTTGTGTGATCACTCCCCAAACAGCTCCCTCCCGTTTTAATTTCCTTAATAACAGCAATCAGTCAGACTACTCAGATTGCGATCAGTGATCGCTCTTCACTTGATGCAAAGGAAATTTCTATCGTTTACCAAAGCCACCCAAGCGATAACTTCCCCTACCCCCCACCAGCGGAGCACTCAATTTCTCTAGATCAATAAGCACACCACTCTTGAGTGATCAATTCGTCGAACCTTATCGCGCGGAGGCCACACTCTCATGAACTCTTCTTGGCCACTACGCTACTCGAGCTCACGACTTCAGCGGCTAAAGAACCATCCCAAAGTGGCCTATTGCTGTGGCATATCACGGCCTGATTCAACGCCACTCCACGCCAGGGAAAGGGGGGCTTCATTCATTCGGTATTCACAACGAAAGTGCGATGACTTTCGATTTCATGAGCGAAAGTAGGCACATCGCTATCGACAGCACAGTGGCAGCAGCGATCCGCTTCAGACACAGTTTGAGGTTAAAAATGAGGCTACGACACACACCGTTAGTGTATGCGCCCCGAGCTGGGGGCCTTCTCGGTCTTCTTATAGTTTCGCTGCCTGCAACATTGTTTGGCCGGGCATCGGCAGCAGCACGGCAGAATCTTGCGGCATGCAAATGAAGAGAGTTTAACCGTCGTTGTCGTCGACGCCGTGACGTAGTGACAGCGCGCCTCAGTGAATGTGGCCGTCGACGAGGTCGTAGTGAAATTTCTTTTTTTTTTCAGCTCTTTCTGGTTGCTTGCGAAAATTCTCCTTATCTGATCAGATTTGGTTTTCGGGGTTAGGGAAATAGATCCGTGGCACAGTTGACCGGAGCTGTCGTTCTGAATCGCTTTGGACTAGATCCCACGATGTGGAGCGATTGGAGCTGTGATTTAGGTGAGACCGTTGATTGGGGGAAAGTTTACTTTAGCTGGGCGAATGGTTGAATGGAGAGTTGTTGGGGATGATGAAGAAGAAAAAGAAGACAGAAAGGCCTTTCAAGTCTTCTTTCTTTGCAGAAGGTCCTCGTTGAGGCTCGTTACCTCTACTTCTTCTTGTGGCGCTACAGTCCAGCAATCTGGTGCTACTAGGGGCCGTTCCTAAAGCTGGAATTAAAGTTCTTCACTCGGAGAACCAAGATAGAGCTTAAACAGATGCTCATCCTGCCAGTCTTGTTATACTTCCAGCCAAAAACTGGACGATACACGTAAGTGCTGAGTGTGTTATTGGGCTCTTCGAGAGAAAATTTCCGCGGCAAATATTGGTTCTGTCTGTAATGAGGGCAAATGGAGGAGAGGACATAAACGGGGGCTCTATGGACTGTATCGAGATATGGATGAACGCCGGAAGGCAAAACACTTAACAACACTGCTCAGACACGTCGAAGGAATGGACGACAATGCTTCAGTTGAAAGGATCCTTGAATCTTAATCTCCAAATTCAAGGAGAGGATAAAGGCCGAACTTCCGACAAAAAGACTTCATGATCGCGGAAGTATGGGAACTTGGTTCAGATGACTGGGGACAGCTTGTCCGGGACCGTCAATAAAGGAAGGAAACATAAGCTTCGCCTTTGAACCAACGTGGGTTATCAGATTGATAAGAAAGAAAGTACGTAAGTGTTGAGGGAAACAGATCAAGTAAAAACCGAAACCTTCGCGAAATAAACTTGTTTGCAAGACTAACGCGACATACCGGTATGAAGTGAGCGTCAAGATACAAATGTCTCGATAGGGAACATTTGTTGTGAACGAGCCCTTAATTTTTATATTTTTTTGTTTGCTATGACATCTGTGAGAATTATTTAGTGTACATCCAGTCATTGAACAGACAACATCATATTTTTTCATCGTGTTAAAAATGTCGAATTTTGTACCAGAAAGTGATGATTTGCGGAAAGCGTTAATTATTTGTTTTCATTTGAAGAAAAGTGTTGCAGACTCTCATCGAATGCTTGTCGAGGCATATGGGGATCATGCTCTATCAGAAGCAACATGCAAAACATGTTTTCAACGGTTCAGAAATAATGATTTTGATGTGAGAAATGAAGAAGGTGGAAGACCACCAAAAAAGTCTGAAGACGCCGAATTCCAAGCGATATTGGATGGAGATGACACTTTGAGTCAAAAGCAAATGGCAGCAATGTTAAATGTTGCACAACAAACAATTTCTGACTGTTTAAAAGCTAGGTGAAGATCCAAAAGTGTGGAAAATGGGTGCCACATGATGACAGATAGAAAACCGAAAAAACACTTGTGAAATTTTGCTTCAAAGACACGAAAGAAAATCGGTTTTGCATTGGATTGTTATTGGCAATGAAAAATGGATTTATTTTAAGAATCCTACCATAAACGGAAAAAATCATGGGTTAATCTGAGACAACCATCAACATCGACTGCAAAACCAGATCGACTCGGCAAGAAGACAACCCGGTGTGTTTGGTGGGACCAGAAAGGTGTGCTGTACCACGAGCTAAACCTGGTGAAACCGTTAACACTGATCGCTGCCGATAACAAATGATCAATTTGAACCATGGTTAGATCGAAAAACAGCCAGAATAGGCCAGAAGACACGGCAAGGTAATTTTGATCCATGACAATGCACCGGCACACAAAGGAGAGCCGGTTCAGGACACAATCAAAACACTTCGCTGGGAGCAGCTACCCCACCCGCCGTATTCACCAGACTCGGCTCCTTCCGGCTATTATTACAGCATTAGCTGAGCAGCACTTTGATTCCTACGAGGAAGCCGAAAATTGGGTGTCTGATTGGTTTGCTTTAAAAGACGAACAAATTCATTGGCGTGGTATTCACGAATTGCCAGAAAGGTGGTCAAAATGTGTAGAAGACAATGGCCAATACTTTGAATAAAATGTTTTTACTTTCCCATAAATAATTAGTGTTTTTTAAAAAAAGGGCTCATTTCATACCGGTATATCGTGCTTAGTCTTACTGAAGTCTTTCAAACGTTTGAATTTTGATCTCTATCATTGGTTGAAGAATGTCACGGTAAATATACCAGCCCTTGGAGGACAGGCTTTTACAGTACTCTGGGAAACTGTACAATTTTTTGTGCTGAAAATAAGTTTTAAAGTTTATTTACGTTGCAGCAAGTAGCTGCACTTAACCACACTTTAACTCGCTGTGAAGCAATGGGCACATGCGACACACGAGAGTGTTGGGAAAGGCCTCCGATTCAACTCCTGGATTGCACACCCCGTTTTTTTTTACAGAACGTATCTCAAGTTGCTGACACAACCTCGAGCGTAATGCTTGTCGAAGAACAAGCTCCACACTTTGTAGTTCGCACAAACCATCAGAATCGTGACAATACCACGTTGTGCGTGGAACTACTGGAAAAGCTAAATCCTAGTCCCCAATGGGGTGTTGGGCCATCTAGTTGTTATTTTCATGTTTTTAAGAAATTTTACTTAAAGAACTAAATTTGACCGTTTATAGAACAAAACAGAGACCAAGACTAGTAGGGAAATTGCAAAGTGAAGTTCTTCCTTTGTTTACTCTCAGTAGTTCGAAGCTAAACTTGAACGGATTTTGTTGACACCCTCAAGCCGGTGTAGATCAAGTTAATAGAGACATCAGCATCAGTGCCGAAAGTAAGAAAAAAATCACTTTTTCATCAAAGACTGCTTCTCAGGGAGCACGAATCAGGGAACTTGCGATGCAAACTTTTCCAAAAGACCAAGCTATTCTTGTAAAATAATAATTGTTGGCGCGACAGTCCAAAAAGGGGACCAGGGCCTAGGTTGCTCATCAACTAGTCGTGTTGTGCGCGCTACTGTTCTCTCACGAGTAGAAGGGACCTCCAGTTTTTTGCCGACTCCGAACGGTGAAGTTTGAAAAGCTTTCTTAGACAGTTATTACTCTTTGAGTGTTGTTAGCAGCTCGAGGCTCGAGAGGTGGTGCCGTGAAAAATCCGAAAAATTGGTGTTGAACTGGGAATCGAACCTAGACCCTTAGGCGTGTGAGCGTCGCACTCTACCCACTACGCCACATAGATTTAGATTTGCTTAAAAGGCGAAAAAGTGTAAATGGTGACGACTCGTTGGTATATGCCTATGACATCGAAACCAAAGCCTAATCGTCACAATGGAGCCCAGGAGAACCAGAAGCAAGAAAATCACTCCAAGTTCAATTAAATGTGAAGGTTTTACTGACTGTTTTTTTCGATTACCGTGGCTTCGTGCATTAGGAGCTCTAACCACATAGTCGTGCGGTCAGCAAGGAGTTTTGTCTTGAAGTAATGCGCCGCTTGTGAAACGCAAAATGAAGAAACCGTTCGGAATTGTGGAGAAACAATGCATGGTTTTTGTATCTTCTGCTTACTCGTCATTGCTTGTCCGTAATTAATTGACCTAATTGACTAACGCCGAAATCATGCTCCAACCACTGTATTTGGCGTCCTCTGATTTTTTTTCCTGTTCCATGAAAGGACGGCGTTTTGACACGATTGATGGTATACAAACCAAATCACTTAGAGCTTAAAGGAATACAAAAAATTGCAGAACTGGTTTAAGGATTGGAAAATAAACGCTGTAACAAGTGCTTTACATCCGGGGCGGGAGATAAAATAGAAACTGATTTTTGAGAATTATGAAAGTTCGCCTTATTTTTTATTTAAACAGGCTTCATGCAAAACACAGCTCTTGCTAGAAAAACCTTCGAATCTGCGCAACTTGAGGACGTCCTTGTCTGAGCACAAATATGAAGAAGGACTTTAACCTGATTTTCGAGCATCCACATACATATGTGTGATCGCCGTGGCGTAGTGGGTAGAGTGGGACGCTCACACGGCGAAGGGTCTAGGTTCGATTCCCGACTGAACACCTCGAATTTTTCACGGCACCACCTCTTTCGAGCTGCTGACAACACTCAAAGAATAATAACTGTCTAAGAACGCTTCTCAAACTGCGCCGATCGACAAGAGCTGTATGTCCCTTCTACTCGTGAGAGAACAGTAGCACGCACAACACGAGTAGTTGATGAGCAAGCTAGGCCCTGGTCCTCCTTTGGACTGTAGCGCCAACAATTTTTTTTTTTTTTTTTGTTATGTTGGTAATCGTGTTTCTCAACCAGTTGCTATGAATTTTCCTTATTAAAGGTTTTCGCCTACAATTAGGCAATGTCTTTCGAGTGTCAGGAGTCGCGACCATAGGAAGAGGCTCCTTGACACAAAGAATTTTCTGAGTGAGGGGGTGGCTCAGGTGGATGGAGTTCACCCGTCGAATCGGCGGTTGTGGGTTCAACCTCCCCCCATATGGGAAAAGACTTTTCCTTTTTTTTGTGAAATTGTGCCCCTTGGAACATATCATAGTTGTGGGGCCAGATTGTTGGTTGAGTGACTGAAAACAGTAACTGCTTCTCAGTGGGGAAAGCGAGTCTCGCCAATACCCAGTCAGGGGTCTTTCTCTTGTCGACATAGGAAACAGTACAAAGGAAGATAAGCAGTAGGAGTGAGTGGTTGTCGAGAAAAGTGAATAAAAAATAAGAAAGTGAAACAATAAGGCAGTGAATATAGACATAAACATTAGTGTACATAGAGAGGAAGTTTTGTCCCTGACATCAACAGGTCAAGTGCCCTTAGTTTTTGTAATTGAACGTACTCTTCTAACAAGTTGATTCCTTTTATTTAGGTTTTTTTTCTTGCTGGAGCGTTTGTCCCTAAAGTTTCTGACGGAGACCGATTACATTTGCGGTTGGTTGAAAATTCAACCAAAAGGACAGAAGACCCGGAAAGGCGTAGACGACCACCTGCATCGAGCAACACAACTACCAGGTATCTCAGGTGTTAAGATAGTGAGTTAAGAACATCAAAATGCAATATCCGTGAAAAAGGATTAGAGAGTTTCTGTCGTGTTGGGTTGCGTAAGCGGGGTCGTAGCCGAATTGATTGAGTAACCGGTCTGTCGCGAAGCTGAGATTAAGAACAATGGTTCCAGTACCGGACGGGGATCATCTTTTCGAGCCATTTTTTTACTTTATTTTCCTTATGGGGGAGTAAGAGTTCAAATGGGGAGTAAATCAGGAGTCGATTTAGCATAGGGTAGGTTAAGGTTCCCACACCTGAACATTCACAAAGGAACCTGGCGATCTCCTGATCAATCAACCGTCAACCAGATTGATCACGTTGCGATAGACGTCAGACACTCCTCCAGTATTCTCGAAGTCCGAACCTTCCGAGGTGCAAACATTGACTCGGATCATTACCTTGTTGTAGCCAAGGTAAGAACCCGGATATCGAGAGAGCAACGGAGTCGAGAAAGGCCAAAACGGTTTGACGTCGAAAAGCTACAATCGCAGCTGATTGCTGGGAACTTTGCCGACCGAGTCTCCCGGAAACTCGCCCAGAGTTCGACGCTTCCTGCACTAAGCATAGAAGAAGAATGGAAACGTTGTCAAGAAGCCATCAAAGAAGCTGCCGCTGATATGCTGGGTTTCACGTCACCAACCAGAAAGAACCCATGGTTTTACGACGAGTGCAGGCAAGCGTACGAAGCTAAACAAGACGCCTATAAGGCGACGCTGCATCGGACAACGAGGGCTGTTCGTGAACTCTACGAACAGAGAAGAAGGGAAGAGCACCGGCTCCTTAGAAGGAAGAAGAAGGAGCATGAGAAGCGCGCGGTCGAGGAAATGGAAAGGTGCTTTGGCAGGAATGAAGTCCGAAAGTTTTACCGAAAGGTAAAACAGCTATCCGGAGGATACAAGGTTCGGACCAGGGCCTGCCGGGACCAAAATGGACAACTAGTAGTAGAGTCGCAGTCTGTGCTGAGAATCTGGAAGGATCATTTCTGCAGACTCCTAAACGGCGATGACGACCCAAATCCCGCTGTTTGGCAGAATGTTCCACTCAATTTGGACGATGATAGACAAGCATTCCGTCCCCCCGACTTAGACGAGGTGAAGATAGCAATATCCAAGCTAAAGTTGAACAAAGCTGCTGGAGCGGACGGATTGTCCGCAGAACTATTTAAAGCAGCTGGAGATGACCTGGTTGGGCGCATGCACCAGCTCATCTGTGAGATATGGTCGGAGGAAAGCATGTCCGATGAGTGGAACCCCAGCTTCGTTTGGCAGGTTCACAAGAAAGGAGACCTCTTTGACTCCGAAAACTACCGAGAGATAAGTCTCCTGAATATCGCATACAAGATCCTCTCTGCCGTATTGTATGAGCGTCTGAAATCGTTTGTCCATGACCTGATAGGTTCCTATCAGTGTGGTTTTAGGCCAGGGAAGTCCACAATAGACCAGATCTTCACATTACGGCAGATCCTGGAAAAGACCCAAGAAATGCAAATTGACACTCACCACCTATTCGTCGATTTCAAGGCTGCATATGACAGTGTGCATAGAGACGAGCTATACAGTGCCATGTCTAGTTTTGGCATTCCTACCAAACTCGTCAGATTGTGTAGGATGACGATGGAGAACTCTCGCTGCTCCGTCAAGGTCGGTACCAAACTCACCGAGACCTTCAATGTCAAAAAAGGTTTTAGACAAGGCGACGCACTGTCATGTGACTTCTTTAACATCATCCTCGAGAAGATCGTGCGTAACTCACAAGTCAACATCAGAGGCGCGATCTTCCAGAAGTCAGTTCAATTGCTAGCTTACGCTGACGACATTGACGTGATTGGACGAACAAAGCCAGCTGTGAATAAGGCGTTTACTGGCATTGAAGCGGAAGCGGCTAAAATGGGTCTAGTGGTAAATGAGGGCAAAACGAAGTACATGCTGTCATCAACAAAGGACACCCAACATCGACGTCTCGAACAGAGCGTCACACTAGGCAGCAGAGACTTCGAGGTAGCCAAGGACTTCGTCTATCTCCGCTCCGCGGTAAATAGGGACAACAACATCAGTACCGAAATCAAACGCAGAATCACTCTTGCCAACCGCTGTTTCTTTGGGCTCAAGAGGCAATTGAGTAATAAAGCCCTCTCTCGAAGGACTAAGCTCGCTTTATATAACAGCTTGATCATCCCCCTCCTACTTAATGGCGCGGAATCTTGGACGATAGCAAAGGCGGATGAGGAAGCCCTTAGTCTTTTCGAGAGAAAAGTTTTGCGTGCGATTTTTGGTCCTGTTTGCGTTGATGGCATCTGGAGGAGAAGATTTAATGACGAACTCTATGGGCTGTACAGTGACATGCGCCTGGTCAAGCGTCTACGAATACAACGCTTAAGATGGCGAAGCCATGTAGAGCGTATGGACAGCACTGCTCCGGCCCGAAAAGTCTTTGAATCCGTGCCATTGGGACAAAGCAACAGAGGACGACCTCGACTAAAGTGGCGCACACAATCGGAGAAGGACCTCAACCAACTTGGAGTGCGCAACTGGAGACAGCTGGCGAAAGATCGTGCTGGCTAGAGAGGCATGTTGGTTGAGGCCCAGGTCCACCCCGGACTGTAGCGCCACAAGAAGAAGAAGAAGAAGAAGGTTAAGTGACATTCTTGAATTATATAGAGTCTCCTAAGATTAGATTTAAGGAAATATTGTTATATTAAGATAGTTGTTAAATTGGATTAAGTTAGCTAATAAATGAAGTATTGTGAAGGCGTATTGTATTCTTCGTCTGCTAAGGTCTCCGTGAACGGATCTAGTCGCGATTTTAGGTCCGGAAAACAGTAAGAAGGAAAGAGGGTAATCGCGACCTTTTTCCCAGCTGGTTGGCAAAACACCCCTTCTTTCCCAGAGTATCTTCGTGGAGAAAAAAGGTAACACAGTTGTGGCAGTTCGCATATATACTACATTTTGCAAGGAAAACAGTACCCGGACTTATTCCAGATGTTTACTGTGGCCATTGAAACGAACAAACTTTTATCAGTGATTCAACATGTCCTCAGAAGTCGGAGAAGAGAGAAAGATATGGAGCGTGCAGGGTGGTCACATCAATGACAATGAAGTGACTGAGAACCTAAACCGATTGACAGGCTTCTTCTGAATAGTTTTCATTGATGACTTGTCCCTGAGTCGGGCGCCAAAAAATTCCAAACTTCTACAGAATAACTAAACTTGAACTCTACACAGAATTATATTGCTAAGGAGCTGTTGGGCTCTGTCACTGAAGATTCAAAATTGCTCGAAAAAGTATTTACTTGTGAGAACTCATGAGTTCGAGGCAATTCCCAAAAAAACTTGTGAGAGATCGATGGTGCTCTGTAAAGTTATTCAAATACATCCAAAATTTCATGATATACTTTCAACAGACGCATTAAGTTCATTGACGCAATCAATCAATTGATTAGACGTCCAGCAGGGCTGTTAAACAGGGACCATGGAGGACAACGTAACACAGGTTGTTGATCCAGTGTCTTGCCATACTACTGATCGGCAGCAGTGACACAAGACCTGCCTGATGGAGAAGGTGCCTGAGCGATGAGTGACGCATTTACGTTTTGAAAAAAATTGCCACTTGACCGCCAAAATGGATTAAGGTCACTTCGCCATCTGGAAGTCGAAAGTCAATCTGAAAAATTGTCATCACTCTAGGCACTCCCCTTAATTCCAAAGTTGATCAAAGTTTGAAAACTGCTCCACACGTAAATCGACCGACTTCTCTCTTCACGATCATAAACGTCACCACATCGCCAAAATTGACAGTGAGTTCAACAAGCCACAGCGCTCACCTCCACATTTTCCATTCGCTGACTCATCGCATCACTCACTCAATCGCGCCACACATTGACCCCGAAACCTCAGTCCCGTCCTCAATTCCGAGACATAACCCAGATCCTTTGTGACCAGCGCGCAGCGTCTGCATCAAAAAGAAAGCTCCCATCATCCAGAACTACGAGCATGCCCAACGAGCACACACACACCGCGGCAGACCACAGCCAACGACGAGAAGACTAATCACCCGAAAGTTTCACTTCTTCGGCGCTGCGGCATCGTCCACGCCTGCCAGTCGAGATAAATAGGCGCGCGCCGGTTTCATTCAATAAGGCGCTAGAAATCTAGACCATCTCGGAAGACCCGAAAAATGATCCGTCAAAGCTCATGCCCACGGCCAGCACGCCGAGTTTCCCTCGGGCCTGTTTAGAAATTGGTCAAACATGTCGATGGCGGTGGCGGCAGCCGAGCCAAAGGTCCGCCCTCCTTCTGCTTGCGTGCGCGGTGCCTTACCAACAGTGTGCATCTTGCCGGCCTAGAATCGCAGCCGAGTGACACGCGGGATGGATGCTCTTTTAATCGCGACCATATCCGGAAGTTCAGCAGCAGCAGCAGCGCCAACCGTAGCAGCACCAGCAGCCACAGCAGAGGATGAAGAACTCGATAAGCGGCGTCATCGCCGCCGACAAGGAGAAGAAAACCTTCATCCACCAGCAACGCGCGGCTCCAACAACACCAAGCGACGAAAACGAAACTGGAACACTAGGTTGCGCCGGAGAAAGACCCAAACCTGAATACGTGCCCATTTCTCTGTGTGTGCAGCGCGCAGCACGCAGGCGTGATGTAGAAACCGTGTTAACTGATTTTCACTTTTACTCGACATAATTACTTTGGCCTGACCCACATTTGGGCCAAATTCACTTTCTTCGCCGACGTCGCTGTTGCCGTTGCCGCTAACTACGCTGGCTGCGATTGCGACTGTTGCTCGTCGTCACTATGACGGAGATGGAGCGAGAGTTTGGCGCACGCGAGACAGAGAGAGAGAGAGCGAGAGAGATTGAGAAGAAGAGAGTGAGCGAGGGAGGGAGTAGCGACACTAATCGGCATTCAGGTTTTCGTTATCGCGGTGGATGACGAACGCGGACAGATGTACGCCCGACATGACTGGTATCTGGAGCTCAAGGCACGAAGCAAAGTTGGCCTAGGCGGCTTCAACAGCGGCACACTGGAGGTGCGGCTACGGATTTTGGTTTCTTTTATCTTGACTGGCCGACTGCTGCCGCCGCCGCTGTTCGAGTGGCCGTTTGGCTGAGTAAAAGCGTCAAGCTCTTGAATCGCAGTGCGAGTTCATTGGACCCGTCTTTGTCTGCGTCAGCTGGGAGGTGGCGCAGTGGCGCGGTGGTGGCAACGGGCCCGAAGTGTGCTCATTATAGCGGTTATGAGGCGAACGCATAAAATTAGTTAAATTAATGAAGCTAATGACGGCGATTTTTGAGGAAAAGAAAATCATTTCACTTTTCATCGTGGCTGCGTGGCTGGCGGCGGGCGACGGGCGCCGGGTGGCGGGCGATGGACAGTGTGCGGGGCTCAGGGCGCGGTGCAGACGGCGACGGAGTGTTGATTTATGCGATTCTGGGTCAGCGTGCGGTTGGTTGGACTGGCCGATGGGTGATAGCGGTTTGGGATCGTGATTTTTTTTTTGTTTGTGGATTAGATTGCCATGGCCTATGAGAGTTGCAGCGGTTTTCACTTGAAGGGAGAAAGTGATCACCGGCGTTTGAGGGTTTTCGCCTACTTTCTTATGGCGATCGTGAAGTGATCTATCCTTTGATGGCATTGATTCCTCAGGCTGTCTTGTGGGAGAAATGGATGAGTGGACGGGATTTTTTTTATGAGGAAATGCTTCGCAGAATAATTTAGTCCATACGGAACAGGAAAGGCAAAGTTCTGAAGTGTTCTTCAGCGAAGGCTGTCCGATACTTTAGCTCACTGACCACTGTGGTGCGCTCACAAACTTGTACTCGTTTAAGGCTTCTGTTCATTCCGGCCCAGTCAGACGCGGCAGCGTTTAGACGGCGTGTGGGCGGGCCTAGCCACAGATGTAAAAATTAATATCGGCGATTCTTGTTTTTCGAAAAGGAAACTCGCGAGGAAATGAAAGGTCACTTGGCAGCTGTGCTCGGGACACAGTAATTGATTAAAGGAGTACCAATGTGGGTCCAGCAGGTCCAATGTGGGTCTACCAGGGCCAATGTGGGTCCAGCAGAGCCAATGTGGGTCTACCAGGGCCAATGTGGGTCCAGCAGGGCCAATGTGGGTTCAGCAGGGCCAATGTGGGTCCAGCAGGGCCAATGTGGGTCCAGCAGGGCCAATGTGGGTCCAGCAGGGCCAATGTGGGTCCAGCAGGGCCAATGTGGGTCCAGCAGGGCCAATGTGGGTCCAGCAGGGCCAATGTGGGTCCAGCAGAGCCAATGTGGGTCCATCAGCGAAATAGGAGTTAGCATGCGGGGTCAATAATAATAATTGTTGGCGCTACAGTCCAAAGCGGGGCCAGGGCCTAGCTTGTCCATCAACTACTCGTGTTGGGCACGCTACTCTTTTCTCAGGAGAGGAAGGGACCTTCATTTTTTTGCTGATTCCGAACGGCGAAGTTCGAGAAGCTTTCTAAGACAGTTATTACTCTTTGAGTGTTGCCAGCAGCTCGAAAGAGGTGGTGCCATGAAAAATTCGAAAAATTGCTGTTGAGCCGGATATCGAACCCAGACCCTTCGGCGTGTGAGCGTCACACTCTACCCACTTCGCCACCGGCTGGGATGATGAAACTGCTAAATGAAGAGAGCTTAGTCCTTCGAAATAGGACTTATTTCTTAGTTGCCTGTTGAGTATACAGAAGCAGTGATTGCTAGGAGGGATGCTGCGTTTGATCCCCACATCTTCTGCCAGGAATTCAATAGAACACGTCGTAATGTCGGGTCACTGTCACTGTTTTATGGCGTTTTCGAAATGCTCGTTTGAATTAGTCAGCTGCATTCGTCCCCTTCCTGTCCATCAGTTCACACTTAACTTCAACATTCTTGCCGCTGTACAGTTCTCCTCCAAATGCCGTCAACGCAAACTACAACTGTAAAGTATAAGAGACTTATTGTCGTGTGTTGTATTACACGAATATTCTTTTCAGCTGTAAAGTTAAGGGACTCGTTGTTTAGCTGGCATACAACTATTCCTCCTCATTACAATCCACAGCCATTCAAAATTAATGTGCAGGGGTACCCTTCTCCTTTTCCTCCTGCATACGTTTGGGACATGCTGCATGCCCTTCAGAACATTGAATACAACGAAATTCACATTTTTCAAATTTATAGCTCATGCACCTGTGCCCTGTAGTTGCTTCCTTGTCTGTTGAACTTCCTGCTGCGATGGCAGAGCAGACTTGTAGGGTCTTTGAGGAATAAATTCAGTGTCAAATGCACACGCCTGAAGGAGGGAATTGAAGGGGGAGATATTTGAGCTCAATGTAAAAACAAAGTTGACTCCGAAAGGGTGGAAAATAACGCCCTAGCGCGAATAATCTTCGAATTCAAGCCTCCTTAGGGAATAAAAGCTGGACGAACCTTTGCTATGAAACGCAAGTAAACGCAGAACTTTTTCTTGAAAGCTGCTGCAGTCCAGACTGACAATCCCCAGTGCGCCCAAAATCTTAAGGAATAATTTGCAGCTACAGCTTTGGTTCGACTTTTTAAGGTGGCAGTACTTTTTACTGACAAATAAGCAAGTGGTTATGGATGTGGCTTGTCAGCAGGTTCTCCTCGTGCTTTTCTAAAACTTTGCCTGTCACGAAAGAACAAAATTCAACACAAGCCAATTTCCTTCGTTCTCTCTTGAATCTGTTGCTGATGAATTCCCTCTCCTCTCAGGGGAGTATTAACTCCCCAACAGCTCAGAACCCATTGAAAACCCCCCCACAGACTTCCATTTCCTATTCAACTTAAAATTCAACATTCTGCATGAATATTCATTCGTTCGAGAGCTGAAACCAATTTTCCCGGAAGCCGCCTAATGAACGCACCCCTCTTCCCGCAGGTTGTCGCTTTTATCATTGTCAAGCTGAACACAAATAAACTCCCGTCCCCTGCCACACTGATTAAAAAGAAAAACTGACCCTTCTCACCCTCCCAGCCCCGGTGACCTGTTGGTCCCAGGACTAGACCCAAAATTATCCTCATTACTCCTAATTATCCGTAAGGTCACAACCAATGGGGCCGAAAGGTCAAGCCCTTTGCAAAAACTTTTCCGCCACGAGTTGGTAAATGAATTTCTGATCCCTCCCACTTGGCGTGATATCCATTACTCACACACAGCTGCGACACAATCGACGCACGGCCGAGGCAGGGTGGCACGCTCGAATGGTAAGAGAGGCCCGATACAAATCACGCAGAGCTTCTAATTTATATGTAAAGTAGCTTCCCGATGATGTGATAACAGATTTTATTTTTTCCCGCAAAGAGATTGCAAAAGCAAGACACCCTCTTCGACACTGTAATCCAATTTGAAATTGTTTCTGCTGGAACTGAGGACCTCCCACCTTGTCAAGGACAACGCACAACGTGAGGCAGCAGTTAACGGTGAGATTAAATGTAAAGTTATAAGATGTGCACCTTGACGGGACACCGGGTGTCACAGTGGGACCCGACTGTGAGAGACCACTTCTTATTCTAAAAACTTTGAAAATAGATTAAGGGTGCTCAGGAGTTCACCGGTGACCCTGACAAATTCGGCGCAAGAACCTGCCAAGTGTCCCCCTCATCAGTCATCATCGTCACCGCTCCACCCTGTGATTTCCAGATTCTCACGCACCACACACCAACTGAACGTCGCATTTGTGTCTTATCGCCAAGGCCGTCGCTCTAATACCCAACCCACCGGCACCCACACGTTCGATTCACCCCCACCCCCTCCAATCGACCCACAGCCCCACTCTCTGTTCCAAAAACACACAAAAAAATTCCATCGACAAGGACGAAGGCGACAGGGCTTTGGAAAGAACACACAACGACAAAAGAAGGAAAAAAATAATTCCTCGACTTTGGTGAATTATTTCCCACCCCCTCCGAACTTCCAGGGACATCGTGCCCACTCCACGCATTTCGAGTTCCTAAATCCTTGTCGCTCGCCCTCCACCACCAGCAGCTACGCGTATCGAATGCGTAAAAAGCGAAATGTGCGGCGGGTGCTATGCCGCTCCGCGTGAAAAAGGCTCCGCTATTTAATTCAAGGATTCCCAGTTCGTCGCACACATAAAAGCACGTTCTCCTGCGAGAAGTCTCTGCCGGTAGGACGCGTCTTGAGCGTCAAACGAAGAAAATTCGAAGCAGGGGCTAATATTTCATTCCTTGGCCCGGGAATGAAATTCCACACCGCACGCCGCACTGCTGCCGCCCTCTCACAGGAGTAGGCCTCAACATCGAGTGTCCTTGACACATGTAGTTAACCCGAAAATATGGGCACTTATGCGTGCTTCAGCACCGTCCCCTCCCCGGGCGCCCTCTCTTTGTCCCGGACTGGTCCTAGGGCTTGTGCGGGTGGCTGTGTGTGTGTGTCGGTGAATACCGTGGGGGTGTAGAGTAATTTGTTTTGGGAGACAATTTACGCGGGAATTTCAGAGAACACGCTGCCACATGGGCTATATCCATGTTCAAGGACTTCATCCCCAAGGAGCAAGCAAGGACAATACTCCCACACGCACACACTCCCATTCCTTTGGGTGAACCCGCTCTACACAAGCAGAAGCGGATTCCAGAGACCAGCGAGCATAGCGGACGGAGGGGCGGGCATATCTCCTACGTGCCTCGCACAACCATTTTCGCCATCGGGCTGGTTCTGACGGTGAGGCCACCGAGGGAGGACGGGTCGCTGGCTGTCAGTACATAGTTGCTCTGCCACGTGTGCGAATGTAAGGCGGGGAGGGCCTTGAAAGGACTCCGCCGCCCAGGCGTCGACGGCACTGGTGGCGAGGGTCAGATGTGGGGGCTGTTTGTCGAAAAATCGTTTCTTTCCCCTTGGAGTGGAATATCTTATCAGCGCTTCGCCCGTAATCGGACAAAAGAGGCACGGCGCGGTGGCGGCGGCGGCTGGAGCTGTGCGTGTGCGGTTGACGAGGTTCGGTTCGGTGTGCGTGCGTATTTTAGGACTTGTTTTGTGTACAACGCGTAGCTCAAGGTCGAAGTAAATAATAAATTTGTCGGTTCCCCCCACTCTGGGCGAGCTATTCGTGGAAACATATGAATATAAGTAATCATCGTTGTCAATTCGGAGGGGAGTGTTTTTTTTTTTTTTTTTCATTTTCCACAGGGAACGGTACCGAGGGCACTGCCGCGTTGGTGGAGTATTACGCACGTTGAGGGTATTACGAGTGTTCGGCAGTGAATTAGGTGGGAGCTCAGTGCCTGCCCTGACAGCGCACAGAACGGGAACACAACGGGAAGCTGTTTGTAAATCATTGAAAGAGACAGCTTGCAGTGCAAGTGGGAGAATGAACGATTTTTTGTTTTGCGATTCGGCTGTGTTCCAGGGGGCAACATATTTTTGTGGAACGCGGTGAAATAACCTCAAGTCTGCAAATTAAGGTGGAAAGATGTAGTTGCTGCTAAGGACGTTTCGAGGTTCTTCTGTCAGATGACATTTTGCTTCTAGGAAAGCATTGGTATTTAGCGTGTTCTCGGGCTAAGAAACAGAGTCGACGTAATGTCAAAAATGTCATCAACAGAGTCGGCGTAATGTCAACAGTTGAAACATTGATCATTGCAAAAGCTGAAAGACGCCTCGCTCAGTCTAGCTGGCGGCCGTACCAGTGATCGTCGTGTGCCTTAAAGGCCAGTAGTAGGCATTGCGGAATTTCAAAATAGGTAAACCTTAGCCTCACAAACAACCAGCAACTGTTGAAGATCTTGGAACACTTTTTGGGTCCTTTCTTTGGATCTCGAACAAGAAATTGTTCTTCTTGAAAAAATTAAAAAAATAAATCACTGAAGGTATTGTCCACTGGAAGCGACTATATTTCCCCATCTCTTCAAAAGACCCGAACCGGCGACCACCCGAATTGTTTTTTGTCTGTAAAACAAGCCAGTAGGCGGAAGGAGAAAGTTTCTGAGAACGCGGCAGGTAGAGTAAAATTGGACCGAGTGTTTCCATGTTACAAAATCACCTTGCCATGTTTTTCGATGGTTTCTGTCCGTTTTTTAGGTAATGCACGTCTCAAACGCATTGGTTGTAGTCGATAAAGATTCTCATCAATGGTCGCGCCTGGTCTTAGCTGCTTAACCACCTGAACCGACATATACACAGCATGATCTTTGACAGAACGGGCTTTCCAGGCTTTGCAAGGTTTTTTTTTTCATCTTGAAATTACCATATTATATCCACTTTTTAGTTCCAGTCATGATCCGGTGCAAAGATCTCCTTTTTTAATGTCTTTCAAAGTGTTATCCAAAGGTCAAGCATCTCCTTTCGGTATCCTCTGTTTTCAATTCGTAAGGCGTTCAATTTCCTTGCTTTTGGATAAGCCCGAGTTTCTTTAACCGCTAGGTTTTTTGGCGCAGATCTTATTTCTCATTTTTACGCTCTTTGTTGCTGGCCAGAGGGTCTTTGTATTTTATGCTTAAATCACCACATTTGAAGCATCGAAGCTACTCTTTGCAGATTTTATTGATCGGAGTAGATTCACCTCAAACTTCTAAATGCATTCAATGGGCATCAGCACCTTTCTTTCAAATTAAAAAAGAAAATCAAACTTTCCCCCAAATTTATTTAACGCAAATCTGAACATCCTCGAAGATGCAAAAAGCTCACAAAATAGCACACCTTTCCAATGAAATAGGTATTCACTTCCAGGATCAGCCACAACGCATAGGTAGCGCCATCTATTGTAAACGGATCGTATTAATTTGTACACTCCTCTGTCCAGTCTTCAGAGGAGGACTTCCGATAAAATTCAAAGATCAAAGGCCAAACGGACAACTGCGACCAAATATTGGTTCCCACAAGACCTCTTTCAAATTGCTTAGGCTAAAGCTTAGTGGGAAAAGTCTGGGATCTACGGTGCCTACCTGTATTTTTATTTTCTCTTGATAGGGATAGAACCAAACTAGACAAGTGCGAGCTGCACTCACAAATTGAAGGTTTCGTTTTCTATTTATAAATTATTTAAGTACGTATGTCAGCTCTATTTCGGCCATGTCAGAACTTGTACATAAACCACGCCTATCAAAAACCATCGCGCCTCGTTCCAAATGTGTATGAGTTCAGGCTTCTTATGGGTTGTGAATGAAACGTTTGTACCTTCTGAGCAAAAGCATTACGACTTTCGTCTACAATATATCAAATTGTTCCAAAAATGCAATTTATCTGGTGAAAGCAAAACCCTTTAAAATTGTGTTCTTTGAAATTGAAATCCCTGTCAAAGCTTGTCAATTTAATTCAAACTGTATAAACCTTCCTTTCATGCCCCATTAATAATAATAATTGGATGGCGCAACAGACTGCGGGGCGACCAGGGCCTAGCTTGCTCATCAGCTACTCGTGTTGTGCGTGCTACTGTTCTCTCACGAGTAGAAGGGACAGATTTTTTCCGACTCAGAATGGCAAAGCTTGAGAAGTTTTTTCGTAGACAATTATTACTCTTTGATTGTTGTGAGAAGCTCAAAAAGGGCGTGCCGTAAAAATCCGAGGTGTTCAAATGGAAATCAATCCTGGACCTTCGGCGTGTCAGTGTAGCAGTCTACCCACTGCGCCACGGCGGCCATTCCCCATTATTCTATTTTATTTATAAGGCTTTCCGGAAGAATTCACGTTCAAGCCAATACTTGAGAAATGTTTGTTGCTTTCCAGTTGCTTCAATTCTAAGACTAAGGCCTATTGAAGTCCTACATCACAAAATGATACTGCGTATTTCTCCAATTCGAAGGTTGTAGGTCCCTTCTACTCCCGAGAGAACAGTAACGCGCACAACACGAGCAGTTGATGAAGAAGGTAGATCCTGGACTCCTGTGGACTGTAGCGCCATTCATTTATTATTAATATCATTATGGTGGTACATTTGTGTCAGGAATACGAAGCTTACCATTTATATTTCGGGATTGGGCAACCCTAGTGTTGCAATCTGGCAACTGGCAACTCTATCGTTAAGTTTGAAATATTTGAGGTTATACGTACTTAAAACGTTTTGACATACGAGCGCTATTTTTGTTCTTTACAGCAACTTAAAAGATTCATCTCGCCCAAAAAATGGAATTAAGGCGTGAAAATTTTCGTGAGATTATTTGTTACAACTTTCGACGTGGGTTAACTCAACAACAGCACATCGATGGACTTAATTCAATTTTTGGTGATGAAGCTCCGTCAAGGACCATGGCATGGTGAATTCAACGGAGGCCGTAGTTCACTCCAAGACGAATTTCGTGAAGATCGTCCAAAATCAGTTGTTGTTCCGGAAACCATTGATGCTGTGCTCCAACTGATATTGCCAGATCATCATATCGTGAGATTGAGACAATCTTAGGCACTAGTGGGACCAGCATACATTCAACATTGCATGAACATTTGACCATCAAATAAATTTGTTCGCGTTGGATCCCACACAATTTGTCAATCGCTCAAAAATAGGCTCGTGTCGATTGGTCGAAAGAAATGCCCTAAAAATACGATCGCGGTGCTTCGACACACTTCTATGGCATCGTGACAGGTGCTGAATCGTCGATTTACGCCTATGAGCCCGAAAATAAACAGCAGTCGACTGTATGGGTGTTTTAAATTGAGCCAAATCCAACAAAAGTTACTCGCGCACGAAGCACTTTCAAGCAAATGGTCGCCTGTTTTTTCGGAAAACCTGGATATGTCGCAACCGTACCACTAGAATAACGCAGAACAGTCAATTCTGAGTGGTACACAACCGATTGTTTGCCAGTTGTCTTCCAAGAAATCAGGAAAACCAACCGCTGAAGATGGATCCCTCTTCACCACGACAATGCGAACTCTCACGCATCGGCTCAAACAACTGCATTTTTGAGCACTCAAAACATCGATTTGATGAGTCATCCGCCGTATGGTCCTGACTTGGCACCGAATGACTTCTTTTTATTCACGTACGTAAAAAATAAAATGAGAGGTTGACGTTTTTCGACACCTGAAGAAGCGGTTGATGCGTTCAGAATGCATGTTTTAGAGGTAACTCAACCAGAGTGGAAAAAGTGCTTCGACAATTGGTTCAAACGTATGCAAAAGTGTATAGATCTTAATGAGGAATATTTTGAAAAACAATAAAGCTATTTTCGATGATTAATATTTGCTTTTGCTCTCCAACTCCGAAATATAAGGAGTAACCCTCGTAGTCTTTGCAGCAGTCGTTGACGTAGTACAGCTGTATACTTAAACTAATACTGCGGACATCCCTCTTAGCGATTTAGTTTCTGAAAAGTTGCTTTTGCCTATTTGATTTAAAGGTTCCACGCCTCCTCGCTTTTTTTAGTTAAAAAGATATCTTTCAGACCAGATTTTCTTCATTTCCTGATTTAACCTCTTTTTTGAAGACGATAACTATATCCTGTACAAATTTTAAGAATTCATTAGGTTTTATCCTCCTTCAGATTTTACAACACAAGCTTCTCGCCTATGGGGTTATGAGAAGCTAATATGCATCAGGACCCAATTTTTATGCTCCTTTTCTTTTCCGACTGTAAGCGTGATCTGGCAGATACCTGAAAATAAGCCTCAAACATCAAATTTTGTTACGCCCACAGTCCTTTAGTCAGCAAAATAACTTATAAGTACCTCCAACCATTCACATTTCATACACTGTTCTGTACTGTGCTGACTAACTGACTGACTGTAGCCTTAAATTAACCTTAAAAAGCCCAACATTTCATCAGAACCAACGGTACCAGACAGGACGATAGAATTCAGCTCAGAGAGCTTCTAAAACGAATCCAAACAAGAACCGGCACAACACACTCAACCAGAACTCTTCGCATTTACCCTATGCTTGATAGAAAATTTATTGCGTAAAAAGTAGGACAACCTTCTCCCCTAAACCTACCCCACCGCAAAAAGAACGCCAACGGAAAGCCTCCTCATTATGCTCAAGGTTGAGGGTTGCTGCTTATATACTTATCCACTCACCACTCGCAATGCTAATGATTTCCATCCACCCCCTCCGTTCCTATTCGGCATACCCTCTTCCCCCCTTGTTTTGGGGATGTTGTAAATAAAGTGAAAGCCAACCCTGGAAAACGGAAAAAAACAAACGTGCCTTGGGTTTCCCATAAATAAGGAAGAAAATTAGTTTTCGCGCCAAAAATTTACAGATTCGTTCCCTCATCATGAATTTTAGAACCGCTCCACTCCTCATCCCGAACCGAACAGTCGTCAGTCAGGTCAACGCGTCAAAGACCTCCCACCCCCAGAGAAAAGGGCATAAATTCGTCGAAGTGAAAAACAAATGCCAAGTCGAGAGCCAGCTTACATGTCCCTTCGCATTTGGGAGGAGCTAGCCAGGCGGGCAACTTCCGTTTGACATTGAAAAGGATCACTCGTTTTTGTAGCAACAGGACTGGCTGGAGGGATGAGGCGACGCACGTTTCGTGCCAACGCTTCCCCGGGTGTGCAAAGCGAAAGTTCCTTAGCGCAGCGCAGCACTTCCGGCCCGCACCACCCAAACCGTCAGGAGCACGTGGCTCGAGACTGAAAACCCGAACATTGGCACGCGGTAGCGTCATCTATCGAGAGGCGAAGCTAGGAGAGGGGGCAAATGGAATCCACTGCTAAAACGCGTGTTTCCACATCCTGAGGGAGCACCGATATACGCACGAATGTGTCAGGGTGGCACGAAATGATTTACTCGAGAGGGCCGAGTGATTGGTGGCGACTGCCTGCGTGTGTGCGGGAGGATGCGAGCGGACGGGGAGGGCAAAGTTATTTTTGGCGAGATAAGTCTACAAATGGGTTTCAGGTGCCGTGATGCTGCGGAGGGTGGGTTGCGGGGTCTGCGACGGCGACGTAGGCACGTGTAGGCAATCAGGGCGAATGGAAATCTTGGGATTGGTTGGTACTAAATTGCTGTCCTTGAATTTAGCCAGCAAGCATCCACTCAAGGAGCCGAACGCCCTGGGACGCCAGTGACGCCGCTGCTCGATGAGGGTCGACGAGGATTTTATTTCCCCGCTTGAGGTTACAATGACACAAGGTGCTTGGATGAAGGCTGATGGGCTGATAGCAGAGCAAGGATAATGTGAATCGACGCGGGTGGCACACTGGAGATGGCAATTAAATTTCAAATGAGTGCTGGAAGTGATAAGGTTGAGGAGACGTTCATTAGAGCTGCGATGAGAGATTGATGACGCCTCCGGGGATCTCGTGGAGTGGGAAATGTGTTTTCTGATTGGGGTTCTGAATAGCTTCACCATCTCCTTCAAATATCAAGCCTGATAGGGAGCAGGGTTGCTGGTCGATGGGATGAAGTGCTGCCCTTCAGTTCAGTGGATTATATAGGTCTCAAGAAAATCCCATCGCTGTGGAACTCAGCTGCCACACACCGCAGACAAAATTCCCTTCTGATTGTAAACAGGGTCCTCGTCGATTGGATGACATATTCAGGGATCTTTCTAAATGTCTTTCTTAAGTCCAACTCAAGGCCAGCGAGGCATCCCAAGACCGCATCCCTAGAAGAACCAAAATGATGCTCAATCCATACATGACCGTTCCACACAGAGGTTCCCATTCATTATTTGCCATCCATGCCCCCGACCCCTACTCCAACTCAAGACTCGCCTATTTTTAGGGCACTTCTCAGGTACGGTCATGCTCACCGCGGCTGGGGGGAATTAAATTCAATTCCGTCGAATAGCACGCAACTTCACAGGAAACGACGTCAACAACCCCAAGGTGCCTCAGCAAAATTAATCGCCTCTAAACTGTTCTCCCAGCACGACCCCGAAACAAGAGGGCAGCCTCTCGACGCCCCGGCCGCCACGCTGAAGGTGAAACGGAAGCCTCATGGATGAGATTAAAATCGCTTGGGTTCAATGGCTCGTTCCTTCGTGTCGTTCGTTTGCTCCCTTCGCCTTCGGATGTCACAGCACGGGCACGTGTAAACATCATTCATCCATCCGGGATTACAAACGCCCTCAAGCCCTGCTGCCTCATCCAATCCACACCACTGCACACATACACGCAGCCACTTGAAGACGGTTCCGGGCTCTGAGTGTGCTTACACGACTCGTCCGCCAACGCGAACCAACCCCAGGCTCTCCTCAATCACCCCCACCTACCACAGCGTCAGCAGCGGCATAGCGGAGCTAATTTTTACCCTTGGACTGACCTAGGTGCCGGCATGAGCATCCTCAGAAATCAAGCCACCGCACACAGGACTCCGTGCGTTCTACGACGGCAGCGACGGTAATGGGTTTCTGCGCACAAGCGAGGTCCAAGACGCTGTATGTGCTTTGCCTGCCACAGCAGCCACACGGAAGCACAGCCGTGCAAGCCACCAAGAGGCATTAGCATCTCCAGTGCCCCGCAGCGCCGCCACCGCCCTTCCCTCAAATCTGTTGGACGAGTCCAATAAACGCCAAAACGCGCTACACGTGGAGATGATTCAATAAAGTCGTTTCCATCTCCCCCATTCCACCACCGCTGGATGTGCCTGTGTGTATGCGGTGAGCTCCGTGTCGGTGTATGTAGGTGCCTGTGCTACGCACAATTTTCCAGGAAATGGCATGACACTCGTGGCAGTCTTTATTGCGGGGATAAATTCATTTAACGCACACGCAATCTTCCTAAGCCCATAAACAACTTGCGGACGCATAATGCGTAGCAGAGCGAACCTCCCCTCTGTGGGTGAATCAAGAGAGAGACAGAAAGAAAGAGAGAGAGGGAGAGAAAGAAAGCCAGAGAGGTGCTGTAGCACACAAAAGCAACAATCCACTGGCCGGGTTTTGGAAAAGCTCATTCACCCCCCGAAATACGAGGCTGACTGCGTCCACGCGCACACCCAAAGCAAGGTCTCCCACTCTGCCACCTGCCACCTGCCACCCTGTTTCCTTGCAGGATATGTACTCTCAAGAGCGTACAAACCATGAAATTCGAGGTCAATGAAAGAGGAACGTTCACAAAGACGCGGAAGAGTGAAGAGAATCAACGGTGGCGGGATTGGGGGTTGATGAGCGGTGGAGAATGCTCACGGAGCTATGGAGGGGTTGATAAGCACATTTTAAGTTTGAAATGTGTCGGAAGATCTTGTTCAAACGAACATTTGAAGAGGTAAGAGATGTCGCTTGATTTTGTGTTTTTTGGAGGAATGCCAGCAGGCACTTCTACAGGAGAAATCCTGAATCATCAGTTCTCATCACAAACACTGATGACGCATGATCCGTGCAAGCGCTGAATATTGGCAGAGGGAGTCTACCTTCTCTATAGACGTCGATGGGTGTTTGGTCCGTCTTTTCCATAAAAAAAGGCAGAGCCTGTTAAGCTTTTGATGGAGCTCCCGAGAAAGCCAAACACCATACGACAGTACCCATGGGGTTCGGGTCTCAAGTACAGCTCTCCTTATTATTCTCTGCGATCGTCGAGATCGTCGTCATTACCCACATGATCCTGTGTTGACTTGTTTTCAGTAAAAACTTGCGACGCTTAACTATACTTTACGATTAAATTGCTAAGCGGTTCTAAAAAATGACTTAATCGTCGATACTAATACAAAGACTTCAATCCCTGTTCCCCAGGAGATTGCTGCTAGTCCTTGAGATGGGAAACTCTGGTCGAACCGACGCGAACTTACTTTATGAAACGTGTCGTCCCATGATACCGTCCTCGACGATACAGTAGTGCCAGCTCTTTGATTAATCTTAAATTTCTCTCTTGGCTCATATTCCAGTCAAAGACAATCCGGATGGAAGAAAAAATTCGTTTAAGCTAAAGGAAAGACCGTCCCTAATGGCTTTCCCGTAAAATTGTGAAACTGAATGTCGAAAAAAGATCCATCCTAGGGAATGCGGAAATTCGTGCTTTGCGAGAGTAGACGCATCTCGAGACACATTGGGTTGCCGAAGGGCCACTAAGTGAAATCGGTGAGCTGAATGCTAATGTTGGTGTCAACAAGGTCGATCAGATCGAGTTTATATTGTACCCCTTCATAGCCTTCTTTCGCCCAAATGAGGCCCTGTGCCGAAAAGATGAGAGCTCATATTCACTTACACTGGCATATACGACAGAAGTCGGATTGTTTGTTACAAACGAGTTCGCTGGGCAGAGCCGAGTATTAACTTATTGAAGAAGAAGATTCAAAAATTTGTTTGAAGGCGGGCTGGCAACGTTTACTTTTAACGCTGAACTGGAAATTTGGAAAAAATGCAAAATCAATTTTAAGGCTTAACTTCAACCGCCATTCCAAAATAGAAAAATATCTGTCGGGACTTAGTCAAACAACGGTGCTGGAGCCAACGGGCTGTCCACCGAAATCCTTAGGAATTGGTCCAAACAGAGCATTGCACAATAGAGGAATCTTAAAGCCGATCGTCAGGCTTATAAGAATTGAGACCAATTCAATGAAGCCAATCACTGAAAAGCCAGTCTACTGAACATTGCGCTGATAATGACTCCTCCTATAGGCGCCTAAAAGCGTGAAATATAAGCAGTAAGAAATAAAAGCAAGTGTGTAGAGTTAGACAGGTCTACACAAGACGCAAGGGCTGATAATATCCTACAAGAAACAAAATCAATTAATTCCTCGCGCCGAAAAACACAAACAACAATTAACGCGGTCCGCCCAACAACTCCGCGAGTGTAACGAAAAAAAAAAAATAAAAAAAAATCCCTAAATCAAACAGAAGTGCAGTGTAGTGCAGTGTAGTGCAGTGTAGTGCAGTGAAGTGTCTCGGTAGAGCGCACGCGGACCGCTCCCCCCTCTCCCACTCCTTCACAAGTCACTGTTGGGCATTTTCGGTCCCAACTTCCGTATGATCTACCAGACGGGCTGATGCGATGTCCAAGTCTGCCTAACATCTGACATAGCGGATTCGGAAGTGTGGATTTTTGTTAGTGGACCAATTCAAGTCAATGTACGGGCATAACACCTACATTGATTTGCATTTGCGAAGCTAAACGCAGAATCTACACTTCTGATCTCTGCTTACTTGCACCAACTGTATTGTCGGAGTTGGTTTTCAGGCGTCTACGACTGACATGAGGGGGCAATTTCGTGTTGACGTGAGCATCATTCGCGGACTGAGAACTAATCTCTTTGCCGTTTACGTCAACCTCTCTCGCCATAAACCAGCTGTCTTGGCGCTGAGTGAAACACAGGTGGGTGAGAATACCGATTTATCGGATTTGAACCTGCCTGGATATAGCTTGGTGCCCTTATTCTTTTTACACCGCGGTCTCGCCATTTATGTGCGTAGTGATGTTGCTTACCAAATTCGAACACAATACGGCCACTGTTACAATCCGGAATTTAATTTTCTGTGGTTAAAACTCCTTGCCCGTAAGCATTTAATCCACTACTGCTTTATTTATAGAAGTCCAAACCTGGACAGCAACTCAACTTATAACGAGTTTGATGCACTGTCCGACTCCATCTCAAGAATTGTATCCCTGTATCCTCGCACTGAAATCGCTATTGCGGGCGATTTCAATGTACACAATTCTTCTTGGCTTCGACATTCAGGCCAGACAACACCCGAAGGAAGGTATGTTGAAATCTTCGCTGAGGTTAATAACTTAACCCAGCTTGTGAATGAGCCAACACGAATACCTGACATTGCAGATCATACCGCCAACACCTTGGATCTGTTTCTCACCTCTCATCCGGAAAAATATTCAATTGATATATTGTCGCCTCTAGGCTAGTCCGACCACT
Organism: Eristalinus aeneus; assembly: GCA_955652365.1. Lineage (NCBI taxonomy): Eukaryota > Metazoa > Arthropoda > Insecta > Diptera > Syrphidae > Eristalinus > Eristalinus aeneus. The sequence continues at coordinate 12,749,034 of OY019134.1, forward strand.
GTGTCGTTTTAGCCAAATTCTCGTACTCCTCCCACACAGTTAGAGAACGAATTGCGAAAAGAACAGTATGGCTCTACGAGAAAGCCAACTGGAGCGGACTTAACAACTTCCTTAAGAATTTTAACTGGTCACTATGCTTCCTCGATAGTGACGTGGATGCCGCTACTGATGCGATCACAAACATTATTTCGCTGGACATGAGGTCCTACATTCCTCACAGAGTGAAGAGCATCAAGCCTAAGGCAAACGCGTGGTACGACTTGAGCTGCAAAGAGGCTATCAGGATGAGAGAGTTGAGTTTCCGGGATTACAAAGCCAACCCTTTTGAGGAAGCCCGTAATAAGTTCAAACATTTTTCAGAATTCAAAACCGAATGGAACGCCGCGAAAAATATGCGGCGACGAAAACTCTGAAAGTTTACGCTTCAATTCCTGGAATTGAGTTTCTCTAACAGTTTTTTGTTACAACCACCACCTCCTTAAAATTGCTGATGAAGGGGAAAAATTATCTTTCAAAAAGCTTTTCAAATTTCATCGTCTAGAGGTGACAAAAAATTGCAGCCCTCATAGAACGGATGAATCTTTCATGCGGCACATACTCGTAGTTTCAGAGAAGTCGTACTTCAATGTTCCAATGCAATGAAATTATTTGCTAAAAATGTATGGAGACAAAGTCGGTGTCAGTTGCTTAAAATAAACTGTGTGAAATGGCCGGTGATCTACTTTGAGGAGATTGTTTCTGAAGGCAAGAACACCTGAAAGCGCTCCTGGACTGGACCGTCAAGGGGAGAACAGTAGGTTGAATTCATACAGTAACCGACGATAGGGCTGGGATGCCACTTAGGGCTAAACGTTAACGGAATTCATGCACATTTGAAGTTGAATGAAGTGCAAATATTATACATTTTTATGACTCCGAAATTTTCGGAGTATCAAAAAATTCAATCAACCCTTAAAGCGATGCCATTCACAGAAGTAGGAATGAAAACATTCCTAAATAATGGTTTCTCACTTTCTTATAACACTCCGAAAAAAGATCAATATACGAAACATTTTCTTCTTCTTCTTCTTATGGCGCTACAGTCCGGGGAGGACTGGGCCTCAACCAACATGCCTCTCCAGCCAGCACGATCTTTCGCTAGCTGCTTGCACTTGCGCACTCCAAGTTGGTTGAGGTCCTTCCCCACTTGTGTGCGCCACCCAAATCTAAGCCAACCTCTGTTGCGTTGTTGCAATGACTCGGATTCAAAGACTTTTCGGGCCGGAGCAGTGATGTCCAAACGCTCAACATGTTGTTGTGTCCGGAGACCCCAGGTGACGTCCAAGTTTTCGCGCCATAAAGTCACTGACAAGTCAACACCAGACCCATGATCTTCCGAAAGTCAGTTCAATTGCTAGCTTACGCTGATGACATTGACGTGATTGAACGAACATAGCCAGCCGTTAATAAGGCGTTTGCTGGCATTGAAGCGGAAGCGACTAAAATGAGAATGGTGGTAAATGGGGGCAAAACGAAGTACATGCTGTCATCAGGAAAGGCCACACAAACATCGACGTCTCAGACAGAGTGTCACACTAGGAAGTAGAATCTTCAAGGTAGTCAAGGACTTTGTCTATCTCGGCTCCACGGTAAGCAGGGACAACAACATCAGTACCGAAATCAAGCTCAGAATCACTTCTACCAATCGCTGGTTCTTTGGTCTCAAGAAGCAATTGAATAATAAAAGCGTTTTCTCGAAGGACTAAGCTCGCTATATATAACAGCTGGATCATCCCAATCCTACTTTATGGCACGGAAAACTGGACGTTACCAAAGGCCAATGAGGAAGCCTTTAGTCTTTTCGAGAGAAGAGTTTTGCGTGAGATTTTTGGTCCTGTTTGCATTGACGGCATCTGGAGGCGAAGATATAATGACGAGCTCTATGGACTCCACAGCGACATGCGCCGGGTCAATCGTCTTCGGATACAACCACTTAAGATGGCTAGGCCATGTAAAGCGTATGTACACCACTGCTCCGGTCCTAAAAGTCCTCGAATCTGAGTCATTGGGACAAGGCAACAGAGGACGACCTGGACTAAAGTGGCGCACACAGGTGAAGAAGTACCACAATTGGAGGCAGCTAGCGAAAGATCGTGCTAGCTGGAGAGGCATATTGGTTGAGGCCCAGGTCCACCCCGAACTGTAGCGCCATAAGAAGAAGAAATTTTTCTTGCAACATTTTCTCAAATTTTACAGTTCATTCGTGTGGGCACGCACAAGATAAGGAGTTGCTAAAGAAGCAAGGCCACATTTGTCTGCTTTTCGTGAGTCCATCAAGATACAATTTTATACTTTCGTGCTCAAAATGCCTGCCGTTATGAACCTCAAAACAAGAGCAGAGCATTTCGAGCATGCCACTTCGAAAGACTGAATAAACTAAGGTCTTAATCAGTCGACATTGGGTGAGACTAGAGGCAGTTTGAGATTTCTGGTCCTGTTTTTGTCATACTCACGTAAGTTAGAGCTTCACTAAGCCATGCCGATCCACCTGCAAAGATTCTCTCGGACTCATGGACGCAAATTTGCAATAAAGTGAAGAGCAGGAAATTTGAAAACAACAAGGTTACATAGAAGGTTCCAACGTTCAGTAGCACCACCAAAGTGTCTTATGAAAGGCAAAGGCAAACTTCCTGCCCATCTAACCCAACAATCACCTGCTTGCCGTTTGGTCCTCTCATGGGCTACCGCTAATGGCCTGCTTAAGATGTAAACGATCCCCCAAACCCCGGTCGAGATTTAATGAAATTTTGTTGAATTTTGAAAGATTCAAAATGTGCTTCATCCCCAGAGCTGCACAGGAACGCGTTCCTATTGAGTGTCAATACAGCCAAAAACGGAGAACTGAATATAATTTGTATTCAAGGTCGAATCCGGTCAAGGTTACGTTCACCCCGTAAAATGTCATAGCCTCGCACACGTTTCGTGCAATCCACGCTTCCCTTCACCCTAAAACCATCCAATAATCCACAAACTGTATGTGTGCGTGTGTGTTTGTGGCAAGAAGACAATGTCACGCAGTAGAGAGAAGATCCGGGCGAAGAGAAACACAAAGAGAGCCACGGGGGTTGACTGAGTGCACGTGTGTGTGTGCGCGCTATCCTGCGCCGCTTACCCTTCACTTTGTTGAGAGTCAAAAAGGATGAGGAAGTGGGTAAAGGAAAAGCTTTCCGTCATTCACAGATATCGGTTCGTCTTTTTGTTCCTACACACCAACACGCTTGCATCCGCGCCCACTCACCCCACAGTACCTCGGCCTCGAACTTCATGCACACAAGTGGGCAATGTTCATTGCTTCATTGAATGTGCCCTCTACTGCTGCTACTGCTGCTGCTGCCGCTCTCTGCCGATGGGGGGAGGAGATGTCACGAGCAGAAGGGATGGATTGGGAGATAGGTAACATCGCTCTTAAATCTCGATATTAAATTTTTCATTATTTTCTTAAAGGCTCCTCTCCTGTCTTGTGCAACGTCGTGGGGTTGAGTGAAGGCGTGTGTAAGTAATGCCGTTAAGTGGCGGCAGTAAATTATGTCACCTTCCGCTGTGTGTGGGTTGGTACCCACGTCCCAGTTGCACACTCCAGTTGATTTTTCTCATTTAACAAACACCCCAGCCCCCGGTATAAAATCCTAATTGAGAGGTTCCAGGGGCAAAAGAAACTGCGCATTTTTAGTGGCTTTAAGGAAGCCTTCTTGATTCCGTTCCGTTTGCCATATTAACAACGGAAAAGCGGCTTACCGACCCCCAACTTGGGAGAAGTTACAGAAGCGGTGGCGTCACCGACGACAGCAGCAGCAGGTGGGATCAAGTGCGCAGAACGAATTTCAAGGCGGGCACAGTCGATTTATTGGCTAGGGTTGGTGAATTACATCCGAGCACTCAAGGCTTTCTTTAACATTTCCCTTCCCCGTGCGCTGAATTGGCGACAAGTGTGATAGATAATTACATTTTTTGCGGGATGAATTGCTGATGTGCGGCGCGTGCTTCAAGGTGTCTTCCGTGGCACGTTGGAGATGTCAAAAGTTGTATTACTTGCCATATGCAAAGGATTTCTCTCAGACGACAGAATAAACGAACGGATGGGACAGAACGGAAGGACGGATGGATGAATGGTCATAAAAGTAATGGAATTGCCTTTCAACGCTTGACATCAACAAACATTAACAACGCGGGCGAGAGAGCTGCCTTTTGAATATTCAGTAAATACCTGTAGTCCCAAGGTTATTTCAAGGAATTTCAGGGTGGGAGCGGGTGAGTCAGCTAAGAAGTATACAAAAATCATTTCGAGAATCTGAGGAAGTGATGTTCGATTGTGGAGAGGAAGTTACTGCCATCAAGAGGAGGGAATGAGAAATTAGTTTTCAATTGAAGTGGGTGGTCGATCAACGCCGACGACGTCAAGGCTTTAAATAACGGATGGGACCTATCTTGGGAGAGATTGCTTCACAGAGAGGTGAGAGAGGAGCAGATGGGCCATTAGAAAAATCTAGACGACGTGTGTGCGCTCGTTGGTGTATCTCTTTTCATATATCGACTGTCAATAGCAAATCAAAAGAATTCATATTCTAAGGAAGGATGCCTTGTTGGAATGCTTATAAGGTCGCAGAAATTCAATTCAAATAACAAATATTCCTTTTTCTGTCAGACTCCGATATTTTCGGAGTTAAAAAAAATTCGATTAACCATAAAATTGATGTCATTTATAGAAAAAGGAATGAAAACATTTTAAGAATGTTGTTCCACACTTTTCTTTACAACTCCGAAAATTTCGGAGTTTTTTAAATTGTATATTTAGGATTCGACTTTCAATGATGTATATGATAGCAATTTCGTCGTATTAATTTTTTAAGAAAAAAAATGTAAATATTCTCAATTTGTAAGACTCCGAAATTTTCGGAGTTTCACAAAATTCAATAAACTATAAAATTAATGTCATTTGCCATATACACAATGGTTTTCTTCTTGCTTGTTATACTCCGAGTATTTTCGGAGTATACTTCGGAGTTTTTTAGGAGTCGTTTTTCAAAAACCATTTCGCAAGCAATTTTATCTTTTTTAATGTTTTAAAGTCTTGGACCATATGAGTTTGTTGGAGTCCCCAAAAAAGTGCTCAAGGGTAGAGCTCACATGCCGCTTAAAATGCTTTTTTAAGTTCTAAGTATGGTAAGTAACCTGATCAGGTCGAACTGAGTTGTTGTTTCCCTGTTACTGGAAGGAGCCCAATCGGTATTAGGTGGTTTATGCTAATTTTCAGCCTCGGTTCCCAGAAGGGGCACAACTGGAATATGGTGGTATATGCTAATTTCAAGACACTCCAAAGGGGTCCTAGTTCAACGACGGGTTCAGGTGTTCAAGCGACGTGCGGTTGTAATCCCTTAATTCAGTCACTTCAGCTGCGAAAGGTTGATAAAAATAAATGAACACGCTTTACATAATCTCAAAAATTTCTAGAGGGGCTTAAATTATCCCTTTTTAAAAATTATCCTAACTCCGAAAATCTCGGTGTTACGCGAAATATCTTTACATATCAAATTCTTGTAATTCGTGACGTTCCTTAAAATCTGATATTTAAAAACCCTTAAATCCTATAAGTCCTTGGAAACTGTTTCACTAACGCATCACATAAACAAGCTCTAAAAGTTCCTCCATTCTTTGCGAAATGCACAAGCCTTAGAAGCTCCGTCATAGAAGTCGCCGTCGTTCAACCTGACGGAACTCAGATCGGACAAAAAAAAAACCTCCAACCATTCATTCTGCTCCGCTCCTGGTAGGTGAGAACATACATTGTCAGGGGAAAAAACCGAAACCTCCACCCTTCCCATACAACCGCACCCCATTTCAAGTTCTCCCCATGACAGCGGAATCTTCTCAAAACCTTGAACATGGTCATTTGCTTTGATTTGTTTTGTTTGCTCATACACTCGTCCCACGCCGGCAAAGGTGCAGCAGGCAATGAATGATGCACCGCACACCAGCCCCAAGCAAACAAGATGCGGGGAGGGTTCTAATTCCGAGAATTCAGTAGACGTAAGATGATTCCTTTGTTGACAAGTTCAGTGTCTCATACATCTTTCATTCTCGCGCTCGCTTATGCGATCCAGTCGGTGGTGGAGATCTAATTTTTTTCTGTGCAATCGAATTGCAGCGGACATCATAAATGCAGGAAATGTGAGCTTCTTGTGCCGCTGCATGCAATCTTCCCGTCAATGAACTGCCTCAAGGCCCTGCCACACACGGAGACGTGATAATGTGACGGAATTGCGCGACAGCACTTGGCAGTGATCCATTTAGCGGACAAAGGGTGTTGTGTTGTTGGGAAACTTTGGTGAGTGACTCGATTTTCAGTTTCAGTGAATTGTTGATACGGCGAGCAAAAGTTTCGTTTGAAGCAAGCTGAAACAAAGACCTGTTCGTATGAGTTGCTGTAGCAGGGAACGAAGTAGTAGAATTGTTTTGCTTTCTCACTTAAAAATGATTTTTTATAGCAATTTCACTACTCCGAAATTTTCGGAGTCTTTAAAAAAGGATTAGGGGTAATTCATAGTGGTAAAATTAACTGCTATTTTGAAAAGACTCTCTTTCAAGCTGATTTAACTGGCCAAATTTCAGTTTTTATGCATTTTTTTTCGGAACAGTTCCTGACAGCGTCCCCACTTTCAAGAACAAAACTTGTTTGTTGAATTCAATTCAAAATCAATGTCCTCCTATCTCCTTTAGGAGCGTCTCAGTTCTTTCTATGTGAACATATGTGATTTTCGGTCACCTTTATGACTCCTAAAAATTCGGAGTTCAATTAAAATGACATTGTCCAACTGAAACCCGCCATCAGCAGCATTTCAAAAGAAGCACCATTGTTCCAACATGAGTTCTGTATTCAAACCATCACGAGGCCCGCACAGACCTGACAGCGTCCTTCTCCAAAGTTATCTGACACGTGCGTCGAAAAAAACAAGAATCGAGAAAAAAGGGTCTTTTTCTTGAATCAAATCCATGGAAAGGTCACCCCGCTGCCATGGCAACGACGAAATCCTCTTAAGATCCCGGTAACCGGCATCCCCTTCCCACATTTCCACACGCAACAGGAATTCTAAGCGCACACCTCCACTAAAAATAGTTCCGCAGGCATCGCGCAAAGGCTACAGGTCACCAATTAAACCGACAGCTTACACAGGGGAGCGCTTGCTGATTAGTTCGTTTACCTCTGGAAAGTTCCGCTCTGACATTTACGCCTCAGTTTACACAAGTATTTCATAACAAACCCGGCACCTACCCTGACGCACATGGGACCCTCCTGTGGGCGGCACATGGGTTCGGATTTCGATCCATAAGTCCCCCTTTGTCCCCTTCCGGCATCAAAGTTGTGCAAATTTCTGTTGTAGTCTGCACGCGTGTATGTGTGGGAGTATGTGGGAGTTGTGAGGTGACCCTGCTCAATGGCAAACGTCAACAAACCCTGGGACCGACCTCTGCAGGCGAAAGTTTTCACCCACCCTCACTCAAAAAGCTTTTGGAAGAAGAGAAATTCCTCTCTTCTGTGCTCTCTTTTGGAAATTGAATGCAACAGTTACATTCTCCACATGATTGTATGAGGTTACTGCTAATTAGCAGGAGTGGAAAATTTCCAAGTGCCTGCCCCGCACATCAAAAGACTGAGAGAGGCCACCCCCTTAAGGACCTCGGCCCACGACGACCTTCTATAGAAACTCAATATCTGTCCAAGTCACCCGGCCACCCCGCGGCATATCCTTCATATATCAGCCGACACTTACTCTGTCAAACCGGGGCCAGGCAGCAACAACAAACAAATTGAAAGCCAACCGGCCAATGTGTACTTGAGCGTTGGGCAAGGACACAAACTTGGGAGCTTGGTTAAGTTCAAGGCTAGCACAAGGTTTCAGCGTTGCATCCCTCTCTTTCTCTCAGTGCCGGCTGCCAGCCAGCGGATGGCAATGAGGGATTGGGTGAGGGTGTGTGCGTCTATGTGTGCATCCGTTTTGGTATCCTTCGCAGCGGCTCGTGTAAATAATTGCCTCCGTTCTTCTTCTCCTCTGTCCACAGTCTCGGGGAAAGGATAATTTATTTTTGGATAAGACTGAAGAGCTCCTTTTGTGACGACGGCTGCGATGGCGATATGGCAGCAGCAGTCTAATGAAAAGGACGCCCGAAGGACATCTCGAACCCGGCACGGGTTGCCAGTCCCATTTGATTCGACTTCGAGACGCAAAAATCCACAATTCGGACTCGGCCTAGGCAGGCTTACATTTTGAGGAACCTTCAACCCACTCAAACAACGCACACACACACAAATACACAGTGGGAGAGGGAGACGGAGTGAGCCGGCTCGTGGAGACATTTACAGGGCCCTCATGAATGAACGAGTGAGTGGGTTGGTGTCCTTGTCCTTCGTCGAATGCCAAATCTCCTCCTTTTAGAGCCACCGGCATTTGGCACTCAGTCAGGCAGTCAGTCAGGCAGCAGCAACAGCAATGACGCAAAAGATTTGTTTTTTGGTGCGACTTAGCCTTGGCCAATGAACACACAAGCGGAAGGTGGGCTGCAGGCCACCTCCATTCAGCTGTCACCGCCACAACCGCCATCGCCGCTGCTTAGTTTGCAGTGCTTAGTGTGTACTTTCTGTTGTTGTCGTCCTACTTCGCTTTTTTGCGTTTTACAGCCGGCATCGTCGAACTCAATACACGATGTGTGGCATGCGACCAGGCAACCAGGCGATGACTGGCGGTGTCCTTCGAATGGGTGCCCTCTGGCTATAGCTTTGGATTTGGCTCTGGCTCTGGTTCTTGCTCTGGCTCTGACTCTTCCATTTGTTCGGTGTCCCTGAAGTGAATTGAGGACAAGAGCACGAAGCAACGTAACAAGGATAATGACGATAATAACACGAGCGATGGCAAAGTGCAAATGAAATTCGAGGCGTAATAGGCATCAGCCCACACTTGGCTGTGCGACAGACGTGGTCTCTTGCGGCCTGGGCTTCGATGAGTCTTTGATGAGTGTCAATGTCAAGTGGGTGGATAGGTGGTACGTGTGCAAGAGGCCATAAGATGGAGGGAGCTGGTCATGGATAATGAAGCAGTTTACAGTCGGACAGTTGCATGTACTGTAGTTTGTAAGGGATGGGAAGGACATCTTAGTTGACACCTGTGACACGAGCGGCAAATCCCATTCGAAGGACGACAGACGTTTGGTGATTCTTGCTCCGTTGTAGGATCAATCAAAACACGTTGCGATTGGAAAGCACTCGTCTTAAGGCAAGAACAACAAGGTGCATGGAAGCGACAGTAAGTCGCGTTTTTTTAAGGATCGATACGGAGCGGGGAAGAAACATGCGGAGGAGATGGCGGGGAAAAAGAGGGACGAGGAGGAATAGGGGGTAATGGTCCTTCAAATCCCCCTTGTCATGAAATTTTCCAGAGGAGTCATGAATTTCCAAACGAGGTTTGAATGGATTTGCTAAGGGAATTAATGGGTCTCTTGAATGAATATGGTCGTTTATTGTCTGGGAAAGGCTTTGTGGGGCCGTCTGCCTGGAATTTTTCCCACCACGTAAAAGTGTTGCATTTGTTGTTAACGGAGACAAGCGGTAGGGGGAACACATAACATTTGCGAGGTGTGTGACCGTCTTCGAAACTGTTGGAGTAGAATTTGGGACTGACCTTCGGTAGACTACAACGCCTAGACAGACCTTTGAAAGACTGAAGCAGACTTGGGACAAAATTTAAGAACTACTTTGGCTGACATTAGGTTTGATGTACATAGGTGAGGGTACGAATTTTAAGTAGCAAATGTGTAGTCCGCCGTTTTTGTTTGGAGTCTGAACTAAAATCGGATTTACTTGTGCGATCAAAACTTGAGTTTCAGAACTGGGAATCTTCTTTTCATGTGTACAGCTTCTTTTAGGAGCCCCCAAAGCCCCTTCGACCGATTTCCTTTGCTCCTCCAACTAAGTTCACAACCTGCCGTGCGCAGCCTCCTTAAATTTCTTGACAAAAGGAAAGACTCAGCTTTGAGTGAGACAACAGAAAAGAAAGAAAGAACCTCCAAAGCATAGTTTTTCAACCTCGATAACAGCTTTCTCGAGGAAGTCGTACGACTATCGACTAGTTAGCAAGTATTGAGACATAACCTTGATACCACACAATGGCCTCACTTGAAAGGTGATCAAAAGATCAAAAGTTTCAAATCAGGCGAGTTTTCATCCATCTTTACTTTCAGATCTGATCTATCGACGATTGTGGCGGGACTATTTTTCACTTCACTGGACTCCGAAAAAACGTTCAACTTTTGGAGAGGAAAGTCAAAGGTAATTAGTTCGCTCGTTCAAGGCGGTATTTCAAATTAAAATGAAGGCTTTCTTGTTTTCCCAAATCGCGCCTGGATTTTCACTATTTTGGAAATTTCACGCACAGGACTGTTTGACATGTTTTTGTAGAGGTTATTCGTTAGGACCTTGCCTGTGGCATTGGTCTGTTAGTCGGTTACGTTGGCGATTTCTATTTTGCAGGACTGTAATATGCCCACCCCTGACAACTTGTTGCGTGTATGGATAACTCGGGAGGTTTTTTGTGTTTGGGATTATGTCTGTATATAGCTGCAAACGAAGAAAAAGGCATTCAAACTGTGGAACCTTCAACAGAACTCGTATCCTCATCGCTATTACGAAGTCTACAGAAATGAAACTGAAACACTTCTGTCAATTATCTGCTTGCGATCTAATAGGAATCGATCCAAAGTGTTTGTGTCGGTTATATTATTGTTATTATTATTATTATTATTCTTTATTGGTCTTCATTTTAACAATTAGTAATAGAAAAAGAAATATTATTTAACATGGCAAAACGCCGTCTGTCGGAGATTGACATTATCTAAGATACTTGTAATACAATGAGCCAAATTAATATACTTTAAGTTATACAAATGATATACCTTACTGTTAGATGAAGCTATTACGGTAATTCAAGGCATGAATACAAAAACGATAGAGCAGGTTCCACCCCTCCGCGCCGTTCAGTATATTCTTCGTTTCTTCAAGTGTAAGAGATACTTTTGAGAAATAAAATAAACGTAGTTCTAGTAATATAGGACATATCGCGATAAAATGGTATATATTTTCAACTTCATTGCGATTTCAAAGTGTGCAGGTAGCATTAACATCTTGACGGTTCGGTATGTAGTTTAGACTCAGCAGTTCAGTTCTAGCCCTAAAAATAGTGCTAATTTGTCTATTTGAGAGTTCTGTTTTAAAGTAGTTACTGGGTCCTAGTGTATGGTTAAGAAGCTTGTACATTAATCTCGACGAGGAAGTACGAGCTCGATCTAAGCAATCTAGATACATATTTTCATCGTCTTTTCTTATACATTCGTACAGTTTATCCTCCCATTCATCTGAGTTTGCCTCAGTAAGTCTGAGTACAATGCCATGTGTGGTTGCAAGTTCAAGCCATTCTTTAAAAGGAGATAAATTATATGGAAGCGCCATCTTCAGAAGCCTCTTTGAGAGGTTACTGTTCGGCCTACGCATAACTTTAATTAAATAGTCCGCATTTGCCTTCAAATTTTTATGGTATATCTGCGGCAGACCAGATTCCACGTAGATAGCGTATGAGGGAGTTGTTGGGGGAAGTTTAAAAATTCGCTTGAAGAAAAATCGCTGGACAATTTCACACTCTCCAAAGCCAAATATTTGATTTGCATAACAGAGACATGCATTCACCGTAGCATTGAACACCTTGAACTTTGACGCGATACCGATGCGTTGGTTACCAAAGATAGTTCTCCACATCAGATTAATTGCTGTCTTTGCCGCTACCGTTTTCTTATGGACATGTGCGCTCATATCAAGATTCGATTTTAAAACAAAACCCAGGTAGTTGAACTCTTTGACAACTTCGATCGGCTCACCCTCCAAAGTCAAATTTTCATGCGCAGTCCTGTTACCTCGACCAGTGTCAAAAACCATAATTTTTGATTTAGAGGTGTTTATCTTTAAGTCCCAAAGATCGCAGTAGCTTTTCAATTTATTTATTTGCAGTTGAAGAGCCTGTGGATCTTCAGCCAAAATTACTAAATCGTCAGCATACAGCAAAACTTTAACCTGTACATCGCCAACTGTAACTCCTCCCGGTAAGAATGTAGTTATATCATCTACGTACAGCGCAAACAAAAGTGGGCTGAGCACGCAACCTTGGGGAACCCCTGTTTTGACATTGAAGAAGTTTGACAAGCTAATACTATTTTACACAACAGCAGAGTTTTGTGTGATAAGTGCTTTATAAACTCTTATGAACTTTGTTGAAAGTCCCAGGGACGAAAGTTTGTACAACAGCGAGTTCCTATTGACTGTATCGAAGGCGGCTTTAAAGTCTACGAAAAAGGCGTAAAGCTTTCTTCCTCGCTCTTTAAATCTTCGAGCTGTCACTGTTAATGTAAAAATTTGATCAACAGTTGACAGCCCAGACCGGAATCCTGTCTGGAAAGTACTAAGACGCTCGTTGGTGTCCACCCAAATAGTCAACTTATGGTATAATATTTGGGTGAAGACTTCTCTGAACGCCGAAAGAAGGGAAATACCCCTATAATTTTCCGGTACGTTAGTATTCCCCTTTTTAAAGACACCATAGATTACTGACTTAAGAAACACATCCGACATTATTTCGGACTCTAACAACTTATTGTACAACAGCAGTAACCATTCTAGATAATCAGGGGTGAGATTTTGTAAAAACTCGACTGGAATACCATCCAACCCGGGAGCTTTATTTTTTTTTCATTTTACTTAGAGTTCGGTGTCGGTTATAACAAATTACAAATCCGATTCGGTTGTCAAATAAATCCCTTCCGCCTTTTTGTCTTTTGAATTTTCCGCCTATGTACAAAGCGCTACAGAACTCGTATCGGGCAATACTATACATCCATTGAAAGGTCTTGACATAACCTTCAAAACAACGCTATGCATAATTAATTTGGATATTGCATTCAACAGTTATAGACGTGTAAACATGGAGTCCACTAACGCCGAAATTTGCGCTATTTTAAAATTTTCCTTTGTTAAAGGCAAATCCGCTGGAGAAACGTTCCGTGAGACTAATGGCCTTTTGGGCGATGGTACTCTATCACTTCGAACCGCGGAGGAATAGTTTCAACGATTCAGAGTCAGTGAAAACGACACCATGGATACGCCAGCCGGCGAAAAACCTGTGACGATGAATACCGATCGAGTTATGGAAATCACGAGTCATGGTAGACTGGCATGTGGCATCTTGTGACATCGCCCAGGAGATTTGAGTTAGTCACTAAACCATTTTAAATCGTCTGCAGAAGGCTGAATACAAAAAAAAGGTCGATGGTTGGGTGCCGCATAACCTGACGCAATAAAACCTTCTGCAAAACCAGATCGATTCGGCAAAATGACAATGCTGTGTGTTTGGTGGGACCATAAAGGTGTGCTGTACCACGAGCTCCTAAAACCTTGTGAAACCGATAACACTGATCGCTACCGACAACAAATGATCAATTTCAACCATGCATTGATCGAGAATTGACCAGAATGGCCCAGAAGAGGCGGCGAGGTAATTTTGCTCCATGACAATGCACCTGCACACAAAGCAAAACCGGTTCAGGATACAATCAAAAGACTTGGCTGGGAGCAGCTACCCCACCCGCCGTATTCACCAGATTTGGCTCCTTCTGACTACCGTTTGTTTTAATCGATGGGACACGCATTGGCTGAGCAGCACTTTGATTCCCACGAGGAGGTCGAAAATTGTGTGTCTGATTGGTTTGCTTTAAAAGACGAACAATTTTATTGGCGTGGTATTCACGAATTGCTAGAAAGGTGGTCAAAATGTGTAGAGAACAATGGCCAATACTTTGAATAAAATGTTTTTACTTTCCCATTAATAATAAGTGTTTTATTTCTAAAAACGCTCATTTTATACAGGTATACCGGGTACTTTGTGTGTTGTCCTTTTGTTTTTATAACTTCTTGCAATCTTCTGTTCCTCGATCCGACCAGGTAATTTTTTGCCATTCTTCATACAATGCCGTCTTTAACTCTTCTCTGGTACAAATGGTTCTTTTTCGAGGAAAACATTTAACACAACGCGTTAACATCTGCGATTTGTTGAAGGAACGTAATGAAAATGATCAGTTCTTCAAACGATTGATAAGTGGTGACGAAAAATGGGTTGTTTACAAGCCAGGCAAATCAGCTCAAACAACATTAAGAGCTGGTATTCATCAAAGAAATTTTTGTTATCAGTTTGGTGTGATTATTGAACTTGAACTCTTACCAACCAACCGAATGATCAATTCAGATGTTTGAACAACTAAAACAAATCAGAACAAATTGACAAATCGAAAAGGTGTTGAATTCCGTTGTGACAATGCAGATCACATACATCTTTGGTCACTTGGCAAAAATTATTAAAGCTTGGATGGGTTGTAATGCCAGCACTGATTCTGCACAATCTGATTACTTTTAATTTCGATCTTTGCAAAACTCCTCAAAAGGTTAAAATTTCAAAATTGATGATGATGTTAAATCATTTTGGTTAATTTTTTTGCGGTTAATAAAGGACTGAAGTTTTATGAACGTGGAATTATCTTGCTGCCTTAAAGATGGCAAAAAGTCGTTGCTCAAAATGGGCAATACATTAAAAAATAAAGTTATTTCGCTCCATGAAAAAAATGTTTTTAATGTTCTAAAAAAATCCGCAACTTACCAACCCTATAAATCTAATTTTTATGTGGACATGAGACACCTTTAAGACTTTTAGCCTGAGTCCAAAAGTAGACATGACAGTCTTGAAATTCGCTTTGATGTGATCTGATCACTTGTAACTGAAGTGGAACTTTTTGCATATACAGTGAACCAAAAAAAAAACTGGGACACTTATTACCTTCAAATTCAGCTTGAAATATCTCAGCCATTTTTTAATATATTAAAACGAAATAAAGGTGGTCGCCGTTGCGTTGTGGGTAGAGTGCGACGCTCACACGCCGAAGGGTCTAAGTTCGACTCCCAGCTCAACGCCAATTTTTGAAATTTTCCTCGGCACCACCAATTTCGAGCTGCTTACAACTGCTTACAAAGAGTAATACGTGTCTAAGAAATCTTCGTAAATTTTGCCGTTCGGAGACAGCAAAAGACTTTAGGTCCCTTCTACTCGTAAGAGAAAAGTAGAGCGCAGTAGTTGATGAGCAGGTCAGGCCCTGGTTCCCCTTTGGACTGTAGCGCCAACAATTATTATTTAAATTGTATGTGAAACTGCAGTTTAATACGGCTTCAGTCACCCAGACATTGTTAATTTTTTAATTTTAGCAACTAAAGGTTTGAATCAAAAATAGTGCAAATTCATCAGCAAAAAAAAAAAACTGGGACAATTACAAAAAATGAGAATAATTATTTTTTTAAATATTTTGTGTGTTATCCGTTTGCTTTCATAACTTCCAACAATCTTCTGTTCATCAATCCGAACAGGTTTTTTGTTACAGCCGATGGAATTTTTTGCCATTCTTCATACAATGCCGTTTTTAACTCTTCTCTGGTACAAATGGTCCTTTTTCGAACTTCCTTTTCTAAAACAGCCCAAAGGTGCTCTATGGGATTAAGATCCGGACTTTGACGGGAGGATGCGGCAACACCTTTTTATATATTCAAAATACATTAATCTTTTGTTATACCGGCTTTGTGCTTTGGATCATTATCATGCAACAGCAATACACCCGGCGGTAGTCCCAATTTGTCTTTGGTTTCGGGAATAAAACGTATTAGGATGTCAACGTATCCAAACTTTGTTAAATTACCTTCATCACATGAAGAGAACCACCTCCGTTTGTTGCCATTGAATACCAAACCATTATGTTCCCACCACCGTGCTTAACTGTAGAAGTGCCATTTTTGAGATCCAAAGCAGTTCTGTCCCTCCTCCACACAAAGCGTCGGCCATTACTACCGAAAATTTTAAATTTTGATTCGTTACAAAAAATGACTTGATTCCAGAACTCATCCGTCTTCTGATCGTACTCCTTTCTAGTCGCTTTTTTATGGTTCTTTCTGATAAGGCTGGCTTTTTGCAAGGTGTCTTTAGATTTTTATGTAAAAAATTGGGCACTGTTTGCGGATGAACTTCTACAATTTTTTCTTTCTTCAAAGTTTTGGCAATTTCCACAGCTCATTCCTTTGCTTTCTTCTTCTTCTTTTTCGTGGCAGTCCGTGGTGGACATGGGCCCCAACCAACATGCATCTCCAGCCAGCACGATCTTTCGCCAGCTGCCTCCAGTTGCGCACTCCAAGTTGGTTGAGATCCCTCTCCACTTTTGTGCGCCACCTTAGTCTAGGTCGTCCTCTGTTGCGTTGTCCCAATGGCTCGGATTCAAAGACTTTTCGAGCCGGAGCAGTGGTGTCCATACGCTCTACATGGCCTAGCCATCTTAAGCGTTGTATCTGAAGACGCTTGACCCGGCGCATGTCGCTGTGCAGCCCATAGAGTTCGTCATTAAATGTTTTTCTCCAGATGCCATCAACGCAAACAGAACCAGAAATCGCACGTAAAACTTTTCTCTTGAAAAGCCTTAGGGCTTCCTCATCCGCCTTTGGTAACGTCCAGGTTTCCACGCCTTAAAGTAGGACGGGGATGATCAAGCTATTATATAAAGCGAGCTTAGTCCTTCGAGAAAGGGGTTCTATTACTCAATTGCCACTTGAGCCCAAAGAAACAGCAATTGGCAAGAGTGATTCTGCGTTTGATTTGGGTACTGATGTTGTTGTTCCTGTTTACCGCGGAGCCGAGGTAGATGAAGTCCTTGACTACGCCGAAGCTTCTACTGCAATGTGTGACGCTCTGTGTGAGATTCCGAAGATGTGAGTCCTTCCTTGATGCCAGCATGTATCTCGTTTTGCCCACATTAACCATCAGACCCATTTTAGTAGCTTCCGCTTCAATGTCAGCAAATGCCTTAGTGACAGCTCGCTGTTGTCGTTAATCACGTCAATGTCGTTCGCGTTAAATAGCAGTTGAACTCACTTTTAGAAGATGGTGCCTCTAGTGTAAGTTACGCACGATTTTCTCAAAAATGATGTTAAACAAGTCAGTGGCCTCGTCCACAACCTTTTTTGACATTGAAGGCCTCGGTGAGTTCGTTACCGACCTTGAGGGATCGTCGAGAGTTCTTCATCGCCATCCTAAACAATCAGACGAGTTTGGTTGCAATGCCGAAACTGGACGTGGCACTGTATAGTTCGTCTCTGTGCATACTGTCATATGCAGGTACTATAACAGGATCTTCATTTTCGAATACCATCTCTATTTTGGCAAAGATCCAATCATTGAGCCATTTTTCGATTTCTTTAAGAGACCCGATCCAATGAGCCCCCAAATCGTTTTGCATCATTCCAAAATTCCAGTAGTCGAAAAGAGAACCGTTCTGAAGCATGCGGCTAGTGGTGTAAGACTTTTCACTTCAGCGTTTACATGTAGTTTCTGGCCGTTCAAGCCAAGTATTATAAAATTGTGAAATCATACCTTTTTGTTGTTTCTGCCAATTTTCATACAATAAACGGCATGAGTTGTAGTTGACAACGTTTCCCGTCATTGGTTTTGTCGGATTTTAGCAGCTCATAGTGCACCACACCTGGCTGGTCCTACAGTGGATATTTTTCTTGAGGGGTTGATGTAGTCTTAACCAGGTTAACCAGGATTGCGTTCCTTTTTTCATCTCCTCTAGTGTCTTTTAAGAAGAAGTTCCGAAATCAAGTTACAGCTGTTATGAAAGCCAGTTTCTTTCCAAATTTCTTTTGTGGAATGGAAATGTCGCCATCTCTTGGTTACAACTTGTATGGAACCCAGTTTCTTTCCAAATTTCTTTTGTCGACTGGAAATGTCGCCATCTCTTGGTTACAACATGTATGGAACCCAGTTTCTTTCCAAATTTATATTTCCAAAAAGAAAGTGTTTGCTGTTCACTTGTTCATATGTGACAGATCTTGATCAAGTTAAGCCTTTAATGTGTTTTAACTATTTAAGCCGACCGAGGCGTTCTTTGTATTTTACGCTAAAATCACAATTTTTGAAGCGTCAAAACCACTGTCTGCAAGATTTTTCAGTCGAAGTACATTCGCAATAAATTCCTTCCAGTATTTGATGAACTTCAACAGTACTTTTCCTCCAATCAAAAAAGGAATTCGAAACTTCCCTCATGTTCATTTAAGACAAATCCGGACACTTTCGAAAAGTCGAAAATTTCACACTAATTGATGTTGAAAAATCCCACAGCTTTCCAATAAAGTAGGGAATATCTTCCAAGATCTGCCTCAATTCGCAGGTGGCGCCATCTTTTGAAAACAAAAACCGAATCGATTTGTATCTCCAATAGAATCAATACGGAATGCTTTTTTTGAATCATAACTGTAATACGTAAACCTTATTTTATTTTAAATCGATCGTGCGTCTATCGTTTTCCTCGTTTAACTTACTAAAATCTTGCTCCCTTTGTATAATGCATGCATTTCCAAGTCTTTTTTGGAAATGTAGCGTTTATGCAGAGTGTAGTGAGCAGTTTGACATTATTACTGCTTCGCTTATGAAAACGAAACCATCAAAAAGTCCGCAAAATTTCAACTCTGCATACCTGGATGACGTGGAGACCACTTCTCCTTTAAATCTTAAGACTCCTCAATCATTTCATTGAATAGAATTTGCTTCAAGTTGCGCTTCCTTAAGATTTTAAACCTTCGTAAATCAAATGGTCCTTCAGTCTGAAGGTCTCGCAACGTGCTGCTCTCTGTATCCACAATAGCCAAATAGCAACTGTGGGCGGAAAAGCGATCTGTCTGAACATGACTTATGCATCTCTGCAATAATTTACGAGTCTCAATCAGGACTCGCATTAAAGCTTCTGTCATCTGTCATAAACCATGGAATATCCATCAAGTGCAGCGCCCACTTGAATTCCACTTAACTGCTACCCCCCGCCCACACCTTTGATTGCATGCAAACTGTTAAACGTCACCACCAACACATCGAATGTGTGTGCATTTCTATCGAGTACTTCCGGTGAAGCACCGGTGGCGGCGGTGTCGGCGTTGTCGGCGACTACTTCAAAATTCCAGAACGAATCAACCATTCAAATTGGTCAACCTACGTCAGCCGCATTGTCGTCGTTCATATCATCGCACTCTTCTGCCACCCGGCAACACCCTCTAGCGACATGTCTCCACGTTGCACACATCACAATGCAATTCGATCTCGCTCTTGCTTTCGCTCTTTTTTACGCCTACACCATCACAACCACCACCACCGACGCCGCCACTATCTCGACTGCTAAAAATAGACCCGGTGGCGGGCAGAGGTGGAAGCTTTTGTGGTTCTCTCGGATTCAATGTGAAGGTTGCCACGAGCCCGACTATTGCCACCTACGCCTCGCTCGTGCACTCGACTTCGCGCGGTTCAAGTGCAAGGGTTGGCTTTGTGTCACGGCGAAGGTCCCCTTGTCGCCGTTCATTACTACGTCCTACCACATGCAAGCCGAGGCCAGTCCCACCCCACCTGCCACCAACGCGATCTCTCTTACTCTCTCTCTCTCTCTCTGTGTCCCTCTCTCCGTGTGGCGGAGGTTGATTGTGCGTCGCATAGGGTAGGGTGGCAAACTGTATTGTCTGCCCGAGTTGATAATAAAAGCTTTCCAAGGACGCAAATTGAATTCCAGCAATTTCGTGCACAAGGATACCTAAACCCACACACACGCACACGTGTTGGATTTGATTACGCCGCTGTCGAGCTGAATTGGAAGGTCAACACGCGCTAGGGCTGCAAATAAATTACCGGCAAAGTGGATTTTTCTCCTCTCAGCCACCGCGACCACGGCCGTTCATCGTTTCTCTGCGTGTCTCTTGGCGACCATTGTTCCCGCCGATGGGGATCAATTGATTGATGCTTGGCTGGAGTGTATGGAGGGGGCAACGATTTACATCGAGGGAACCGTAAAATCTATTTCATGCCCGATTCTTGCTATGAATGAGACGGATTAGGGATTGAAGTCAAACGCAGCATTTGTGAAAGGGAAGGGTGTTGCCATGGCTTACGGTGCTTAGCTTCTGCTGATACGTTTGAAGGGGTTTTGAAATTGGATTCAATTCACTTTGAATTTCAATTTGGAGAGATAAATGGTTGTGGAGGAGAGTAAGAAGTTGTCTATCGAGAGCTTGGGTGTGAGATGTAAGAGTGATTCATTAAGAACTCAAAAAGAAAATGAACTCCATTGATTGATTCAAAAGTTTATCATTTTTGTTGTCCTGGAAAATGATCGCTTATCCTGGATGCCTCTGCAGATTAGTATCTTGGATTGAAAAAGAATTGGAATCCATTGCTTGCTGAACACCGGCGAGACCACAAAGCAGTGTTGAGCATCTTTTGACTCTGACAACTTTTTTCCTTCTCAAATCTCAGCAGGAAATCTGTTTCTTCCCTCCACAGAAATACGTTGGTTGTCAAATATCTCCCTTCCGCCTTTTGTCTTTTGAATTTTCCACCTATGTACAAAGCGCTACAGAGCTCGTATCTGGCAATACTATACACCCATTGAAAGGTCTTGACATAACCTTCAAAAAAACGCTATGCATGATTAATTTGGATATTACGTTCAACAGTTATAGACGTGTAAACATGGGGTTCACTAATGAAGAAATTCGCGATATTTTAAAGTTTTCCTTCGTTAAAGGCAAATCCGCTAGAGAAACGATCCGTGGGATTAATAGTGTTTTGGGGGATTGTACTCTATCACTTCGAACCGCGGAGGAATGGTTTCAACGATTCAGAGTCAGTGAAAACGACACCATGGATAAGCCAGCTGGCGGAAGACCTGTAACGACGAATACCGATCGAATCATGGATATCATCGACTTAGACCGGCATGTGGCATCTTGTGACATCGCCCAGGAGATGAGAGTTAGTCACCAAACCATTTTAAACCACCTGCAGAAGGCTGGATACAAAAAAAAGCTTGATGTTTGGGTGCCGTATGATTTGACGCAGAAAAACCCTCTGGACCGAAACAACGCCTTCGATATGCCGCTGAAACGGAACGAATTTTTTTGAAGCGGATGGTGACTGGCGACGAAAAATGGATCACATACGACAATATCAAATGAAAACGGTTGTGGTTGAAAGTCGATGAATCGTCCCAAACAGTGGCCAAGCTGATATTCACGGCCAGGAAGGTTTTGGTGTGTGTTTGGTGGGATTGGGAGGGGAATCATCCACTATGAGCTTCTCCCATATTCCCAGACTCTTAATTCTACCATCTACTGTGAACCACTGGACCGCTTGAAGCAGACGATCGACCAGAAGCGTCCAGAATTGGCCAACAGGAAGGGTGTAGTTTTCCACCAGGACAACGTCAGACCACACATTTAGTTGATGACTTGTCAGAAGCTTCGAGACCTCGGATGGGAGGTTTTATCGCATCCATAATATAGCCTGGACATAGCGCCAAGTGATTATAGCCTTGTCCTGCCCATGGCGAACGTCCTTGGTGGTGTGAAGTTAAACTCAAAAGAGGCTTGTGAAAAGTGGCTGTCCGAGTTCTTCGCAAATAAGGAGGTGGGCTTCTACGAGGGGGATATTATGAAGTTGCCGACTAGATGCAAACAGATTACCAAACAAAACGGCGCATATTTGAACTAAATCCGATCACTGCAACACTTTTTATTAAGCATTCAATGAAGAGCAAAAAGGCGGAAGGGAGATATTTGACAATCTATATTTCGCAAAAAAAAGTACTACTGAACTATACAGTTCAAACTGAGCGTTTTCTTGAGAACAGTTGCTGGTCAGCATTACGCTCTATTCACTTCTGCCTTGCCAACGTTTGTGAGACTTGTATGCCAGTGGGCAACACCCTCACAAAGTTGGACTCGCGTCCGGTTTCAACAGCTAAATTTTTTGGAACTCTCGCTAGGAGAATTCTGTGCTAAGATTTCGACCTATTCTGTTTTGAGGTCGAATTGTTAATTGAAAGTGTGCGGGTTTGCGCCTTAGAGCACCTTAAATTGGACAATGATTTAGTCGTTCCTTACGATGTGCAATTTTGATCTCGTTGACAACGTTGTTACCGAGTAGCCATTGAATCACAAGAAGTCCAAGATCGGAGTATAATGCAAAGTGGCGACATCTTTGGCAAGATTCGTGCTTTTTCCTTTGCTCTTCTACTTTGTCCGGGGTGGGTCTCTGCCTCTGCAGGTAGTATGATCTCTCCAATAGTAATAATTGGGTGGCGGTACAGTCCGCAGAGGGACCGGGGCTTAGCTTGCTCAACAACTACTCGTGTTGTGCGCGCTACTGTTTTCTCAGGGGTAGAAGGGACCTATAGGTTTTTCCTGACTCCGACGGTGAAATTTAAGAAGCTTTCTTAGACAGTTATTACTCTTTGAGTGTTGTTAGTAGTTTGAAAGAGGTAGTGCCGTGGAGAATTAAAGGTGCTCAGCCCAATGAATGTTAAAAAGTCCGATATGGTTCTGGGCGTTAAGCAATGTGCTTTCCACGTGCTACGTTCTTTTGCCAGCTACCTCCGATGTTATTACCTTTCTAATTCTCTTGAATCAGACACGGACGTTCTACACCGCGTAACCCCAAAAGCTCAGAATCGAGGAATCATTATGCTGAATCTGTGCCTCTTCTTCTTTTTTTCTTCTTGTCAGTCCGAAGTGGACCTGGACCTCAACTAGTATTCATCTCCAGCCAGCACGATCATTTGCTAGCTGCCACCTATTGCGCACTCCAAGTTGGTTGAGTTCCTTCTCCACTTTTTTGCGCTGTCTTAACTTAGGTCGCCTTCTGTTCCGTTGTACCAATTACTCTGTTTTGAAGACTTTTCGGGCCGAAACCATGGTGTCCATACGCTCTACATGGTTTAGCCATCTTAAGCGTTGTATCAGAAGACGCTTGCCCTGGCGCTATACAGCCCATAGAGATCGTCATTACATCTTCTCCTCCAGATGCCGTCAATGCAAACAGGACCAAAAATCGCCCGCAAAACATTTCTCTCTACTAAGACTAAGAGCTTCCTCATCCGCTTTAAGGAACGTTCAGGTTTTCGCCCCATACAGTAGGACTGGGATGATCACACTCTTATTTAAAGCGAGTCCTTCGAGAGAGAGCGTCTATTACTCAATTGCCTCTTGAGCCCAAAGAACCAGCGATTGGCAGAAGTGATTCTGCGCTTGATTTCGACGCTGATGTTGTTGTCCCTGTTTACCGCCGAGCCGAGGTAGACGAAGTCCTTGACAACCTCGAAGTTTCTGCTGCCTATTGTGACACTCCGTCCGAGACGACGATGTTGTGTCCTTCCTTGATGACAGCATGTACTTTGTTTTGCCCTCATTTACCACCATACCCATTTTAGTCGCTTCCGCTTCAAAGCCAGCAAACGCCTCATTGAAGGCTCGCTGTATTCGTCCAATCACGTCAATGGCATCAGCGTAAGCTAACAATTGAACTGACTTTTGGAAGATCGTGCCTCTGGTGTTGACTTGTCAGTTACTCGCGATCTTCTCGAGGATAATGTCGAAGAAGTCACATGACAGTGCGTCGCCTTGTCTAAAACCTTTTTTGACATTGAAGGTCTCGGTGAGTTTGGTACCGAACTTGAGGGAGCAGCGAGAGTTCTCCATCGTGATCCTACACAATCTGACGTGTTTGGTAGGAATGCCAAAACTAGACATGGCACTGTATAGCTCGTCTCTATTCACGCTGTCATTTGCAGCCTTGATGTCGACGAATAGGTGGTGAGTGTCAATTTGCATTACTTGGGTCTTTTCCAGGATCTGCCGTAATGTGAAGATCTGGTCTATTGTGGACTTCCCTGGCCTAAAACCACACAGATAGGGACCCATCAGGTCATGGACAAACGGCTTCAGACGCTCATACAATACGGCAGAGAGGATCTTGTATGCGATGTTCGGGAGACTTATCCCTTGGTAGTTTTCGGAGTCAAAGAGGTCTCCTTTCTTGTGAACCTAGCAAACGAAATTCCACTCATCGGGCATGCTTTCCTCCGACCATATCTTACAGATGAGCTGGTGCATGCGCCCAAAAAGGTCATCTCCTTCTTCTTCTTCGGGGTGGACCTGGTCATCTCCACCTGCTTTAAATTGTTCTGCCGGCAGACCGTCCGCTTCTGCAGCTCTGTTCGACTTCAGCAGCTCTGTTCGACTTCAGCTCCCATATTGCTATCCTCACTTCGTCTATCTCGGGGTTACGGAAGTCATGTCTATCATCGTCAAAATTGAGTAGAACATCCTGCCAAACAGCGGGGTTTGAGCCGTCATTGCCGTTAAGGAGTCTGCAGAAATGATCCTTCCAGATTGTCAGCACAGACTGCGACTCTACCACGAGTTGTCCATTTTGCTCCCCGCAGGATTCGGTTCGAATTTGTATCCTCCGGATGGCTATTTTTTCTTTCGGTAAAAGTTTCTGACTTTATTTCTGCCATAACAACTTTCCATTACTTCGACCGCGGTCCATGTCCTTTTGCTTTTCCTCCTAAGAAGCCAATTCCTTTCCCCTTTTCTCTGTTCGTTGAGGTCACGAACAGCTTTCGTCGTTTGATTTCAACGCATCCTGTTTGGTTGTATGTTCCTTTTGACACTTGTTGTCACACAATTGGTTCCTTATAGGTGGTCACAAGAAACCTGGCACATCTGTGTCAACTTCTTTGATGGCTCCTTGACAACTTTTCCTTTACAACTTTCTTCAAGTGTAGACAGCATCGAACTTTGAAGCAGTTTCAGGGAGACTCGGTTGGCGTAGTCTCCAATTATCGATTGTAGCTTTTCGAAGTCTGTTCTGCGTTAAATAAAATGATACTTGCACTTGCTCCCCTCTGTGAGAATATTGTAAAGAGTTTATCTTCTGCCCGCGTTTCCGCCTTCGGTTTAAGATTTTTATACAACCACCCTTTTGCTGAATGCATACGGGTCTGCCGTGTTTACCTTCCATTCTTCAGAAGATCTCAACCGACTTACTTTTATTTTATGGACGTAGTTCCACGGACTGAATTATTCAAGTTGAACCCTTAACTCAAGTCAAACCTAAGGTTGGGCCCAACTTCTTTTTTCTGACGCTTCAATGTCTTTCGCTGGAGCCTGACTCTGCTGGTGGGCCCTGTCTCCGGTGGCAGTTCTATCGCTATGGTCCTTGTTAGATGCGAGATGTCTGGCCCATTTTGGCAGGAGTTCTTCTGCCCAGTTCCACTACAGGGAATGAAAATCTTAAATTCCTGAAAGGATGCGAAATTATTGTAAAGCACAGAAGTCCTTTAATTCTACCAAACATAAAAAAAGAGAAAGTTTAACTTCCACTCCTATTCCATGTTCCACAACCATCTGCTTGCCCAAACAGTTCTTGTTTTGTCTGCTTCGTCTGTTCAGTTCTGGCTTTCTGCCTCAAGAGTCCATATAGGTCTTCTGAAATGGCTGTGTCCTGCCACGTGTAGCAACACGCACCAAAATTCGGTTCCAAGCAGCTCAAAATTGATTGCATCCTAGTATAAACCTGGATGAACGATCCTGGTCAGTCAAAGAAAGAAAAAAGAGTAGCGCCTCACCAGCCGAGCTTCAAATTGGCCCCAAAACATCTCCCAAGCCACTCACTCCCGCCCAATCGACTCCCCACTTAGCAATTCACCTCAGGTATCCCCTCTGGTGAAAGTAAAAACAAAAATCCACTCCACTCCAAGATATGAAATCTTCCCTCACACAGAACATTATGGAACCTTATCCACTTTACAAGTTAAGGACTTCTTCGAACTAGACAGACAGTAATCCAGCCACGCAGTGCGAGAGCGCCCCTCCCGCAGCGATAGCCTCGCGCAACAAAAGACAACAGCAATCCCCGTGCAGAGGCACGGGCTGAGACGTGCGGGCGGAGCACGAGACACGAGGCCATCCATCCGACCGAGAACGAACCAACGAAGGCCATGTATGCGGCTCGATGATGCCACTGAAAGGGAATGATGTTGTCGTCGAGGAATACCACGAAGTCATCAAGGTCATCCTGGGAGTAGTCTCAGTGCCTCGACGACTCTGGCGTTGCCCACTTCATCCAGCCCCTCATCGTTCACTTATATTCTTTCTTTCACTCGAGGGATAAATTAAATCAGAGGATGTCTGCGAGGCCTGAGCGTGTGTTGGGGTGTGTGTATGTGTGCGTCGGCGGCTACTCAATTTTTATCTTGACTCTTGGATTGTGCTCCTCTTCGGCCGCGACGGCCGTGCCCGACTTTCTTTTGTTATTAATCAATTGACAGGCCAGCACTCAGGGCGTTCAATTAAGTTATCGTGACGATATGGCGGTCCTCTGTGGAGTCGGTGGATGAGGAGGGCAATATGCGGAGTGCATCGTGATTTACATGCATGCATGCTCCAGCCGAAGGGCACACACTTCAGAGGGCGTGCACGGTGTGCCGCTGCACGAACCTCGTTCATCGTCGTCGTTGCCGCCGCAGTCAGTCTTATTTGATTAAGTGGTCATTGATCCGGGGGTGGCTTGCCCCGATGAGAGGGCGCATTGAACAGCGTGAAGTTCAATGGCGCAGCGTCAAGTGATAATAGAAGCGCAACAGCTCAGCGGAATAGATAATGGCCCCGTGCTCTCCACTCTCGCCCGGTCTTTGTTGACGTTGCAATGCGCTGTGCTGACAGTGACTCAGTCAGCCGAGGTTGTCGATCGGTTTTCAATTGAAACAATGCGAAGATATCGCTGATTTCTGCGGAATGCAATCGTTGCCCGTTTTGTGCGCCTTTGTATCGTTCGAGTACATAGGGTCTGTGACTTGTCGGAGAAAACAGAGAAATGGACGCGGATTTATTTCTGTTAACTTATGTTCCAAGAAACACTTGATAGAGGATTGATTCATACGCAAGTCAGAGGATTGTGAATCGACGAGACCTCAAAATGAAATGAGGGCGTGTACGAATTGCGGTGATGACTGTTTCGGTCAGAGTTGCGGGAATTTGTGGTCGAACGTAGACTGACAATTGGAACCAAAAAGGATCTGGGGTAAAAATAAGAAGAGAAAAAAGGTCGATCATTTTTAAGGTCTCACGTTGAGCGCCATTCGATGGCTTATGAGCACGCTCTACAACTAAACGTTTTTCGTTGCAGGGCCAAAATAGAACAATTTCTTCTGCTTTTCAGAGATGATAAACTAAACTTAGGCTAGACTGAGGACATAGGAGCATAGAAAAAAAGATCGACGACGAGCTCTATGGGTTGTGCAGCGACATGTGCCTGGTCAAGCGCCTTTGGATATAACGCTAGCCATGTAGAGCGTATGGACACCACTGATCCAACCCAAAAAGTCTTTGAATCGGACCCATTGGGACAACGCAACAGAGGACCGTTTAGGTTAAGGTCGCACAAGTGGAGAAGAACCGCAACCAACTTGGAGTGCGCAGCTTTGGGCGGCTAACGAAAGATCGTGTGGCATGTTGGTTGAGGCCCAGGTACACTCCAAACTATAGCACCACAAGAAGAAGAAGAAGAAAAAGAAGATTTAGAGATTAAAAACTAAACTTGGAATAAACGGAGGACATAGAACTACAGCAATAAGATCAAACAGCTTTGTGTCCACTGTTGGGCGCCACTCGATGCATTATAATCACACTCTACAACTAAGCCTTTTTGTTGGAAAGCGAAAACTAATTAATTTCGTCTACTTTTCGGAGATGACAACCTAAACCAGGACCCAAAAGCATACAAGGTGAGCCCCTTTTCCTTTATTTTCTTTTGCAAAAGTTAGTCTTTGGGCAGGTTGGACTTTTTTTTTACTCAACGCCTAGTTTAAGTAAATGTAAGTAACAATTTTCTTCAACACCTATATTCGTGTACTTTTCGAGCAATCGTTTGAAGTACAGGTTCATTGACATAGTGTTTGATCCTTGGACAAATTTTTCTAAAGTTTAAAGTTTTTCACGCGTCCTTAACCCGTTTCTCATTTAAAAAGAACTTTTTCATGCCCCTGTCCTTTTTTCTTTCTGCCTCTGTCTGCTTTTCTGTTTTCTTGTCTTTCTCTCTTTTTCTGTTTCTCGTCTGTCTCTGCCCGAGTCTCTTTTCGTCTTGGGCTCGGTTTCTGTCTTTGTTACTGTTTCTGTACCTACTCCTGTTGCTCGAGTCTCTGCTTCATCTTGAGCTCGGTCTCTTTCCCCGTCTCTGGCGCCGTACCTACTCCTTCCCACGCTACTGTCTCCGTTTCTTTTACAATTTTGTCCATCTGGGCACTCTTATTTGTCCTCGATTTCTATTGCAAATGAAGCATTCCGATGATTCTGTCCCTATTTCCGGCTCTTCCGTGGTCACCGTTTCTACGTTTGCTTCCATCCTTACGTCCGTCACTTCTTCCGTTCCTTTTCATACTTGCTTCTATTTTTGTCTTGATCGAGACAGTCATCATCTTAAGTGCCTTTCCTTTGAAGCTCCCCATTGTTTCCCTACCCAGAATGAGTCACAGATCTTTAGGGGTCACTCCGCGCCCTTCTTAAAACAGAAAAGTCAATCCTCCGCACAGAGGGGTCACCACAGACCACGACGATTGTCTTCAATTTAAATTGAGTCACGCCATTGAACCACTTCACTGTAGTCGTCGTCTGAATTGACTCACACTCCGCAAATCATGGAGTTGTCATGGTCCCTGAAAATTCAAGACGAGTCACCAGCCGGCTCCACCCACACCGGCCGCCACAGACGCTGTGCCTCGTGCCTTTATGAAATTTCCGGCCTCCGCCGATCTATAATAGAAACCACAACCCTACCTGACGACGACGCCCTCTCCCAAAATCTGCGCGGATGTCACTCGTCTATTTCCAGTCGCTGACTCAGGATTTCTCCCAAAAACCCAGACAACCAAACCAAAATCCATTTAGCCGCTCTTCGCATTCTTCACATCAAATCATCGAAAAACAAATCAGCTCCAGAGCACCACCTCCACCGGCACCACAGCCGCCGCAGTCACCTCCCAGCAGCTACAATAACTCCCAGACAACATTATTATCAGTAACCGCGAACGACCGCGCTGTGACCATGACTCCCAAAAGCCAGCGCACGGCCGATCGGGAGCTGGAGCGGGATCGGGTGGTCGACTGTGGCGCGGGAATTCTCTCCAGCGCGCTCCCGCTAATTTATTCTGGGCCATACGCCTTGTCGTCGGTTGCTTTCCTCTGCTTTGTCTTCTCTCGCCTTCGCCATCGCCCCGTTGTTTGTCGTCAACGTCTTTGTCATTCAGCCGTCAAGTGGTGACTCCGCTTGCTCTGCGGCTGGTGCTGAGCTCTTAATTACTCGCGACTGAGATTCACTGTCGAAGTCGTGCTCCGAGAGCTGCGAGAATATGTGATGAACTACATCCAGCGGCTCCGTGCCACGCCTGCCAAAGGATGCTGTGCGGGGAGCGCTGTTGGCGGCGAAAAAATTTGAATCATCACCATCTTCCTGGAATGTCTGGAATGGAATGGCTCCGCAGGATGATGTCTTTAATATTAATAACTCGACGCGGCATTGAGCAAATCCCGTGCCCAAGGATCCAGACGATCGGCTCACGGCGAACAAAGGCAGCGCGCGAATAGGCCATTTGCTGCGACCGACTACACAAGAGTCTCGTGAAAAAAAAGGTGAAGTGGGTCAAGAACACATCTGACTGCGGCTTTTCGGATTTATTGTTCGGCTTCGGTTGGTGAAAAAATCGTAAAAATCCGATTCAAGTGCGAGCCGTGCCGATCGGGAGCAATGACGGAAGGCAGTCATCGCGATTGATTGAAGGTCAACTCGACCGGGGGGACAGGGCAGCGGCGTGATTTTTGGACACAGATGCGAACTCGATTGAGGGGCGTTTTTGTTAGACACGGCGACCTCCGTATTGATGACTCTATGCGCGCAAATAAACTGTTCAGACAAATAGAGCGTGTGAAGCATGAACGGGTGCGGACTGTTGTTGATAGATTTTGCGACTTTAAGGCAATGAATGAGCGTTGGAACTTTAACTGGGAGCTGGTGGCCGTTGAAGCTTAAGTGGTTGGCCGGACTGGGATTGACTGCTGTTTTAATGGATCCATCATTAGAGGTTTTGGTTTTCTTGTTTGTTGTCCCATGGGATTTGTCCCTTGAAAACGCCTTTAAATTGATTGGTTTGAGCTGTGTTGGCTGCAAAACATCTGCTGGAATGGTTTACCAAGGTTTTTCTTTACTTTTAAAAATAGGCTGTACAGGCTCTTTTAGAATTTTGTTGTTGTTCATATTTTAAAGAAAAACGAAAACTGTCAATAATAGGATGAGTAGTTAGATTAAACTAAATTAAGTTTGGTCTTGCCTAAAAAAATATTAAAACAATCAAAAAAATAGAAAATTGAAGACGAACCCCGACACGTGCAAGCAAAGCATTTGACAAAGCACAACTTTGACAAACAATTAACTAACGTGAACATAAAACTTATAGACATAACAGAAATATAAAGGTACCAGCGCTAGACAAAAGCCGAACAACGAAAGTATGGCTTACTCGCAGAAATATAAAATGTCCGATACATTTCAAACAGAGCGTGTGTATGTTATTTTAAAACCACGTCGGCGAAAGAGCAGGATTAAAATTCATTCAACAATTATTTTGTGTAACAGATTTCGGGCATAATAAAATTTTTAAGGTTGCGTTTTCAATTGGGACAACGGAATGCCCGTCCTTATTGTCACCTGAACTTACGAAGAAAGTTTCCTATAGTTTTGAATTGCCTTGTGAATATTTATTGAACATAAATACAATTTCCTTTTCTTCTTATGGCGACACAGTCCTGGGAGGACCTGGGCCTCAACCAAAATTCCTCTCCAGCCAGCAGGATTGTTCGCTAGCTGCCTCCAATTGCGCACTGTAAGTTGGTTGAGGTCCTTCTCCACTTGTTTGCGCCACCTTAGCCTAGGCCGTCCTCAGTTGCGTTGTCCCAATGGCTCGGTTCCAAAAACTTTTCGGGCCGGAGCAGCGGTGTCCATACGCTCTACATGGCGTACCAATCTAAGCGTTGTATCCAAAGACGCTTGACCCGGCGCATGTCACTGTACAGCCAATAGAGTTCGTCGTCAAATCATCTCCTCCACCAACACAAACAGGGCCAACAATCGCACGCAAAACTTTTCTCTCGACTAACACTTGGGGCCTCCTCATCTGCTTTAAGTAACGTCCAGATTTTCACGCCATACAGTAGGACTGGGATGATCAAGCTGTTATATAAAGCGAGCTTAGTCCTTCGAGAAAGGGCTTCTATTACTCAATTGCCTCTTGAGCCCAAAGAACCAGCGATTGGCAGAAGTGATTCTGAGCTTGATTTCAGTACTGATGTTGTTGTCCCTGTTAACCGCCGAACCGGGGGTAGACGAAGTCCTTGGCTACCTCGAAGTCTCTGCTGCCTTTTGTGACGCTCTGTCCGAGACGTCGATGTTGTGTGTCCTTCCTTGATGACAGCATGTACTTCGTTTTGCCCTCATTTACCGCCAGACCAATTTTGGCCGCTTCCGCTTCAATACCAGCAAACGCCTCATTGACGGCTCGCTGTGTTCGTCCAATCACGTCAATGTCATCAGCGTAAGCTAGCAATTGAACTGACTTTTGGAAGATCGCGCCTCTGGTGTTGACTTGTGAGTTACGCACGATCTTCTCGAGGATGATGTTGATGAAGTCACATGATAGTGCGTCTCCTGGTCTAAATCCTTTTTTTGACATGGAAAGTCTCGGCGAGTTCGTTACCGACCTTGAAACAGTAGCGAGAGTTCTCCATCATCATCCTACACAATTTAACGAGTTTGGTAAGAAAGCCAAAACAAGACATGGCACTGTATAGCTCGTCTCTGTACACACTGTCACATGCGGCCTTTAAATCAACGAAGAGTATTTCTTGGGTCTTTTACAGGATCTACCGTAAAGTCAAAATCTGGTCTATCGTGAACTTCCCTGGTCATTAACCACACTGATAGGGACCTATCAGGCAATGGACAAACGTTTTCAGATGACAATACGGCAGAGAGGGTCTTGTATGTATGATGTTAAGAAGGCTGATCCCTCGATAATTGGCGAAGTCAAAGGGGTCTCCTTTCTTGTGAACCGGGCAAACGGCGCTTGGATTCCACTCATCGGGCATGCTTTCCTCCGACCATATCTTGCAGATGAGCTGGTGCATCCGGTCATCTCCAGCTGCTTTAAATAGTTCTGCGGACAGTCCGTCCGCTCCAGCAGCTTTGTTCGACTTCAGCTTCGATATTGCTTTCTTCACCTCGTCTAAGTAAGGGGGCGGAATTCTTCTACAATGACGTGGGACTGGTCAAGCGTCTTCGGATACAACGCTTAAGACGGCTAGGCCATGTAGAGCGTATGGACATCACTTCCCCGGCCTGAAAAGTTGACCTCAACCAACTTGGAGTGTGGAACTAAAGGCAGCTGGTGAAAGATCATGCTGGCTGGAGAGGCATGTTGGTTGAGGCCCAGTTCCACCCCGGACTATAGCACCACAAGAAGATAAAAGTTCATGTTTATATTAAGGAGGTACATCACCGTTAGGTGGGAAAAAGAACTTTGAGTTGCACCTGCGCCTTAAGCCATGTAAGGCGGATTGTAATCCAGTTCTGAGGGATGGGCTTGAGTGGAAATTGTGGCCCTTTATAATTCATACAGGTGGAATGCCGACAGGCTATATGAACAGATTATTGTAGCCTATTTGGATGTGGTATTGTTCCTCCGCCATGAATGAATGGTTGGATGGATGGCCATTTAATTGCTATGAGTTCTGCTAGAAAACATAAAAGTAGGTTTAAGAACGGACAAGTGTTAAGGTCTTTGAGTAGAACCCCTAAGACTATCCACTTTCTGAAGTCTGGTACCATAAGCGAAGGTATCACGTCCATTTGTCGATTGGTAGGCCATGTAGGAGTGCGTGGTAAAGTTTTCGGTAAAAGCAGGCAACTGCAACAATAATATTCAGGCTCAACGTAAATTCAAAGTTTTTCAAAGCAACGAGTCTCATTGTGTGACAGACAGGCGAACAAATAAGAGGAAGACTGTTTCTGCCTTCAATTTGGAACATCATCAAGGCAGCGTTATCCCCTCCAGTGTGCACCTGAAGACGTGCAACCAATGACTTGTAAAAATCATCAAAACTCCACACACTAATCTTCCT
Source organism: Eristalinus aeneus (assembly GCA_955652365.1). Classification (NCBI taxonomy): domain Eukaryota; kingdom Metazoa; phylum Arthropoda; class Insecta; order Diptera; family Syrphidae; genus Eristalinus; species Eristalinus aeneus. The sequence goes on from OY019134.1 coordinate 12,782,284, forward strand.
TCCAGCTCACATTTCAGTTCATCTGCCAGCGTAAACTTCCCTCCAAGTGCTTCTCTGAATCACACATAACCACAAAAACCCCCCAAACTATTCCGTCATGACTGCCTCTGTAACCCCCTCCCCCAAAGCCAGGTCACCGATGACATCCATTAGGCACGCTCTAATCGTTTATTGCCGCCTTCCAGTGAATTGCCTCTTCCGCGTCAGCAAGGCTTGCTGCCGTAAGCCCATCATTATTCCGCGTAACTTTCAATTACATGCCACGGCCCACATCCAACCCCCGCCGCCATCCATCCATCAGCCAGACCACAGCTCGGTCTGCTTGCCATTCGAAGTGGTTCCCATCAAATTAAGACCGATCGCAAGTGTGCATACGAAATGCGATAGTGCAACCGCCTCTGAATAGTTCTCTCTCTCTCTCTTTCTCTCTTCACTTCCGGAAGCGCCAGTCTATGTGCCAGTATTTCATTCACGTCCGCGAGCCATGCGAACGCGGGTGAGCAAGGGAAAGAGTGCCCATTATACGCCCATTTGTACGACAACGTCATCATCGAGCAAAATGTTGCGTCGTTGTCACCGCAGTCGTCAGCGGCTAGTTTCGTTCATTGTTGGCGCGTTCAAGTTCATGACCTTACTGGCCAGCTGTGGAGTTGCGACAGCAGCGTCGCTGTCAAGCGTGCGATTAGAATCGACAGATATCGCTGGAGGATGATGGTTTTGAGGAAGTTTCGTGATGGAAATTCGAGAAGCGCGAAACCGTCCAAATTAGCGAACGGAAGAGAAATGTGCGTTGTTTTGGGTTCCTTGAAGGACACAAAGCAAATCGAGGTGCGGCAGCGGCGATAATTGAATTAAGACCCACACGTGGAGGCGGTCACGCAAGCGACGCTAATTGGCGATGAAGGGAACATGAATCGGTGACACATTCAGAGTGCCCACACGCGTTCGGCCATCTCATGTGCCGCCCCCGCTGGTCAAATGACGGCCCTTTTGACGGCAACAAGCTCTCAAGGTACTTAATTACCCATTCACTTGGCTAATCGAGGTGAGCGTCGGGCTTTTTGCCCTGAATCTCTCATCGTTTGCCCCCAATTCGCATGAACTGAGACGCGACCAGTCTCACAATTATTGAGGTCGCAACAATTAGCAGCCAAATGCAGTTCAAGTTGCAGTCGCCGACGATTTATGATGAGCTCCAAGGCGTCTTGCGCGGG